>MU390247.1:0-402130 GCA_022578715.1 Nemania sp. FL0916 | reverse complement strand
TATTTATTAATATTATATATTATTATATAATAAATATAAAATTTAAATATTTTATATTTTTATATATTTATTTATACGTAATATAAACTTATTATAATATAATTTTTATAATATTTTAATTATTTTATTTTTTTATAATTTTTTAAAAATAATTTTTTAAAAATATTATATTTTTAATATTATATTTTATTTTATTTACGTAATATTTAATATAAATTTATATAATTTAATATATACGTTTTTTATAATGAAAATTATATAATAAATAATTTATAACGTTATATAACGTTTATTAAATTTTTAATAATTTTTTAAAAAAGTTAAATTTTTAAAAAAAAATTTTTAATTCTTTAAATATTTTTTTAATATTATTATAATTAAAAATATAATTTTTCGTATATTTTTATAAATAAAAATTTATTTTAAATTTATAAAAACATTAAAATTATAATTTTCCGATTTTTATTCGAATTTTTATAATATAAAATATAAATTAAATTTAAAAATTAAAAATTTATATTTAAATATATATAACTTACGTAATATTATTTATTACGTAATATAATTTATATATTTTATTAATTAAAAAATTCTATTTTTAAATTTATTAATAGTTTATTTTTACGATTTTATTTAATTTTTCTATAATTTGTATTATAAAGTAGATTTTAAAATTCAAAGTGTGCAGATGTGGGGGGTGTGCAGATCCCTGCCAACACGGTTAGGTTAGCATGTCGGGAGCTAAGGTAGCAGATGAGTTGGAATGAGCGAAAAAGATTGCTGCCGAGAGCCGGTCGCAGCAGCCAGATTACGTCATGTTTGCCTTGAAAGAGCAGCGTTAGGTAGCAACAAGTAACCATACCCACGAAGGGGCAGAGGTTGCAATGGGCCTTCCTGGGTTTCTTGTGCCTGGATTGAGTGTGCCGTATTAGTCGCTGCTACCTAAATATGTCGCTGAAACTACTTGATTGATCCGAATGTTGTACTGTACTACAAGCCAAAAAATGACCCCGCGATATGATTCCCCGCCAATGCAAGCCATGACACAGCCAACCCAGTGCCGTACGAACATCTCTATATGAAAACCATCATCACTGCGTGCCGAGAGTTTTAGTCTCAAATATGGACAAGACACTTGTTCCCCCAGAAAGTGATAAGCAGACGCCGCCAAGCCTTGATGCTGCTCATGCTGGGTCCCAGTCCCCAGCATCTCCAGAAACTCCGCCATCTGCAGCATCCCTGGCAGATCGGACCCGATCATCGCAACTCTCGGATCATACTCACACCTCTCGGCCCTTGTCGGCGCAGAGTCGCATTTCGCGGCCCGACAGTCCACAGGCAGGCTCGAGGTCGCCGTCGCCATCGCCGTCGCCTCACCAGCAATACCTAGACTCGCTCCAGCCGCCGTCAGACCAGGACTTTGCTCGGCTGAATAGCCTGCAGGAGGAGCGCGAGAGGGAGCACAAGCGCCGCGATAACAACCTGCGGCGCCAGGATAAAGTCACCGCGCGCAAAAGCATGGAGGCTAGGCGCGACTTTATGAAAACCAAGGCGTTGGAAGAGGAGGAGGGGGCCGGAGAGGGAGAGGGAGAGGAAGGGGGTGTGAGGGCGGGGCCAAGAGGAGAGGAAGTGGCATCAAGCCATCATGACTCCGTATACAGTCATTCCATGAACTCTCCCTCAGATGCCCGGTCTCAAGTCGGCAATAAGGACGTCACAGACGGCGATGGAGTTGCGGCAAACCTCGAGGCCTTGAAGGCCAAGGCTGCCACGGTCATCCAGCGCAGCTATCGCGCGTATCGCGTGCGCCGAGAAATACAAGGGCTAGGTCTGGATGCGAACACGAGGTGGACGCACGCGATCCGAGACGCACAGTGGAAACAGTTAACGAAACCCAGAGCGAGGGAGGATCAGGCACCGAGCACGGAAAACCAGGGCGTAGACGAAGACGGCGCGGGTGGCTCAAACGCCCGGCAAAACTGGATGAAAGCAGTCAAGATCGCGCAAAGAGCAGGTGGCGATGAGGATTCAGACCACTCCGTTGCAAGCGATTTGTTGTCCTCGTCCTCATCCTCGATAGATAGCGCAGAGTTGGCCCAGATGGATACCTCTGAGCGCGAGGCCGCACGGCAGAAACAGAAAAAAGCGCAGGCAAAGCGTCGAAAACATGCCCGAATGATGGGTCTCCAGTATTTTCTCGAGATGGTAGATCTTAAACATCGTTACGGCTCGAACCTACGCACGTATCACGAGGAATGGAAGCGGTCGGATACGAACGAGAATTTCTTCTACTGGCTGGATTACGGCGAGGGTAAGAATATAGATCTAACGACCTGTCCGAGGGGGAGGCTAGATCGAGAGTGCGTGCGATATCTGAATCGGGAGGAGAGGCAGCATTATTTGGTGAAAGTTGACTCTGAGGGCCGGCTTGTGTGGTCGAAGAACGGGATCCGCATAGACACTACTGAAGAATGGAAAGATAGTATACATGGCATTGTGCCGGCTGACGACCCGACGCCAGCTTTCTCCGCTGAAGTGGAGAGCCATGCGCAGGACAGAACACACAGTAATTCACATCAGCATCCTCGAGACCGATCTAGCACCGGGTCACGGTCGTCCCGCTCTTCGTCACGCGAATCCGAGCTCGAAGCCGCCAGAGCTGCGAAATATGCCAACACAGACCTCCACGACGCAAAAGGCGTCAAGAAGATCAGCCACGTATCGGCCGCGACTATATTCAACAAGCTGCTGCGCAAATCAGTACGCAAGAATACGTGGATCTTCGTGGCAGACACCTCGTTCCGGCTGTACGTGGGGATCAAGGCGAGTGGCGCGTTTCAGCACAGCTCGTTCTTGCAAGGGGCGCGGATCTCAGCCGCGGGGCTCATCAAGGTCAAGAACGGCAGGCTGTCCAGCCTGTCGCCGCTCTCGGGGCACTACCGTCCGCCAGCTTCCAACTTCCGTGCATTCGTGCATAGCCTCGAAGACGAGGGCGTCGACATGTCCCACGTCAGTATCTCCCGCAGTTACGCTGTGCTAGTAGGGCTCGAGATGTATATGAAGACGCGCCGGAAAGGCGAGGAGGCATTGAAGCGAGTGAGTCTGAAGAAGACAAAGGTGTTCAGACCCCGAGAGGCGAAGAGGCTCGAAGAGGAGGCGTGGGATAAGAGCCAGAGCGCCGCCAAGGAGAGACGCGTGCTGGAGAAAGAGCGCCAGGAAAACAGGGCGAGCGTGAAGATCTTGCAGATGCTGGGCGTGCAGTCTAGGCCGTCTTCTCGCCAGAAGGATGCGGATTCTAGGGTTTGAGAGCACGGTGTTATGGGTGGTATCATAGCCGGGCGTCTAAGGAATACGGAGGGCATGGGGTTAAAGGCTTGGTTCACTGGTGGTATAGCTGGTCTGGCTTGGTGATATGCATTATTCAATATCCGTTTTCTGCAACTTTATATGAGTAATGTTTGGAAGTAATGTTGCATACTGGTGTTCCTATTTGATTTGGGTGCTTCGTCATTTTACCCGCTTCTCCATGCAAGTAAACGGTTATTCTCTCATCTGCTTTGCTGAACATATAATTACAGGCTTCAACTATTCAGTCATACCCGCGGTCTTATTTACACAGCTTTGCCACATAACGGGCATTATCAAGCATACCAGCTCACTCACTCAACACTGCATTCCATGTTTTAATACAGGCAATAAAGCCGTTATATGTACTTAAGTTATCAAAGAGTATATACGTGTAGTGGTCAATTTACAATTTTTTTTTCGAAACCGAACATATTCGGCGAGCCCGTCATTTCTCTATCTCAGAAAACCAGGCATCTGCTCACTGAATACTGGCCACATGGTTCGTCACCAAGCAAGTCCAGTCGCTAGTGCCCGTGTAGATTGTGTTTCCGTCGTTGGACGTCTGACCAGTGCTAAGTGTCGTACCCAATTGCCAGAAAAGATCGCCGGACACACCGGGGGAAGCCAGCGCGGTCTTCTGCCACGGGGCCTCGTTGGTGCAGTGGTTCGACGTCGATCCATCTAGCGAGAATTGTTAGCATCATTAACTCAGCAACTCAAGCGAAGACGAAGCTCAGAGACTAGAGCTCTAGGGACAGGAAACTGAAACGGAAAAGGGGGGTATAAAACTTACATTCCTCAAACAAGCACGGCTTCCCAGCGGCCTTACAAGCCGTGGCATGGGACGTGACCCAAAGATTTCCCCAATCGTACGAAGTGCCCCAGGACTCAGGATACAGATGGAACGTTCCAAAATCCAGCGTTGAGATCTTCAAATTGGCCTCGAAATCGACGCCCTCGGAGTAGCTGAAAGGATAAGACCCGTCGCTGCCCGTGGCGAGGCCGAAGCCTTCGTCGCCCAAAGTGACCATGTGCTTGGAGTCTAGCGACTTCACGTACGCGGACGTGTCCGTCGCCCACTTGGTGATGACCGACGTCGCGCAGCCGTTGCAGCGCGGCTCGTTCGCCAGTTCCCAGGCGAATACGGCCGGGGAGGAGGAATAGCGGGAGACGACCGCTTTGATGTACGCTCGGTACTGTGTTTGTGCTGCGGTGTTCGTGTACCAGCTTGTTGCGGAGCCGCCGAAGGCTGTGACGTACTGTTGTTTTTTTGTGGTGTTAGTCACAATCACCATAAATTTTAATAAGCGTTTTGAGTAATTGTAATTGGGAAAGGGGAAAAAAGAAAGGGGAACATCGAAAGGGGAGAAGGCGTTACTCACGGCAGCAATACCACCATAATCGCTCCAGTTGTTCACAAAGTTGATAATCAGCTTGATACCCTTCTTCTCGGCGGCCGAGACGACGTAGTCCAGGCGCTGCAGGCCGTTGGCGCCGGTGTTGATCGTGGAGCCGCTGGCGGACAGCTTCTGGTACCACACGGTGCCCGACCCGGGCGTCGTGGTGACGTCGTTGAAGCCCCAGACGCGCAGAATCTTCAAGCCGGAGCTCACGAGGGCGTCGAGCGCCGTGTCGACGTCGGCGTTGTTCGTCAGGAACCCGATCCAGTACGAGTTCGTGCCCGCGAAGTAGCCCGTCTTGCCGTCGATTTGGAACTTGGAGCCGGAGAATGTCAGTATTCTTTTCTTGTTGCTGGAAACTAACATGGTTTGAGAGTGGGTGTAACGCTCTGGGGTAATTGATCAGGCCGGAGCTAGGACAGTGTCCGGAGATACGTCTCTGCATAAACTAATTGCAACACTAGATATTACTCACGTTGAGACCGCTGGTCGACGAGAATCCCCCTGTGGGGGCTGTACCCCCTCCGGTCGTCGTCTTAGTAGTACTTGCTGTTGTCGCCGTAGTCTTAGTTGTTATTGTTGTCGTTGTTGCCTTGGTCGTAGTCTTAGTTGTAGTGGTCAAGGTCGTTGAAGCGGCGCCTGATTCATCCAATTAGCAAGATTTTTTCTCATCCTCTTCGCCTGGTATTTCAATCTGAGAAAAATCTCTCATTGAAGCGATATTTGCGCATGAACACGCGTGGGTCATCGTACCGGGCACACACTATAGATAATTTGTTATTAGTATTTGGTATTCATGAAAATTTCCGACTGTTCAAGAGTTTTTCAAGGCAAAAGGAAGTAGGAAAAGCTGGCGGAGAATTGGTGGCACCAATGCGCGTTGAGCTCATGGGATTGCGGTCATAGAAGACTTACTTGAGAATAATAGTCATTTTGATATTGGCAATGAGCACCTGAAACACAAGTTGTCTCTCCCGAGTAGTTGACGCCGCCACATTGGCCATAAAGGGCAACATCGGCCGAGGCAGCACCCGCGAGAGTGACAAGTCCGGCAACGGTAGCCTTCATCTTGACTCAATTTGACTTTTGAGAACTCTTGGCTACCGAATAAATGTCTAGCTCAGATATTGGGAGCTTCCAATTGAAGGTCCACGGTTTCTAAATACATGTCGAGCGCCGAGGGCAGTCAAATGCCTACTTTATATCATAATTGCGGCTACCTAGGCATTGTTAGTCTTAGGATGCTTGATGTAACATGGTTGCTGGAGCTAGGGGTCTAATCTTCCGTCAATCACTCTTGGGATCGAGGCCCGGCGCATCTTGGGAGTTCAGATCACGGACCAACGAGCTCCACGTGTGCAGATACGGCCAAACTGAGGCAGGTACCCAGTCTAGAAGGTAGTCTAGACTCGCTCCTCATTCTCAATTGCCAGGCCTTGTCCTCTGTGTGTATCAATCGGAATCCTTTGCCTGCTGAGGCGTTAAAGTCTAAGTGATCCTTGCCTAGCCACCTTCTCCAAGACGGAATCTGGGGTTGGGGAATTGGAGAACCCTGCATAGTCTAATATTTTGGAAATAGTAGTTAAGAAGGACTAATGACTACTGGGCTAGAGGGAACGGGAACGTAAATTGCAATCCTCGAAGTAGAAGACCCTAATTGATCGAGTAAAACTTCTAAGCTAAGTTATTGCGCTCATGTTATCATGAAAAACTATTGAGGCTTCATGAGAAACGTACGCGTGTTCGTATGTCTTCTGGCCCACACAATTCTTCGGGGAACGCGGCGAATGACCAACCCGATTGAGCAGATGTGAAGTCGGCGTGAGGCGCTCCGAAGCTCCCATTATGATTAAAGCGTGTTTTGGATAACCACCCTGCGCATTTGCATGCACTTAAACGGGTACCGGTATGTGAAGCTTGAGTAATATTTCATATTAACTAGTATATCATACGTAGCTTGAGCCTCTTGATTCCAAGGCCAAGCTCATGCAATGTTATTGACAGGTACAATCCGGTCAACATGAGCAAATGAAGGCTGGATGGCAATTAGTGACGATGCTATGAAGGAGACAACGGAGGTGCAATCCCGAACAAGTGAATTGCTTCGTGTCTCTTTCCAATGGCGAGCGTAGTACAAGTCATGGCTTCCAGAGCTCATTTACGTCAAAGTATTATCGTGATTTGAGGGACTATCCTTTTCCCGCGACGCCTCGTGGAATACCGTGCCCTGCGAAGGGGCGCTATCGTCGTGGATGTATAACTTCATGACCCTCGGCCCAGGATAATGGTGCGTGGCATGTAGGAACCACCAGATTACTGATACCGCAATTGTGCCAACGAGAATCACACTGTTGTAATTCATCGATTCGACCGAAGTGGGAAGCGAATATGCTGTAATATTAGTTAGTAGGAGGGCACGCGAAACTAGGACATGTCTTGGAGTATGTTTCTTACGGAAAAAGAAGAATATGTCAAATAAAGCAATAAGCAACACAGCCGTCAAATTGATGACATAGCCCAACTTTCCTAGATGGAAAGGCCCAGGCGGGAAATATTTCCGGCCAGTCAGCATGTTCGCTGTGAAAGGTATGGCGTACGAGACTGTCGTGAGGACGATGAAAGATCCTGTCAAAGCCAGGAAAGCGCTTGAGCTCCCCAGAGGTATGGCACCTAGACCAGTGGCGAAGAGAGCAACGAAGAGTGTTGCTTCGATCGGGCAACTCAAGGATTCGTTGACGCGGCCAAAGAAGCCCGAGAAGGGGACGGCATTGTCTCGAGCAAGCGCCCAATACGCGCGAGAATTCGTCAGCACAGTTCCAACGCAGCAACACATGCTGGTCAGGAACAAGATGAAGAGAAGACCGAACGTCGCGGGAGCGCTCTGGGTTGCCTGTTGGTAGATACCGGCCAGGGGGTATGTGTTGATGCCGCCTTGTAACTGCGATATATCCGTGATCGCGTAGCTTAGGGCGATGGCGAATACAAACGCGTACAAGAACCCGAGACTGATCTGCATGCCGATGGCTTTTGGCAGATCTCGCCTGGGATGGGGTAGCTCTTCGGCGATATGAGTGATCGCGTCGGGCGTACCGATTGTAAAGGCGCCGTTCAACACGCCTAGTAAAAAGGCCACGCCACCTTGCCAACCGGTCAGGTTGTTCTCGTTAAAGGAGCCCCAGACGAAGTGGTTGGAAGCATGTTTCTTGGGCATAGCCGCAATGACGATGATAGTGATCACGCCACCAACTATGACGAAGAACATGCCGAGAGTCTGGGTATGCGGCACCAGTCGGTTGGCAAAGATAACAAACAAGACCGATAACCAGAGTATTGCGACGTATGCTACGTAGACGTGCCATGGCTCAGGGACGTATGTGTCTTGGTGATATGTTGTGTACAGCTGGACGACGATGTTTGCGGTGATTTGTACCAGGGCTGCCAGATCGAACATCCATCCATAAAAGTTGATCCAACCAGTGAAGAATCCTAGCATCCGGCCCCAACGGGGACCTCCGGCGATGGTCGCCCAGTGGTAGACACCACCGGCAGTTGGGACTGACGATGCAAGCTATCGATGTGATTAGCACAAGGTATAATGATAGAGATAAACCCTTGATACAGGGTCCAAAATGGGGGAACTCTAACACACCTCAGCTAGGCTCAAGCCAATGAATGAGTACCAAAAGAGAGCAACGATTAAGCCGTATATAAGACCGGGTGGTCCGCCGTTTACTGCCGCAGTCCGGTGTAAGCGAGTGTATCCGAGCCGTAATTCGGCTGCGGCGGCGGAGTGGTAGCCGGCGGGTCACTTACAGATAGATACCGAGATCGAGGACCCTAGGGCCGCCCAAGCATTATCGACGGTAAGGGCAATGCCGACGATCCCCCAGAAGCCATACTGGCGCCTCAGTTGGTCCTTGTATCCAGCCGCATTGACTTCGATTCCGCCGTCGACCGCAACGATGGTATCGACGTCTAGGCCTCCGAGTTCTGGGCGGGCTTGAGAATGGTCATGTTTCTCAACTTTGTTAGCCGCCGTAATCACGTTCATAGTCTCGTGACTTGTTGTTGTCGTTGTCATACAGCGATGGCAACGATAAGCGACAATGCAGCAGCAGCTGTTGCTGTAACCCTGGTTTCTTCAAGTACAGACAACAGACAGACTGGGGGAGAGCACGGATGCAGTGTAGATGTTGGCAGTGCTTGCAGCGCGGATGCCACTAGGTATGCATAAGTATGCAGTCAGATGTTGATGACGGGGTAAAAGATGGAACAGAGAGACATGGAATTCACTTGGAGATACCTAAGGTAAGATCACCGTCATCACCAACAGGCCTGCAAGCAGACATAAGCATTTAAGTATTAATGAACGCGGTATAGTGTCCTCGACGCAAGGATAAGGATCGCGTGCATCATTACGCAAGGGGGAGAGTACCCGTGCGCCTGGGCACTGCGTTTCCTTGTACAGTACCGACGCCATTGCCGACTGACTCTGCCTGCTTCATAATTAACTGGCCGATGCCGTCGCTACTGGCCGTTGGTAAGCCTCAAAACAGGCGTGCCCAGATCTCTTATCCGATGAGCGTCTCCAGAAAGATTAGTTAGGAAAGTGAGAAGCTTGATGAGCACTGTAGTATAATTTCTAGCCCTGCGGTTCTCTCTCTTCATTGGTATTTGGAGTCGCTTATCATACGCATGGGTGGGGAGAGCCGGGGTTCGTTGACCATGTTACATCGTGCTGACGATAATATTTCCTAGTCACTACTTATCAGCTCGTTAGAGGATACCTATCCATCTCGCTGTTACAAATGCACAATGGTGCTGATAGATATGCTATAACAACTTGGCGCATCTAAATACATAGGCCCGTGAAGTAAGTCACCGGTTCGATGAACGGTACCGGTACTGTTGTGTAGGTATTTGTGTTCTCTTGGCGCGCAGACTTCAAGAGCATTAGCGGATAGGACTCACAGTGGCCTTACTCATCAACTTATTAACAAGCTAGCGAATCTGTATGAAATCAACGGAGAAGACGAAAGTTGACCTTCAGTTCCAATGCGGTATCGGAAACGGGTTGATAAGGGAATTTCTGTTATGTGTAATGTCTATTGAAGCTGATGATAAGCAGTAAATGCGAAGCCAATTAGTTGGCGTGATGTGCTTTGAGGCTTCACTAGTGGAAGACGTTGGCCGCTTAGCTCCAATTGTAGCCTTTTGCTATTGCCTTTGCTATGCTAGCGACTATGGTAAAGACATGGGGTAGGTAGATAATAATACATGCTATGGATCAAGGTGGAGCATATATGTTAGTCCGATGTGCCAATGCGGCTCTTCTCTATGATTTTACATGGCTTCCTGGCTGCGATGAATAAACTGTTGTTGTCAAGATTCGATCGGCTCCGGTTGGGTAGCATTAGTGTCCTCTTCAGGGTTTTCGATGTAGGGAGGCGGATCTAAGGGAGCATCATTTGTCTCAGTCCAGACTTGAGCGAGCTCTTTCTCGATCTCTTCGCGGCGATGCCTCCATTGCTCGACCTGCGACAATCTCTCACGAAGCTCCTGTAGCTCGCGCTCGACTTGCATCTTTTCACGTTCTGTTCCGATACGATCGAACTCCCATTCGTCGCCATTTTCGCCCAAGCCAAGGGCAAGATTGAACGTGTGGTATTTCTTGAGGGATGCTCGGGTCGATATTGTGATTAAAGCTATATCGTATTAGTATTTTCATTAGAAGATGCATAGGGCATGGCTTACTTATTCCTTTCTCCTTGCAGGTTTCATATAGAAGACCCTCGACATCGCTAGAGACAGCGCTTGTGCCTTCATCAATGATGGCATATTGGGGTTCGTGATAGAGCAAGCGCGCAATGCCAACTCTTTGCTTCTCGCCACCACTGAGCACATCTTTCCACTCCTTTCGCGTATCCCATCCGCCTTCGCGGTCAGGCAGGTATCCGAGCTTAGCCGCATCAAGCGCTCGCTTCAGATCGTCTTCGCTCTTGTGCTTAAGGCGCATGTCAAGTTCTCCATCCGGGTAGATAACCTGGTCACGAAGAGTACCGATACTAAGATATGGCCGCTGGGGAAGGAACATGATGCCGTCCTCACCGATCGATTTGGGTCGGCTGACCAATCCACGGTATACTGGCCATAACCCTGCAACCACTCTCGCAATAGCACTTTTGCCGATTCCGTTGGGGCCTGAAATCAACAAGTGCTCTCCTCGTCGGACAATTAGTGAAAGAGATTCCATCAGCTCTTCGCCTCCTTGGGGCCAAAGACCCGGCGCGACAATAGGTACATGTTCGAGCCGGACTCCATCGAACCCTTTCTGGATCGTTCCCTGGACATCCGAGAGCGAATAAAGCTCATTCCCACTAGGCCGAGGGAAATACGCATCAGCGTGCACCCGATGAAGCGTAGAGATGAGAGTGTAAACCCGGCTTGTATATCCCGCTAATTCAGCGAGATCCTTGATGGAGTACATCATGCGACCGCCCGCGTCCGCAAGAGATAGCATAAGACGTTTATTGGTTATGAAGTCCTTCATGCGGTTGCGCTCACGACCGCCTTTCTCGGCGTTGTCGAGCATTTCCATCGCGCCCCCCAAGCCGCCCCAAGCAGGGAGAAAGACTGGCAGAGAGGATAGTAAATATCCATATGCGCTCCAGCTGTATTTCAAGATGAAATCCTCAAGGATATTGTATCTGATCTTGAGCATGTATATGCCCTCCATCCAGTTTTTCAGTGACTTGAATTCCTTATTGAGAAACGTTTTCTCCATCTCGGCACCGCCGTAAAAGGCGACTTCTTCAGCATTGGCTATCAAACGGGCGTGTAAACCCCTAAAATCGCCTTCCTTGCGGCCTTCTACTGCTTTTAATTTTCCAAACGGCGGAGACATTTTTCGAAGTATGCTTGCCGTGAGAAAGTAGTTACTCAAAAGGCCAGTGAGAGCTAAGGGGCCCAAAGACCGATATAACTGGTAATTAAAGACGCAAAGATCCACAAATGGTTTACCAAGAGAAGAATACAGGTTTGCTGCTGAAGCACAGAAAAGAGTGAGATCTTGGGTGATAAATTGATCAGCACCTTGGCCGACTCCTCCGTCTGAGTTCGATAATTTGTAGTAGTTGAGGTTGTCGTTGAGATATAAGTCGTGGATATATCGCGTGAGCCGGGTGCGAAAGGCGATTGAGACCTTAGACTCGAGGAATTTGATCATTGAATTGGTATAGGCGGCGAAGCCACCAAGTCCGCACCACTATGCAAGGTTCAGTAAACGTAATGAATGGCATGGGGTAATGCGGTAGCTAACCTTTGCTATGCCCCAGAGAAAAAGTCGGCCATTGCCGGCAACCAAATCCCGAACAATCTCGCCATCAAGTCGTGCCACCACCAGCGACAGGTATGTGCGTAGCAGTAAGAACACACCGTGACTGGCCAATAGTCCGGCCTCTTTGCTCGTCCAACGTGGAATCATGATGCTCATCAGGCTCAAGAACTGATGCAGGAACGCGAGGTTTAAGCCGGGTTTTGTTTGCGCTGATGGGACAGTGCCGTCGCCTAGTCCTGAGACTTTGGGTGGGTTTAGGAACAGGCGTCGATGAGCTTCGAAAGTCAGGGGCTTCGTCTTGTGAATGACCACCTTGGAGGTGCCATCCTTATAAGGGACGTATATTGTTCGTGATCCATCTTTCCCCAGAAGCCAGGAATTGGTGCGCACAAGCTTGCGGCCCTGCTCTTTTTCCTGTCTCCTTCGCTTCCACCATCTGCGACTCCCTTCGGCGCCAAGGACAATAGATAAGGCCAGCACAAGGGTGGCGATGAGTTTCGTTCGGCGCGTGGTCTTGCGGAGGCGATCTTTTATTAGGGTCTTGTATTTGTCGATGAAGGTTACGAGAATGTCCTCGGACGCCGAACGACGAAGGGTAGACTGTACCGCCATGCTGGCTGGCTGGCGAGAGCGCGTGACGTCAATCACAAAAGATCTGGCGGGAGGAGCGAGGGTGCCATCGGTGGCATAAAGCCTGGCACAATCATTGAGCCAAGACGATAATCATGCGTTACGTCGCTGTGTTGTGGTTAATCGATGTGTAGTTGAAAAAGAGCATAGAGTGAATGACGAACGGAAGAATGCGCATTCTATGCTTACCTATTTCCATGTGATTGATCACCTCGGCAAGGAGCTCCCATGCCAGCCAGAGTGGAGCACAGGCCACATTACCCCAGGCTCTACGAGGACCACGCAGGTCATTTGTAGACCAAGCTTCGCTGCCCGCAATTAAAGCTAGCCTGATGCGGTAATTGAATGTCAACCACGCAGCGGTACTCTCTTCCCGGTATGAAATTGTTGGCCAAGTCCTCGGGCCAAGTCTACGCACAAGCATAGGTATATCTTCACTCTCATAACGAATGAATAAGATCTTGCTGGATAAAGTTATCTAGCCAAGACTTTTTTCTCTAAGATTGGCACCTGACTTCTGAAATGCATGGTTCATATAAGAGAAAGGTCATTGTATTGCCTCTGATAAGCTTAAAATAACCATCAACGAGCTGCAAAAGTCTCACGCGGCCCCGTTACATCAGCTTGGTTTTTAAGCCGGGTTTCTTTGCTCTTCATTTTCGAGAGGTTGCTGTTGGCCGTAGTACTGACCGTAGACAAACCAGCAATGTCGGATTTAATATCTATATAATTCTATATTAATCTGAGCTATCGGACGAGCCACATTTTCCGACCTAATTATTTTGGGAAAACAACGATGAAAGCTACGGCGTCATTAGTTCTGATCTACGATAATAGAATACGTGACGGTAGAGTGGGCTGTACCATCGTAGTCTCGCCTCTCGGCTTCAATGGTGAAGATATAAAAATCGGTAGTGTGATTGCATTAGCACAAGGTCCTACACGTATACGAACGCGCAGTGTATACTGCAATTTCCTCGTATTAGCCTACATCATCGCTACTTCAACTCCGGCCGATCTTCTGTCGTTCGCTTGATATAGTCTCATGAATTTGAGCAGTGAGCACTCTGAAGTGTTGAGCTACAATTCCATATTCGCAATACTCGGTAGGTAGACTCCTAGGAACGAGGCCAGCTGGATCTACCATATGGTGTGCCGGAATGGTCATCTAACCTAGTGCGGCTTCATACTTCGTCTGTTGGTCAACAGCGGATGAAGGAGCCGGCAGGGTATATGGTATGGAGAAGTGGAAGCAATCGTCTTTTTGTCCATCAACACAACCTGTTTCGCTAAAACTCATGCTCGCTTGCTAGTACCTGGAAAACTGTCTACCTACCACTTACAGGGACACTCGCCTCTCGCTGAATCAAGTAGGGTCAAAAACATGAATTCGTCAGCAAACGGAGCCTTGGTGATCGAGCATATTCACTAAGATAATAGCTACACCGTATCTGGTGGCTCGTCGGCTTTTTGGTGTACATCGCATTACTTAAACAGCACGCTGTCAATGCCGTTACGCACATGGCTATTACTAAACCACCTGCTACGACCAGCGGGGTTGCTCAAATAGAATAGTCGCGACCCCCGCTTGCGTGATGAGCCTTTCACACTCCATAATATCAATTGTCTAGAGGCAGAGCAGATTATCAGATATAATATAATATAATATAGCTTTACAGTATCTCTTTCGTCAGGATCTGTTGTCGTGACCTCTTAAAAGGCATCTCATGGCACTAAAGCTGATGCTTTATGCGGGGAATGTGACCTCGGGAAAGGTCGCCATATGCCGCAACCCGCTGAATGATACCACACGAATGAAACTGAGAAGCCAGGAAATAAGCTGCTGTTCATGAAGCCAACAGAGGGATGTCCACTTACAGGGCGTATCATACTGTATTAGTCGGAAGATAGCTATTGCTCGCTGTACTCCATAGTAGTGATAATGGACAATACCTTCGAGTCCGCCATCTAGCACCCCTGGCGGCGATGCGGCAACTAACCCCGCTACTGCCCTATGAGCTGCGGCCTGCGGCTGGCCAAATTAGAAAATTCGGGTTAGCGGATTTTGGAAATTTAGCGTATGGGAACACAACGCCAGTTAGCCATGTACAATGCAGTGTTGAAGGCAGGCAATACCCAACTTCTTATTCAAGCTTGTCTGGCACCGGCGGACGGTGGCACTACTCTCCGTCATCGTCTCTCGCCCACACGGCTAAGCGCCCACCCTTGCAGATCCGACCAATAGGATCAGAAAGCCACATTGTCGTGCATTGGGCTAGTCGACCTGTGGCTGCATCGGAGTGGGTCTATGCCGGAGCACCAGATGTCTACACGGTAAGGTGCTCTCTTAGGTCGGGACCAGTCACAGCTCATAGCCTGTGTAAAATGCAGGTATTGTACAGCACCACACCATGACCGGTACATAATATACCTGTCCTACCTCCCTCGCTCTGTTGGCTCACTGGCATTTTGGTAAATGATATCCGTCGCATCTATCGCTGCAATGGACAGTGTCAAGAAGACGCCAAAGTGGCGTGCCGTACAGTAATATATATCTCCTGCAAGAAAGGTGGGACAGGTGTGGAAAGACAGACATTAGTACTTTCCATGTCCTTACTTAAATGACCAACAGGTACGTACCTCTACATTAGTGGGCTGTCATTGACAGTGTAGGTAGGTACACAGCATACTTAGTCCCAATACCTACATAGAAGGTAAATCAACCATGTTTCTCATCAGATGATAGGTACTCCGTAACCAGAAGGATGATGGAAGCGAGGTCTAAAAATTAGGTAGGCAACGCTTGTTGTTAAATACGCTGCATTCACTAATTGCACCGTGGAGACTTGAGGTGTTGGCTATTACTAGGGTACCAAGTTGGAGATTGCAAGAGCTTCAAATGTGGGCACGGCCTCCGGGCAATGAAATAAGGAACAAGGAGGGAGATAAATTTTGATAGGCTAGCGAAGCCAATCTCGCAGAAAGTGCTAACAGTCCATAGCACATCCAAGTACAGTACCAAGGCGTATTTTACTTAGTATTCCACTACCCCCCCTGAAGAAGCATGGTTCGTGATCAGTCTAACTGAGTTGGTGTCCCTAACGCCCCCAATCATATCGGTGTTCCAGTGAACTTACACTTCATTTGGGTAGCAGATTAGGTAGGGGCGCTAGCGGCTTTGCACCCAGCGGCCACCCTTTTCCCTGACCTTTCTCGAGCCTCCTTCCCCATCCCGTCCCCAGCCTTTTGCAGCAGGCAGAGACCTTCTCTCGCGTCTCCATTTCTCCATTCACCCATCAACGTGTGCTCGATCTGCCAGTGTTTCCGTCGCGTCGCAGGGCGTCTTCTCCTTCTTTTTTGTGACTTGAATCGCATCGCTTGTGCGAGGTTGAGTGTTTGCACGCGGCCAATACGGGGCCTTCGCTGGATCATTGGGGCAGTTGGGTAGCTCAGGTACGTACAAACATGTGTCTCCCTTTCTACCTGATTGTGTGTCGCCAGGCGAAGCAACCAGGCGACCACTGGCTGCCGTCGCTCTTGCGCTCAAATCACCCAAACGATTCAGCATCACATGCCCCCTATATGCTACAGCGGTGCTTCTACATTCTGCATTCTACATTCACCCTCCAGCTAAGGTCGGGCGGTCAAGTGCGCGCATCTTGGGCCTGGCGCTTTGATACCTTCATATCCTTATACCATTATATAAATACTTTTTGGCATACTCGTCTCCTGGTCGCCGTCCGCGATCAATCGCATTCTAAGATCATGATAGCTAAACTAAAGCATGCAGTCCGAACCCGCCTTGCGCGGACCAAGACCGACCCTGCCAGGAAGACGATGTTCCGAGGTGTTCAACAGACAGAGCAACAAGTTTCCAAGGACAAGGCTCTGCTACAAACCGAAGACGAGTCCAGCCCAGCAAACGACCGAAATCATCTAAAGCCGCCAGCCTCCTCATCCTCCCAGAAGGTGGAGCCAGTATCAACAGCTACGGGACTAAGCGACGCTCCTGTAAGCGAGTCTCAGCCTTCTGTCAGTGGACACTCTAGAGAATCGAGAAACAGTATGCTAGGCCGGCGTCGAACTGGTAGCGCGTCCACCCACCGCTCGGCCGTAGCCATGAACTCCACCACTACTCCCAGCTCATCGCAGCCCAATTCCCCGGCGGCTGTTCCCCAGAGGCGGAAAAAGGGCGGCCTGCTCGCCCTACTGGGTTGCTGTGGCGTGCCGGATGATGCGAATGCCCCCGATGGAGGAGAGGAAACTCTGCCTCCACATAAGGTGGATAGGATTCCTGCGCGGCCGCGAACGTCTCGGAGAACTGGGACTCCGTCGGAACAAACGACTGGCAGTAAATCGCAGATTTACGAGGAGAAGGATTCACAGACCCAAGGCGGAAACTCGGCCCAAGAAACATCGAAACCCGGAAAACTTGCTTCACAACCCATAGCAACTGATCAACCAAGCACTGAAGACCAGGACACTGAACCAAAGCAAGCTCCTCTTAGTGGTGCGCCCGGCCCGAGCATTGCTAGAGGCGATCCAGTACCGGAGAACAATGACGATGGGCTATCAAAAGAGGGGGTTACTGATTCCAAAGATGAAGATGGAGACTCGGAAATGCCGGATGCTGATTCCACCGCCTTGCCACAAGTGAAACTCCCTGGAGGCGCCGCTGAAGATACTTATCCGAAAGCCGTTCCTCCCTCAGCGCCCCCTCCGATAACGAACCAAGAGACAAACGTAGTCGAAGAAGAGAAGGCGGTAATGGCTGAAGAACCGCAGCAAAAATTCCTCTTGCCTCCCATTGAGCCCCGCTTCAAAGGCCGTAAATGTCTTGTCTTAGATCTTGATGAGACCTTGGTTCACAGTTCATTTAAAGTAAGTTGGCAATACTCCTCCCAAGGCCCTGTTCAGCAACTTATATACGTTCCAGATACTCCACCAGGCAGACTTCACAATACCTGTCGAAATTGAAGGGAACTACCACAACGTTTATGTGATCAAACGCCCCGGGGTAGATCAATTCATGAAGCGTGTAGGCGAACTTTATGAGGTTGTTGTATTTACAGCATCCGTATCTAAGGTGAGTACAATATGCTTCCCCCCATTCTTGCCATATCTAACGTAGCAACTCAGTATGGCGATCCGCTGCTAGATCAGCTCGATATTCATAAAGTCGTCCACCATCGTCTGTTCCGGGAGAGCTGTTATAACCATCAGGGCAACTACGTCAAAGATCTGTCACAAGTTGGGCGCGATCTCAAAGATACGATCATCATTGACAATTCACCCACATCCTACATTTTCCATCCTCAGCATGCTGTTCCAATTAGCAGTTGGTTCTCAGACGCTCACGATAACGAGCTCCTAGACTTAATACCCGTTCTCGAAGACTTGGCCGGACCCAATGTCCAAGACGTCAGTTTGGTCCTCGATGTCACTCTCTAAGCTGCAGCCATCAGCAATTTTCCTTGAATCGTTCTAACAGGCAGACTCGCCACAACCCAATCACCCACCCACACATCGCAAACACTTGTTATCATAGCGGATGGCGTTCTCGGCTTTGAGCACCCTGAGACTTGGTGTAGATGTACTGTTTAATACTATATAAAAGAGGCGGATTGATGCCCCATCGTCCCTAGAGTTCTCAATTTCGCACACAAGAGGCGGCGGCGGAACGTGTATAGCCGGTGACTATGGCCGGGGGTTCCCTTTGGGCTGGTAAAGCAACATAAAAGGCTACTTCTGGAAAGGCCATCCAATTCAGGCATCATTGGCAAGACCCAGGCATGGTATGCGAGAGGGTCGCCTGAACCTAGGACTTTGCTAAGCGAATGATAAGCGACAGCATTTTGCTCCAATAGAGTCTAGCGATGAATCTCGCAAAGTATTCCCATAATGATTGCACCAGTTCTCTTAGAATCTTAATGTTTCTACCCTTTCTTGTTGATTTCTTAGAAGCTCCTGTCTGCTTTAATCTTACAATCACTTTTTTTTCTCTTCGTTATCGCGGCTGCGATTTATCTATCCTCGCTACCCGCACATGTACGTAGCACCTATCACAGACGCAGGAACGCCGCCATCCGATATGCGACTTTTCGAGCTTGCTCGTCTGAGAAGATATAGTTGAGCACGGATGATTTGCAATATACATGAGCGATTGGTCTCAGAGAAGGAGCATGAGAGTCGCCAGCCCAAAGTTAGGCTAGCTAGTTAGTTAGAGGGGAAGAGAGCGAACTTTTCCCGTGTCAAGCGCAAGCAAATCTATATATGGTCGATGGATAGGAGAAGAAGAACACTTTAGCCCTAGGCAGTAAGCAAGGAGCTGTTCTTGAAAAAGCTCGGGCGCAATCTAATTCTGATAAATTGATATGCGAAAGTTGATCAGGATATCTATAAAATTTATTTCTTCCGGGCTTGAGTTTTGTAACGCAAATACTCAATACTTTTGTGTCTCTGCCTTGTTTGCGTGTTGTACGAGTAGGGGGATCTGCTAGGTTAGATACGTACGTAAATAGTAGATCAAATTGTAATGTTAGATATTTAAAATATGATGCTTGAATGTTACTGTGAATTGCTAGAGAATTCAAGATGATCCCTTTCCTCAAAAATTCTAATTATACTCAGCCACGGATACCTACCTTGATATACGCTTCCCAGCATTGAACTCACCTACTACATCTTAGAAACTTTGAAAGTGTTTTGAGTCTTTGACTCCTGTCTTGAGACCTTTTTCCGATATTAGTATATACATATGTACTTAGATATTTGACTGTTTAGGTGAATATTTACTCATTAAAAGGATAAATAAGGGCCTCGGATGATCAATACTCCGCGTGGTTATGTAGCCGGCTAGCTCCGGTTAGGGTGTGCAGTTGCAACGACAGACAATTGGTCAGGTGGTCTTGCTGCGCATGGGTTTTCAAGGCGCCAACTGATCTCCAGTCATTCCTATCCCTACATCGTACCTACATCGGCCACGACAAGCATCACCAAAAGTTGATCTCGTTCAACCATCTTCACCCCACCATCTTGTTGCATATGTGCTCCTGGACTGTCAGCCATAGCTAGACATAGCATAGGATCTGCGACTTGAGTGGGATACGGTACTGCCTTGGTAGTGGGATCCTGGGAGGGACGGGCGTGATGCTTCCCTCAACGGTGCGGCGACTTGCCGCCGCCGCCGCACCCCAAACCCCCTTGTTAGCATCCTTCGCACCTACCGCAACGCGAGCCACGGCAGCGCTCTGCCTCCGCGGCAATCCCAGAAGCAACCAGCAACGGCGCTATTCGTCGTCGAAACCATCCAGTCCCAAGGACTCTCCGAATCTTGCCGCCGGTCAAGTAGCAGCAAGCCCGACGCAGTCGACGAAACAAGGCACCGAGAAACGACGTCGCAAGGCCAAAGATGCCAGCTCGAGCTCGAGCTCAAGCGCGAGCGCACAGCGGAAGCTACCCAGCGTCCCCAGTACACAAGATTTGCCGGAAGAAGGTACGGCATGGCATCCCGCAGAATCGATGTTATCGATATAGCGATGTTCCAGATTCCCAGACCTTTGGCTGAATGACTGAATGACTGACTGACTGACTTGGCCCTCTAGCACTCGCCCTAGCCACCTTCTTCTCGCTACACCGACCCATCTCCGTGACGCACAGCTTTCCCAAAGCCATCACCGCCGACGCCTTTGCCCAGATCTTCGCCCCTCGCTCACGGTCGACACAAACCAAACTCGTGTCGACGCTAGCTCGTCCGCCCAATCAGTCCGAGCAGCCACCGCCGGGGCTGACTATCACTGCAGAATATGCCGCCGGTAATGGTGGCGGCCACGAGCCGGTGCGGAAGATCAGCTTGAAGCACTCAGACGGCACCGAGACCAGCATGAATGTAGAGCTGGACCACATGTCAGGCCCATTTCTCCCATTTAAACCGCCGCCCATCCCCCAACCTGTCGCCAGCAGCGACGCCGGGGCCGAGGCCGGATCCGAAACCGCACTACAGCAAACAGACGAAGCAGCTATAAAACACGAGCCACAGACGCGCATCTACAAGGCCATGTTCACCCTCGAGGAGTCGATCGACGAGGACGGTAACACCCGCATCGTGGCACATCCTCCGCAGTTCATCGAGGACGAGACCACCTCTGACGCTGCCACCGGTGCCACCCAGGCTCATCCCTCGTACCAAGAGCGCGTGGCATTACGCCGCGTAAAGCGCGAGCAGGTCTCCGGCCAAGCCAACAGCATGCTCGCCATCAGCACCAAGCGGCGGAGGGCGCTCAGGATGAAGAAGAAGAAGTACAAGAAGCTGATGAAGCGAACACGAAACGAGCGACGCAAGCTGGATCGTATCTAATGCTTCGTCTTATCGTCGATCGGAGCTGGGGTGGAGGAGGAACCCGTGTGTTCGGGCGTGTGTGACCTATCTGTACATAGCTATTGCTCTCTGAAATGAGTAAAGAGCGCATTTGCACCCTTTTCTCTTTCGTTCACTTGGCGTGAGGTATTTGTCTAAGGGTCATAATATGATACAGCCAGGAGATACAACGTGGTGTAGGTGGGTGGATGGGATGAATTCGGGACGGGTATTCTCCTTTGTTCAAGGCATCACTTGCATCCTCTACTTCTGCCGTTCCTTCCTACGGGACGAAGCTAGAGTCTCAACACTTTATCAAACCTCATAGACGCTGCTATGCTTCCTTCTTCTCACCCTCCATATCTCCTCCCGACACAGAGGCGGGAAGGATAGCGGCACAATAGCAATAGCAATAAACCCAATCTCAATTTTACGTGAAGCTGGTTTCTGCAAATGAGACGAAAACATACCATTTCATTTTCCTTTTTCCCCTTTCCGTTCTTATCACTATACCCAACTTCTGGTAATAAAGAGAGAATATCTATGCCTAGATACAATAAATAGACACTCCAAGCCCGCGCTACGATGATAATATTCGATCAAGGTAGAAGGGAAGAAGATGACTCGGCGACAACAGACGGCGGCGTCTCGACCATGAGTTCGAGGAGCGACCACACGACCTCGGCGGCCGCGAGCGCAGTCGTCTCGCCACGCGAATCGTACGCCGGCGCCACCTCGACCACGTCGGCACCGACGACCTCGAGCCCCGTCAGCCCGTCTAATATAGAGAGGAGCTCGCGCGTCGACCAGCCGCCTGGCTCGGGGGTACCTGTGGCTTTATTTTCGCGAACAGAAATGTATTAGCGAAAGAACTCCACAGTTTAAATATACGTTTGGTTTAATTCATTTGGGTTTGGTCCTGGTCCCTTTGGTGAAGGCAAGGTAGGTATGTAAGAGAGCAGATGGGGAAAGGTAATGAGACAGAAAGAAAGAAAGACAGACAGATAGACATACCAGGCGCGAACGCAGGATCAAGCACGTCGATGTCGACGCTGATGTACACGGGCCCAGCGCCCACGCGCTCGCGGATGCGATACAAGAGCCCAGACACGCCGTAGCGGTCGAGGTCGCGTGCGGTGATGCGCGCGAAGCCGCAGCGGTCGTCGTTGCGCACGTCCCCCTTTGGTCGTATTAGGGGCCCGCGGATCCCGACGTGGACGGAGTTGTCTTTGATCAAGCCCTAGATTGGTTGAGGTGAGTGGTGATGTGATAAGGGGGGAGGGGGATGAGGGATTGGGAATGCTGACTTCTTCGTGGGCGATGTGTAGGAATGTGCCGTGGTTAAGACCGCTGCATATAAGTACGCGGTTAGTTCGCAGGCCCCGGTCCAATGATATATTCCGGTGTGGTCTTACGCATAGTCTGATATTCCACCGCCTGAGAAGTGTGAATAACTGTTATGATGGATATGGTTTGGAATCTTATGACTTACTTAGCACGGAGGGTCTCCATGTATCTTGTTTAGGTACCATGTCAATCATAGTCGCCTTATAGTCTTCTATCTAACTGAGAGAGTTTATATAGAATTACCTACCTATATGGCTGTCAAAGTGTATGACGGACACTTGACCCCAATTCTTATGCACGGCTCGTAGAGCCGGTAACGTTGTCGTGTGGTCGCCGCCGAGCATGATGATCCTCGGCGTCGTCGCGTGTGTCTTGTTAGCGGCAGGTCTCCCCGAGACGATCTGCGAAGGCCAGGTGAATAAGTATTAGCTCTGGCGAGGAAATCCGAGAGGTCTATAGAGCCTAAGTTTTGCGTACCTTGTGGCCCTTGGTGAGTTGGGCGAGCGCATAGTCATTGTCGAGGACTGTCAGCGGCACATCGCCGCAGTCCACGACCGTAGCCCAAGACTTGAGTGCATTCTTGCCTGTTTTTCCTCCGTCAGTGCACGGCTTCAAGGCCCATGTCTTTTAGGTATCATGATCAAGAATAGGCGGACCTGAATATACGCTCCATCCAGTGTCGGCAGACTTCCTCTGACTGCCAACCCGGATTCCCTGAGGACCGTAGCGAGCCCCCGGACGAGCTGTAACGCCCTATATTCTGTCTATCAATGGCCTGTTCCTACTCTGCCCTGGCTTTGGGGTTAGGCAGCCTGGCCTTGGATGACTGACCGTGTCGAACGGTGCACCGAGAATGGCTATGTCATACTTGCTCTTCTCTGCCGCATCGTCTGATAAACAATTGACATACGGAACATTGGCATATGTTGTCAGCCCCCTAAACTCGCTTCCATACACAATGTCGACATCTCCGTCGTCCGCCAATCTGCCCAGCGGGTGTTGCGCTGCCGAGTAGCTGGAACCAAGCATTTGTGAGGCACCGAGCAGGGCCATGCCCAGCAATGGGAGTGCTTCTGGCCGCATCATGATTTCCGTCTCGATAGGTGGATAGGTCGGTCATGTATTATTACCTCTAATTCCTCAGTCGTACAACGTTATGATGGGGTCCGGACATCCTAGCTTATCTGAATCAATGCCACTATCTATATGTAGCACTCACTTACCAAATAGATATTGAAGGATCTAATACGAAGTACATGGATCAGCCAATGGACGGTCAGCATTTGCTGGACCGCATATGTTGATGATATAATCAAGCCTAAAACTTTAGATATTTTGACATCAATGTCCAATTATCTCGACATGGATATAGTCGTTTTATTTACATGTCTGGGAAGATCTTGTAAAACGGCTTGGATGACTTTAATGCAAGATGTAGGTACGAAGTAATTAATAGATGCAAGACCGTTGGCCGATCTAAATAAACGGGGCTATCGATAGCGTGCTGGATACGACGTAATAATGGCATGACGGCTCTTGCCGAGGATCATATCGGTTCTTCGGGAAAGAGACATGGACGCGACTGTAGAATAAGCAAGCTGGGCAATCATTATAATAGCATTGAATTTGGTTATCATCGGCGCAGTGCCCAAGATTGCAAGTGTCTTCGCATTATGCTTTTTACCTACCTCCTCCTAGGTAGTGGTAATATTCTCATTCTAACATCACTCCGCACCTCGTCCCAGAGCCACATTTCGATCTTCACACTCTGTATTGCACATTCTCTCATCACCTCTTTCTTCTGTATAACCAAGTGTTAACTTTAGCCCTTCGGTCTTTCTCCTAGGCAAGTCTGCAGATGTCACCATTGTGGTTGTTGAGGTGCAGATTCTCTAGTTACAGGAAGACATGAACTAGCTGGCCGTCATACCATCTCAGGAACTTTGATTCTGGCCACCTCGAAATGGATGAAAATAATAATAATAAATCCTTTTATAACATCATCCGCCTTGCCGCTGCCGACTCTTACGCAACATTTTGTTTCATCTCTAACAGGAAAAATGAAGTCAGTCGGATGGATGTATATCTACCTCAGCACGATTCCAATGGCCATCATGCCGGCCCATCGCCTCGCTCTTCAAAAACCATCAGCTAAACTTGTTTTCGCCAATTCGTTCCTGAGCAATTTCTAATTAGCTTGCTTAATATTCGTAAGTCCTTGACACCTATCCCTATATTTTCCTCTGTTATTATTTGCGACACTTGGCAGCAGCTGTGGACCTCTACAATGTTTAGGCTGTGGTAAATCTACCGAGTATTATAACCGATAGGCGATATTTTTGCCCCGATTTCAGGAACTACTTTTAGAGAACACGTTACGTACATGATAGCGAGATGATTCAGCATCTGCAGGCGGAGAGCTCGCCTAGAAGAGATACATCGAGTCGCCCGAACCAGGTCAATCAATCTGCAACGCCGCTGGATCCGAGCCAACCAGCCAATACATAATGGCAAAACTTCTTGACTTTCTGGTAAAATGGTACTGTACGCAGTGTATACCGATGATGCGGCTCCTTAAATAACCTTCTCAAGCCCAGCACTGTGATTTATGTTCGCAGTACCGTACCAAGTGGCGTTCATGTCAATGCCATGTTGTATACACCATCCACACTTTGCGGTATTTCCGTAACTTCTTCTATTCCCGATCCCGGATATCAGTGAACACCGACGAAGTCTAATTTAGCACTCCCAAGACTGACATTATCTATTACATCGACCCCGGAGTCCTGGGCTAATCCCCTGGGTTAGCTAGTCTACCCCACGTTTCCCCAACTTTGCTATTTAGCTATTTCTCCATCTCCAAGTCTCTTTCTGGGGTCAAACTTCACTATCGTGAAGTTTCCCAGGACCGTTACAGGATGATGGCTTCGGTAGCAACTTTTGAATCTGTAGCAACTACTGCTCGAAATCCCCATAAGACACGAAAGAGAGCGTCCAAAGCATGCCTCTCTTGCCGTGCCCGTAAAGTCCGCTGCGACGTATCGCAAAGGGGGAGGCCGTGTATGAATTGCTATCTTGACAGTGAGACTTGTATTGTTACGAGCCGGGCCTCCAGGTTGTGAGTTGGATCACCTTTTCATTACACGATCAAATCATTGATGGCAATCCTATCTAGTCGAAAAGCAGAGCGTGAGGGTAACCAAAGAGGCCAACCGTCACATCCGTCACATCGTGTCCACGATCGTAGTCATACAAGTGTGGTGGATGATACTGCCAATACGGCGGGCGATCGCGAATCTGTCTCGTCACAACCGGAATTTGTTGACCATGTCGATGACCCTTGCGCCGTCGAACACGTACATCCACCGCATATTGCTTTCGAAGAAAATATGGATATACAACAAGACCAGCAACTGTACTCGGGTTTCAATGGGCATCCCGAATCACCATTCAGTCGGCTCCCGAACGCGCAATATGTATTCAATAGTGAGTAGCACCACAACCCGTCATTGTATACTTTTAACAGATTTCGCTAGATCCCTCACCAACACCATTGCAAAGCTTCGGCTCGCTCGGGAACTCAGGGTCTCCCTTTATGGGCAGTGATAATCCAGCTACCATTAACGCGGACATCACGTACTCGTATTATCCCTTTCTTTCTATCAGTAATTTACATAATGTCATCCCGCAAGACGTAAATTTCCTCGAATCTCAAGGTTGCTTTAGAATACCTACACGCGAAATTCTCGATGAATTTGTACAGCAATATTTCTTGCATATCCATCCCCTGTTGCCGTTTATTAACGAAGGCGATTTTTGGAATCTCTATTGCCGTCAGGGCAGTTTGGGCGCAGGACAAACAATGTCCCTACTTGTCTTTCAAGCAATGCTCTTCTCTTGTTGTAATGTGAGTGAACTTTTTCATGTTTACCTGAGCCGTGAAACTAATTTGATAGTTTGTTTCGAAAACCAGCATAAAAGCACTAGGATTCCCCAATATTCGCACCGCTAGAGCAACTTTGTATCGGCGTACCAAGGTATCAACTCTATTTATCCACACGAAACGGTCTGTATCTAATGGTAATAGCTTCTATTCGACTTTGACACCGAATCGTCTCTGGTCTGTGTCGCCCAAGCCGCGCTATTACTTACCTATTGGGCGCCGAACTGGTCACTCGCTTCGAAGAAGCCCAACACAGCTTGGTTGGGTGTCGCAATACAGAATGCGAGGAGCGCGGAAGCACACATATACTCGGCTATGCCCACGTTTTCCCCTGTAACAGAGCCGGTCGAGTATAAGAAGCAGAATTCTCTAAAACGGTTGTGGTGGTGCTGCGTTTTCCGTGACCGTTTAGTCTCTCTCAACATGCGGCGGAGCATTCAAGTATCTCGGGCCCATTTCGACGTCGACTCTAATAATAGCCTTAGTTTCTCAGACCTGTCTGATGAAATCAGTCTGTCAAAAGTATACAACACCGAGACGAAGCGACGTCTGATCGAGATATTTATCCAGCTTGGTGCTCTCTGTTCTGTAATGACGGACCTGCTCGCCCTGGTCTTCCCTCTTGACGATGCTCCTGGCTGGGGCAGACGAAATAGAGCGGAAGACGCCGACAAAGTACGAGAATGTAAAGCAGCATTGCGGACATGGTATAGGACAGCAACCATTCGCTTTCCCATGTTTAGTAGAGGTAGCGCACCAAACAGAAAAGCAGGAGATAAACATTTTCGGCACGACTCGGTAATACTGTATACGAATCTGATGTATATGTTCTATTAGTGAGTTGCTTCTTAAAACCGCTCTCCGGCAAGGATCGCTAACCGGTATTCCTCAGTTCTGCACAAGCAGCATTGTGCCAACACGAAGTACTGCAGGCGGTAATGGCATCTGCTTCGCCGAATACTGAGAGCAATCTCCGCGGGTTCTCAAATGTCTACGAAAGTCGGAACGAGCTACAAGACGCCGCCTCTGGCGTGACGGAGTGTATGAACGAATTGATTCAACGCCGTCTCGCTCGCTGGCTGCCTATCACCGCGTAAGTAATCAACGAGACTCAAGGGGGGCGAGACAGCCACTAATCGGTTATCTAGGATATCATGCACTGCGATGCCACTAGTCCTTCACATCATCGACGTGAAACTCTCCTCCCAGAATAAGCGGATTCGAGCTACGCCCGAGGAGCAGAGGCGAACGGCGCTGAAGCAGCAGCGACTCAACGTGCTCATCGAGGCCATGAAGACCTACCAACCACAGTACGACGGCGTAGATTACATCAGCGAGACCATCCGGCACATTGTCAATCTCGCGCAAATCGACCCTCCTAGCAACGTTCCAAACAGCAGCGGCGCATCCGCGGTCGTCGCCGCATCATCGTCAGATAATAATTCCGTGAATGGCGGCATCAAGCCGATCATATCCGACTGGACGGACATCTTGGCCTCGAACCCGGGCTCGTATCTCCTCCTCTCCCTGACCATGGATATCAGCATGAGCAAGGGCAGACTTGCTAAAGAAACAGACTTCCCTGTCAAACTCCGCGGCCTCTTCGCCCAGGGGCTTAGCCCCATCCACGCACTGCTCGCCAACACCAACGGCGGGCATCGCGGTTCGATTATCCAGCAGACACCCTCTGCGGCTAGCAGTGCCAGTGCTGGGCTTACGCTATCGCCGGACCCCACGACACGGATCCCTCTCGGCAGCGTGCACTCGGTGTCCTCGGACGAGGACTCCGCATCCCCGGATTCTGTCTCTGGCACGGATAGTGGAAAGACGACTACAACAACAATGACAGCAACAGCGACGGCGACTGGATCGGGCGACAGCAACAATAACAACAACGCGGCTGGACCACCACTGCTTGCTGGTTCTCTGTCCCCGCTGGTCCACGATATGCATGATGATCCCGACGGCGTGTTTGGAGACGTCGTCGACTACTCGCTCACGGCCGACGCTCTCGCGGCGTACGTGTCCCAGGGCGGCGATGGGGACGGAACTGGAGAGGGCGTGGGCGAAGGCGATAGGGAAACGACGGACTGGTTTGTGCGTGCGTGGGACGATGCTGGCGATAAAGAGACTGCGCGCGCCTTGCTCGATGCACTGCACGATGATAGTGGTCTTGGCGCCGTGTGAGATGGCGAACGGAATAAGAGAGAGGGCAGGGTACACATCTGGCTGCATGGCTGGCGTTTTGGACTGTTCGCGGGCTGATGTTTCTTGAATACTATGATTCTTACTTTTATTTTAGCCAATCTTCTGCGCGCGTTGGCTCCTTAGTTCTGATCATTCTCGGTGTAAATCACAGGACGCATTTCGCAACTGAAGTTGATGCATATCTAGCCATTGTGCTGCTCCGTCGCGCCCAGAGCAAATGATGGTTCTAAAAATGGCACCCACGCCTGTGTTTGTATCTAGATAGTAATCCCCGAAAGGAGGGCGTCTAAAAGGCTTCGAATGCAAAGCTCGTCCTGTACAGTCCCGCGCCTCCGCTATGCCTATGCCTGTGCCGTGCTATCATTCATTTACGCCGTTTGTCATAAATTCATCTGCCAAAATAAAAGTCCAATGTAATCCGTCCGATAAAAAGAGCCAGTCCCATTTGGATTAATCGATTCATATCATACGATATCGTGTCCTGTACCTATTGTTCCTGCGGTAGAGGTAGACCGGGAGATGCTTTTCGGCGGCGGTATCCGGACGAAGAGAAGCAGGGAGCCGGACAGCGCGATCAGGGCCGCGAGCCCGAGGTACGGGAGGCCGATCCAGACGCCGTGCCAGCGCAGGCCGAGGGAGAAGAGCCCGGCGAGCAGCGGCTGCGAGAAGACGCTGCCGAGCACCTCGACCATGCCGACGAGGCTGAAGAGCCGCGACCGGTGCGCCGGATCCACGTATATGCTCATCAGGCTCTTGGAGAGGCTCCCGAAGCCGGATCCGACGGCCATGAGGATCAGGCCGAGCACGAAGCCGCCTAGGGTTGGCGAGAGGCCGAGCGTGACGGCGCCGATGAAGAGGATTACGTACGACCAGCGGGCTAGGAATAGGTCGCGATACTGCTCGTCCTTGGCGCGGTATCGAGCTGGCGTGGCGGGGTGGATGAGCAGTGCTGAAATCCAGGGTAGGATGAACAGCGTCATGACGATGCTGGCGACGCCATACGTGCTCTGCACGTACCCGGTCTGCGCGATCTTGATCTCGTAGCGTTTCGAAACGAACTGGTTGAGGAACCCCAGCGTCGAGTCCATGACGGGCATGGAGCAGAGCGCAGCCAAGAGGAGAAGGATAAGAGACGGCGAGGTTAGAATACTGAGAGAATTCAAGAACTGGCCGAATATTTGCGATAATGGCGAGTCGTCGGGACTAGGAAGGTCTTCTTCGTGAGATTCTTGCAGTAGAGAATCTTTCCGTGTCCGCGTCTCGGGAAGGAAAAAGAACAAGATCCCTCCGAGAAAGTAGAGTCCAAAGCCGATAAACGGCGGAACCCATGGACCGGCCCTTTCCATGACAAATCCGGCAAGCGATGGCGATAATAAGTTCCCGCAAAGACTTGCGACGTGTGTGCGAAGAAATGCGATGGCCCTATTGAATGGCAAAGTAGTTTAGCTACAGTGGCACAGGGCCAAGCTTGATTTGAATGAAATGTGAACACACCTCTCCTCCTCGGTTGTCGCGTCTGCTATCATGCTCAACACCACGGCGATCAACACGCCGTTGCCACCGCCGACGAGCTGGCTTGCGGACGAAGCCCAGATGGCAGTAATCGGAAAGACGTTGCTCCAATAGACCACCGCTATTTCCATCGCTGCCCCAAGGAACATCCCTGCCATGGCAACCGCCACGATCGGCTTCCTACCAATTCTGGGAGCGCGTCAGCGAAGGCATTTCTCACCGAGACTGGGTGAACTGGGGAACAGACTTGTCAGCGGCGAAGCCCCATGGAAAAGCGGCAACAAAGGCCACAATCGAGAACAGCGTGGACTGTACGGCTAGGACGTAAGCAAGCTGTTTCTGGATAGAATCCTCTTTGCAGAGGCTCTCGTCGATGGGCTCGCTCGATCTCTTCACATCGTAGTAGTCGTGGCAAATGAGATCCTCAACCAGCCGCGTAAATGGCAGATCAACAAAACCACCGGCATAAGAGGCAATGAATGTGATAAAGTAGAGGATGTTAGTCACTGCAGCCTTCTTCTGAGGCTGAGGTACGAATTGAGGTGCGAAGACGCTGGATATAGTTGAGGTCGTCGAGGAAACGGAGAGATTTTCCCGATGAAGCCGATGTCTTGGCCTCTCTTCGGGACTTGGTAGTAGAGAGGCGAGTTCAGAGGCCTCGTCCAGCGAGTCGGCGCGTCGTTGCTCCTCTTCATGTATCATCTGTGCGCTTGAAGGCGCCGACACCGCGGCTGATGAGCGCATTCTGTGTTTTCTATTGGTTCGGCTGCAGCTATTGGAATTCTCGATAGATCCGGCGCTCTCGACAGCATTCTGTACGCGGAATAGCCTTGCATCCCAGAGCACGATCTGAACTGAACGAAGTGCGAAGGTTCGAACGTATTTGGTGTTTGGGCACGATAGGAAAAACCAGGGATCAAGAGATAGAGAAGGGCGTTATTGCATGTGCTTTGCGCTTGGCAGTATCTACGTAAAGTCCGGTACGCCGCACAGCGGGGGAATAAACCCGAGCGGCTCAGAGGCTGGAACACGGTATTCCCACCTGGTCAAGCGAGAGAGTCAGGGGTCTGATCACCAAATCTGTATCATCCAAACCCCCACCGCCTCATTTCACCACCCACTGCAGGGCAGTTCACAGGGCCTTGATAAGGCGCAGATGCCTGCGCTATCTCTGTGTCAGCAGATGAGAGACCTTACAGATGACTGCTATCAGTCGGACACTCCCGACGCCTAGGCTGACCCTGGAAAGGAGATGTTGATGGGTGTCGCATTTATTCGGACAGGCCGGCCAAATGACTCTTTCTCCGCAATCGATGAGGGGAACAGCGAATGGTCTGCCTGGGAACTTAGCTGCATGCTGAATGCTTGATATACTGTAGGTAGTATAGATCGAAAGAGAGAGCACACCCGCATGGGCAAAGCGATATCGCCAACTTCTTTGGCTCCTGAATGGCTCGGAAGTGGGATCTAGACGGGGCTCTGGACCAGTGGCAGATGAATGCAGGCACTTGTTTCCTTGCCCTGCACTGACCTCATATCCATAGTTTCACGCGGTGAAGTCAAGGTGCGACAGCAATGCTGATCTGATAACTACACAACCAGCCATACTAGCCATACTAGCCCAATCCGTGTCGAAGACGGGGCGGGATGGCTGGGAGGGCTGCATACCGCATGATTTCCGGCGCAGACGGCAGTGTCACACCGCACATCGCTCGCCCGAGTGTATTGTGATTCGTGGTTTCGATTCGGAACAAAAACCATAGTCTTAACCAGAATCTCAAACATGGCGGGTGTTGATGATCGTGTGCATTATCGCGCTCATCCGTAGGCACCGAATGCAACCCTTTTCCTTCCTATTTCTTTTCCCCATACACTCTCACGAATACCATGCAGCATTTGGCCCATACCAACCATGCAACATCAAAGACAGGTGAGCCCGTCCCAGGATTGTTCGTCATTGCAACTTACAGTAATAACAAACTTGCGCCCTTTGGTCCTCGAACAGGTCTGGTCGCCTGGTTGGGCAAAATCTAGTGGAGATAGGATGTGATGGGATGGAGAACTCTGTCTTCATTACGTTAAGTATGTGTAAGTATTAGATATTCATCAGAGGCAGTGCTGCAGTTAGTTTTTTTCCTCAGATTGCACGAAGCGTTGGTGCGACGACTGGGGAGAGGAAGCTTGCGGTGTGCGGCGCAATGACCTAGTTGGGCCAGGCACATAAAGTTCAGCTCAACATGCAAGTGCGGGCACTGAACCCTTAGGCCTAATCAAGTTGGCTAACGACTAATTATGCGAGGAAGGCAGTGTATTAGTGTAGGCACGTCGGGTCTGGTTTCCTTGCTCCATATGTACGCATCCTTAGACGAGACTTTTTACTCAAGTGTTCGCATCACTACTAGTTGGCCCCGCTCAGCATGCACGGTTTTACGTTGTTGTGTTTCTTGAATTTTGGTGGTAAATCTATCGTGGTGCTACCCACCTGTATTTGTGTTGTTCCTAAACCCTACAGCGTATAAGTATGTTAGGTACTGAGATAGAAGGTGACATCGTCACCAGAGACCACCAACACTGTCCGCATGTTGGTAATTACTTACCTACAGCAGGGCCCCCAGTGCACACCAAGGGACTTACACCTTTAAGCACTTGATCGAGTGGTACGGAATATACCTAAGTTAGGTAGAGGTTGTGAGCCTGAGATAATGCATTCTATACATTACAAGTGCCTACGCAACTACTAGGAACGGGCCCCAGCCGAGGAGGGGCAAGCAATGGCGGGGTGCATCTACTGTTTGTAGGCGACCAAGATACTGGAATAGTTGACCTACGCTCGGATGTCCTCCGGAAGCAAGTTCGCGGCACAGTAACCCACGCGCGATAACTTCTAGCGTCCAACTATACTAACCAAGATCATCCGAGATTCATATTTATAGTCCGGCCATGACTACCTATATCTAATTAGTAAGGTATGCTCAAAATAGGAAGAAATTTGAATATTGATAAATTACAGGCTCACATAACAAGCCAACGATATTGGCAAGGATCCTTTAGATCGAAGCTATCTTCAACTACCTCCCTAGCTGGGCTCAGGGGGAGGTATAGCCACTTCTAATATAGTGTGTCTCGTAGATATTTGATTCGCTACGGGCACTGGTTAACATTCATGCTCTATAACTGCAGTGCTCTGAACGACGACATTTAGGTGAAAGACTAAGCTGCGCAGCTTTTCTATAAGTAGTCTATCGATCGATAACTGAAAAGGATGTTGGGGTATTACTTGTGACAAAGGAAAATAAAACGAGCGTATCCGGTCCGGGCCCCGCCGGTTCGGGGCGAACAAGGCCGGCCGTTATGATGCCCAGTTTATCCAATCATGTGTATCCCGTACCCCTGCGCCTAGAAATCCTGCTACTATTTTGCCCAATCCCAAACTTCCTTCGGTGTTGTGAGTGAAAATGCATCAGTCCTCGTTGTCGAGTCAAGTCTTCTCTAAGCCATTCCCATGTGTCTAAAACGTGTGCTTTGAAAAGAGGTCGAAAAGTCAATGTTGGTACTTCCAAAACGCCGGTCCAATGCTTGCTTGTTATGGCTGTGCCATCTCCCATGGTAACTTAGTTGTAGCCGCTTCGGCTTCTTCCACGCGTCGTTTGGGTCTCCGAGGTGTCAGACCCAGAAGAACCAGTGTCGTTGGAAGGAACGTCGTTTCCGGAATCAGGCATTTTGATCAAGTGTTCTCGGCTCGCTCGTAAAAGAAATAGTCTTGGCTTAGTTGAAGCCGTGAGACTTATTGTCTTGGATATAGAGCTTATAGGTAGAGTTTTAAGCCAAACTCTTATAGGAAGAGCTGTTTGTGGTTGCAAAATGGGCTCTAAGCCGAACAAGTAGACTCGCCACTTAGGTAATCTGGAGAGCGGGTTAGCGATCATTAGCTCTTATGAGTTATTCAATAGTTCATAGATGACTCATTATACTTGGTACAGAATGGAAGGGTGCTCATTGACATACCTAGTGAAGAGACGTAAACCAATCTGGTCTTGCTGTACTTTTCAGTGTCTCTCTGTGCTTGAGATGAGAGGTCTCTGATATTTTGATGAATTGATGAGGAGGATGAAGATTTACCAGGACTGGGGAGAGAGGGAACCACACTATATAGTCAAAGACAGGCTGCACCGCAGTCAAGGCAGCAAGAGCCGGCAGTCAACATCCGTGAAGACCCCTATACTGGAATCCTCCTTCAGCCCTATAGCTCAGAAATAAAAGACACCAAACATTCTCAGATACTACGCGACCCACACTGAATATTGATCGTGGGACATTGGTACCGACATATTCCTTCGTGATGTCAAACCTCTGGTTTCCGACCAACTTCTAAGATGAATATGCCTTACCGCCTTCCTCCAACGTCAGAGCAATATGCAGGACATGGGTACCGCCACGGAGAGGAAGACTACACAGAATATCGTTAGTCAGATAATATAAGGGCCGTTAATCTAACGCTAGATGAAAGGACGGGTGGCTGTAGCGGCCACGATTTGGTGTCCCACTGGGGGAGAAAACTGGATCCGAATTGTTCTGCTAGCCGTGAGACAGCAAGCGGGTAAAGCCGCAGGTAGGTACCTTTAAACGATCCTACGTGAAATATTAATCTAACTTCCATTCACATGCCAGAGCCAATGCTCTCTCGTGGAAAGGTGCCAAGTGATAGCGTTCGTACCACGAACCTGTAGGCTGTACGTACAAGGTACAGCGTCGTAGCTGGGGATTAAATGAAGGAGAGTCCTAGTTGCCGTCCCAGCTGGGACAACTTACATTGGAAACCTCTGTATGGACACATTTTTCACAATAGGCAGGGGAGGTGAGAAGCAAGGCAGCTGCCTATACTGCGCGAGGCATCATTTGCTGCCTGGCTTGAGGTTACGGCTCCCCAGCCTGGAGACTTGCGGCACAGCAAACACGGCCTAGCAAACGTCGCATGTACGATCAGGTTTCTATATCAGGCACGCCTCGATCGTTCGGGTTAGAAAGGTTACATCGAGGCCATACATGCATTATCTAAGCCGTTAACTTCGGGTACAGTGATACGGTGCCCTGGTTCTAGTGTAACGGATCGGGGGTGTAAACGGCAGCGTCTATGCTTAGTGTGTGCTCGAAGTAGACGTCCAGTCATAGCACGATATGGATATGGCCGGGGTCATCATCCTAGTGATCCTTTCCGAGCTTTCCACGGCCCTTGTTCTATTCTGCGAGGCCAACGTCGAGTTTCGTCAGGGAGTCGCGAACCTGGATGCGAAAGTCGTGCTAATCTCGCCTGGTCTTCCTCGACAATGGCCAGTGTGAGATTGACAAGAGATGCTTTGGCCCCAGGGGGTGATCTCATGTCAGTTCCTAACAAAGACGCACCATGAATTGCTCTAGGCCCAACAAAATCGAAATTAACGCGTGGAAGGATGGAACAGTCATGGAATATGCAAGGGACAATTTTGGCGTCCCGGCCAGATGCGAACCGGAGGCTATATGATCGGTTGATATCAGCCATAGCTACTAGGAGCTGCTGTAGTACAGTCTCGAAGAGGATCGAGGACAGTCGTAGCGGTGCCGCAACGTGGTAACCAGAGTATGTCGTAGACCGGTAAGATCCATTGGAGCCCTGAGCCCTGCCGATGATGCAAACAAAGAGCCGACGTTGTTAGGCGCGCGTGTGCTCGTCTCTCGCTCTTCCACTCGCCCCCCTGCCCCTAACCCCTGCCCCTGACCGCCTTGGCAATGGGTCCCAAGTACACTAAAGTCTGAATATAGATATCCAGATCTCTTTACCTAGATAGCGCGGCCGGAAACGGCATGGGATCGGCCGCGACAGTTGTTATATCTGCACTAATAACCGTCGTTATGGTTTGCAGAGAAGATTAAGTAGTGGAATCGCTTACCAGGACCGCAGGACGTAGTCTCGAAATCCTTCCCAGGTAACGGCTTTCAGGAGATCGTCGACCGTTGTGGGCGGGTCAACTCAAAATCACAGAAATAGGTACAGGCCAGCGACCAGATATGATACTTACGTGGTAAGCACCTAAAATATCGACTTACCAGGACTTTGAAGCTGCAATCATGACGTTGAGACTCCCTGTCCCACCTTACTGTCAGACGTTGAGATTGCCTATTCGTATGTGCAGGTAGGTAAGTATTACCTTAGGTAAGGTACTTTTTTGAAACCGGAGATTGGTAGAAACAGCACGAGCCACGGTCGGTCCACGTGCGTACTGCAGGCCACTGGGGCTTGACTCGGCCCCCAACTCCTACGACCTGGGACCCACCAAGCCTTGTTCGGGACCTGCTACCTATCCTCGCCTAGTCTAGGCCCGTCCCAATTTATTAATAACTTCAAACCGCCCCCCGAATCCCGTTTTTACGTACCTCCGTACACTAATTACACAAAGGATTTTCTCTATCTCAAATATACCCGGCTCACATGTACAATGCGTATACGTTGCCATGATACGCTCTTGACCAAATTAGCCTTGCCCGAAATAACAGGAGGATTGTACAGCGTGGTTCCTAGTACTTCCAGAACTTGCACAAACCCCTGGAGTCTGACATGGCCCGTGCTGTATCCATCGGGTCGTGTCACTGGCCAACATGGCTCAACTTCTCGAGATATGGGCAAGCCTAGATAACGGAATACTTTCCAAACTCGTGTGCAGTACCTATTCAACCGAGCATTCTATTCTTGCTATACGTTCATGTGCAGCCTACGGACAACATGACCGCCGGATTACGGAGTTTGATAACATGATTTGTAAGACGGGATCGGGCTATCTTGGCCGCTAATAGAGGAAGTTTACGAACACATAGGACAAGCACGCGATTATTTTACTCTTTGCTAACCGGCTATTTTGACTTGCTATTTCATCACCAATCTTCATCATGAAGCAACCCAGAACTTCGGAATTGTGCCGCCGATCAGTTTCGGGATCGGCCTAAATTGCTTTAGCGATCTTCGGTGATTCGCCAATGGGTCGCCCACTGTTTGCGGCACAGTTTCTGTTCCTGGGATTCAAACCTGGATCGTCAAATACTACTGGTACAATACCTCTGAACCTAGATGATGATTCCTTCGCTCAATACTCCTAATGCTAATACTCGCTTTATTCATGAAATATATCATCTCCGAGCTCTGATAGGCCACGTATAGATATGCAGCATCTAGCAAAGCGCAGGCTGTGGCTTTGCTCACGATGTCACTGTAAAGACTCATTGTTCTCCTGAGCAGGTGAGCCACCCCAAACTCATCTTGAGCCATGCGGTCTCGCTTAAAATCACCTACATACCTACTAAACGTAGATCATGTAACATCATGCAGTTGCTCTTTGTCGTACCAAGGTTTATTTCCGGGTTGTGTGACGCACCAACAGCCTCATCCTGTTCTGTCTCCAGCCTACCACGTGTATCATCTTTCTAATTTCTAAACCTGGCGATGCGGGCGGTGTTCTTTCAAGACTACATCGTATACGCATAGCATGTTATAATAAGCTGTTGAGGCGTTGACTCTAATGCCGTATAGTCAGATCAAGATAAAGAACCGGTGGGCAAAAATACGCGGTTGTTGCTTCAACGCTGACGAAGGAGTTGCGTGCATCCAGCTGAGTATACGATGCTACAGCGTTGAATGTGCATTGCCGATAGTCGTACAGTCGCCGTTCCCAGCTCGCCGTCTGTAAGGACCTTGCATGATGGAGCAGCGGGAATCTCGGGTAAACCTACCAACCAACGACCCGTCTTTAGTTCATCTGGCCCGTCGAAGTGGGTTCGCCCCCAGGATCCGCGGAGCATGCTAGATTCCCCGTTATTTTGCACTGCATATGCTAATGAGCTTCCCCAACCTACGGCGACCAAACATAGACAATCTCCAGCTTGACAGGGGCCGTACCACCCTTCGGTACCAACAAGTTGAATAACCAACCATGTCTGTGTGTGTCATGAGTCCTGAAATGTTTAGGTTGCACCAACGGAAGTCGCATACATACAGACCGAAAATTATAACTACTTCAAGTAAAAACTATGCGGAGCCGATGATACTGTTAACTTTGACAAGAGCCGTTGGATGTCAACTCTGCACATGCACTACTACCCTGAACCGGCAGCGTTAGAAACAAACAGACCGCTTAGAATGCAGCTTCAAAGTACTACATGAGCTTCTCTGTCCTACACTTTCTCTAATTCGCTGTTACACGAAGCGCAGCTTGTCGATGAGCTTATAGGCAGCTACCTAATTTCCATGATTTCCTGTCCAAGCCACTGTACTATTTTCATAGCCACTAACCCACCGGGACGGATTGGAAGTACGGACGAAATCGTGCAGCGGAAGATGCCGCGCCTCCTGAACCAATCCAAGTCTCTTTTCGCTTCACATCTCGCTAACGGCGTGTGTGCGTGTAACTATGTAGGTATGCGTGCGTGACACGAGAGAAAGGAGGGAGGGGTGGTAGTATACGGCTTCCGCGTCGCCCCGCGCGTCGCCTCGCCTCGCCTCGCCTCGGGGCGAAAAATCCACTACCTCCAGGCTCCCAAGGCCGAAGCCACGAGCAGAACCACGAGGAAGAGAGGGAAAAAAAAAGGAAGAGGAGCCGAGCTAAGCCTGTCGCGCATGCTCCTCAGTCCGAATCCTCTTCAAAATCGTCAGCGGCGAGTTTCCGCCGCCGCGTAGGAGTCAGGCATAATACCTGGTGTCGATCTCCGCTATCTCGACGCAAGGTCCTTCATGCGCCTCTGACTCTATAGGCTGTTGTTTTTCCACACCTCATCAATACGGCTACATCACCTGGCTCCCGCAATCCATAGTTCCCCCCCAGAAGTTATTCTTACAGGCGAGGCCGGGATCGATGTCTAGCCGTGAAGTATTCATCTCCTCTTATACCCAATCATGTATTCAATTACTCACGGCGTTAGCGACACTTATTGTGGATGTCAGGTTGTCCTTTAATAGGACACATTTTCATTCTGGCAGCAAACAACTAACCTTCCATGATCAAGATAGGAGAAACGCAATCTTAAGGCTCTGTACCAATCTACAATGTTGCTACTATTCTTTTCTTCCCGATGAGACGTTCGATTGTTGTGATTGGAGTAATCTAGGTTAGCTAACAAAGTTGGTCCAGGAAATTATCTGCATCATACCCGAGATATCCCGTATGTTGGTGGCTCGCTGCCCGCCCGCGTATGAATGCAATATGCATAGCAACCTCAGCCCTCCAGTCAACAAGCAATAAGCATCGGTACAGTCGCCAACAACGGATCCATCATCCGAAATCCCGGTTACTACAGTCCTTTCTTCTATTTTCCGCCGGATTAACAGCTTGTTCGCGGGACCCTTCCTGCTTTGAGTAGCAATATGGACACTGAGCTAATAATGATAGAATATGGGCATACAGTCCTCAAGTCGAAGAACACGAGATCATCTTAACGTTTTCGAAGAGTAGTGCTAGCAAGAAGATTGAACATTAAGTGTTATGAGATGATCTCCGTGGTCTTCCGGTCGGAGCTCATGCGGTGACTTGTAACGCGAGCTGATGATACGTGCCATTGGATGGCGGCCCTTAGAAGTGTCTCTTCTTTCTAGCAACGCCAACAGTTGCGGTGCCCGTAGCGACAGTTGGGGGCGGGTTAAGTGTCATGACTGTGGAGGAGTATGATACAGCAGTAGAGTTCAATGACGAGTTAATTGAGCTCGACGAGAGTGTCAGTGTAACGACTCGTGGTGTCTGCGTACTACTGGTTATTGTCGTAGGTGTTGCCCCAATTGTCACCTCTGACACAGTGATCGTGGTGAACGATGGAGAGGCCGAGATGTCCGTTGGAGTGGCCGTGACAGTAATGACGGTGAATGGTGGTCGTATGGTCGAGGATGACACAAATGGGATTGGACTAGCCGTAACAGTGACAACAGTGAAAGCCGTGGTCTTGCTCTCGAGAAAAGAGCTAGTAGTAGAAGGGGACGGCACGGGAATGGTCACCTCCGCGTATGAGGTAAAGGTTATGGTGAACGTCTCGGTCACTGGTTGGCCCGAAACTGTTTTCGTCTTGGTGCCGGCAGGCGGCCAACCACTGACGGATTGGGTTGGCGTCCAAGTTATCGAGTTGTCTGTCACAGTGATGGTAGTGGCATACACCACTTGGGTAGACTGGGTTGTGAGATACGAGACGCTAGATGAGCTACTGCGCGGCAGGCGGATCGTGGTAGTCGACGTCCATAGCGAAGACCCAACGAAAGTAGAAGGCCATCCACTGATTGTAGGGGTGGGACTGAAAATGGCAGGACTCCATGCATCTTGAACATTGGGACGGGCATAAACGCAGATTGCCTGAATGGCGACGAAGAGACCGTTGAGCTTGGAGACAAGCATATTGGAGCCTGATTGGAGGTTGTACGTAGACTGTAGGGTGATGTTTATTGCTTGTGTCACACAGCTCCCCAGTAGACCGAACCTGATATGATGTCTGGGCTTCTCTGCAACTCTACGTTGCGTTGAATGGAATGAGGTGGTACTATGTTAGGTAGGCAGACACAATGATTATTTCAGTTGTTTTACCCTCAAGACATGGTCAATCTAAGAGCTGAAGAGCAACTACCTCCATACATTGAAAGAACCAGGTCAAGTGCCCAACACGGAAACCATGATCATGTAAAGGGTCAGGAGTGAATGGACAAGATGGAAATCATAGCTAAGCGGGCAAAGCGTAGCTTCTCGACATTGTTCTCACATGTAAACTTGAGTGACACAAATGTACAGTGAGTGCATCGCTGCTTCATCTCCCTGCGTTTCAGGACGGTGCCGACGTCACTGTTGTAAACGTTGTCACCCGACTGGCCAACATCATCGGTCTAGATCGTCTGGCTAATACGTAAGTAAATACGATAGACTTTAACCCACAAGAAGTATACTAATATGGTATCTATCAATTTAGAGCTCACATCAGCTCTGGGGTTCATTAGATCTACTATATCCCGGGATATGATTGATTATCGCTAGTACTCTATAAGACCTGCCCCTGAACGGAATAATATTTTGCGCTTAATATGTGACACAGCAGCCGCCGAAAAAATGTAATTGGTCAAACTAACGCATAATTCCAGCTTATGGTAGGAACAGCCTTACAGGGGGCAGCCAGGATTGTCGTGCAATATTGCACCTACCTGGACACCGCCCAATCCTACCGCTATAGGGTTTTTGGCTTGACTACTACCATGTCATGCCTGATGTGACATTGGAGAATGGTACCCTGCGCCTACTGGACCATACATATGCGTTTTGGGGCTATCGCGTAATTCGCCTCGGATACGACGTCCCTAAGCAAGCGAGCTTGTATCAGTATGCCGCGACACCAGGCTATGTTGAAGTTACAGCCCCTGATCTGGGTTGGTCGAGGCATGTTGTTGTCCTACCCAACCAACATCATCACATATTGGCAACTCGTGATATCACAAATGTTACCACTCTGAGATGCATGGCTGCGCATACGGACTGCCTTACCAGACATGTGTGGTTCCGGGCATCACATTGTTCAGGTGTGACCATGTAAGCGGGCTCTAGCGGTGTGTGTAACTCGAACTACTAAGGGGAGATAGTAGTACATGCTCGAATGCATGATGTGTCTCTATATACATGTATGTAGGCATATGTGTCCTAACCAAAGAGGCGATTGTGTGGCACGAACATTCCTACTACTAATCTGCCAGAAATTAAGCGCGGGTAGCGGCAACTAGCCGTTACACAATACTTCAAGGCTTTGTGAGACGCAATCGCGATCGCCGTCATACCATAGCTGCATGTGGGCATACTGAGTAGGCAGGTGGCCCGGCTACTCTTGCAGAATAGCCAATGGACTCCAATTCTAGGACTTCATATGTCCGCGGCTTTCGCGTCTAGAACCCGCCACCTAAAAGTCCGAGCATTGCTGATGCCTAAAAAGAATGCCTGGTTCAGTCACATTTCTTGTGTAGATGGTTTGATAGCGTTGCACATAATGTTTGCCACAAGACCTGTCAGGTAAGTAATTTGTTTTGTCACACCACTTTTGCGTTAAGTCGCATTACGAGATATCACCTTGAAACCCCTATACTGAGCGCTTGTCAGATAGACAACTTTCTAAATGAAGACTGAGTCACTATGGTGTCATGAGAAGGGCAAGATAACTAGTAAGTAGGTGAAGGCTGCATATTTTCCTTCTTGACCACTTGCTCCGGGCTCCAGATTGCTCAGATTTGGGGTAGTTTTCATTACTGGAGGCCATCGCCTCTCCTTTATTTCTGGGTGTTACCTATGAGAAGCTCAGAGGCACGTAAATTCCACTCAATATCAGATGTTCATATGCTCATCCCATATTTTGATGAACAGATGGATATATTTTCCCCGTCTTCATCGCTTTTGTTCTGCTTTTCCCAGATATTAAGTCGTAGACCAATAAAACCCCGACTGTTCGTCAAGCTGTAGCTTTGACAGCTAATTTAGCCTAGCACGGCATCTTACAAGCGCCTTCAATTTCCGTCAAAAGGGAGGTAGCGCATTGATCCTCTATTTCTTCCTGATTCTATCACCGGTGTTTGACATGAGCCCTGGATATTTTGTCCCGCTGCACTTGAACTCCCCTGTTGACCGTGGTTCGAAAGATAGTTTGGGTGAGATTAAACAGCGCGCGTGGGGTCGCTTGTTGGACACGGCTTTCAATTTTAGTGGCTAATGGGGTGACTCGATTAGAATGTCCGTTTCGCTGCAAGAGAGGATAGGTTCGCGGAGTGAGTGAATTCCTTTTACCGGAGGTGTTTCGCTAATAGTATATGCATATAGTTTTAGATACTAATATGATTTAATAACTAGCTACCATACTGCGCAGCTATCTTGTGCCAGTTTGAACACAACTCCGAAAGGATGTGAAACCGAAGAACATGCCCAGTTCCCAACACAGACCAAAACTAGACCGGCTGCGCCGTAGATTGCCCCTTCTCACGGAAAGGGACTAACAGCGTGTTTGCGCGCCTGCTTTCGCGTCTCAGGATCATGATCTAGCACCAAAGAGACTATTGTAAGTTATCAACAATCGCTTTAGCAGAGGCAATTGTGCGCTTATATCTTGGTAGACGGTAGGTATCATGTATGTATCTGTCTAAGTTTCATCTATATTTCGCTTTCGCGCCGAAGAAAGGAGTATGCTGGGTATTTTCTATAAGGTACAGTATCGTATTGTACAAGATCGGTCTATCCTTGCCGGAATCCTAAGTGGTCTTCACTAAGTTGAGGCAGAAAACTCTACACTATTGTCTACCCATACACAGTCATCGACCAACTCAGTGCTAGCTTTTTACCACGTCCGCGCAGCGACCACACAGAGTGTCCTCCTGAGGCGCAACATAACGCCAGCAGCGCCGGCACTTATGATGCTGGGGCGGCCGTACCTCAACATGTCCTTTGACGCCACGGACCTCAAAATCCTCGCGGAACACGAATTCTGCCGGGGCTTCGGTCTGGTCGTGGTTATCTTTAACGTAGACGCCGGAGACGACGAACATGGTCGCGAGCTCATCTTCATATTTCTCCAGCACGTCTCTTACAGCAGCGTGTTTCCTGTCATCGGTCTGGGGAACATGGATTTCCACGGTGCTTTGCAACGAAGAGCCTACGCGTCCTTCGGTACGAGCATGTTCTAACGCAGGTTTGACGGCGCCATGGACGGCTAGGAGAACAGGCATGTCATTCCGTAGCTCGGCTGGGTTAACAGTAAAGCGGCTAGGGTCGATGAGGGGATTAGCGTAGAGCTGCTGAAGAGGATGTGTGAGTGACCTATAGCCTGTTAGTGAGGTGACAAAGGCTAGCTGGAGAGCAGTGTTATGTGTAATACTTACGCATCCAGCTTCATCCACTCTGGACGGTGCTCCCAAGCTTCCTCGACGAGCAATGGAGTCACAGGGGCCAGCATCCGGAAGAAACCATGCATGATAGACTCAAGAACGCCTCCGCCATCGCCGCAGTACAGACGGTCCTTCAAGGCTTCAAGGTAGAATGCCGAGAGATCGTTATTGACCCATCGGTTAATAGCAGTATATGCCTTGTAGAATTCGTGGTTATCAAATGCCTTGCCGACCTCGTCCATGATATCTTGTAACTGGATAACGGCAATTTGATCGGTAACGGTGAGCGGTGCGGTACGCGCCGATTCGTGCACCGAACCAAGGAGCATCTTCATAGTCGTGCGATACTTGATGAGAGCAGTATGGATAGACTGCAGAACTGGGACACCGAGCACAACATCACGGGTATAATCGCTGCTGGCGGCCCATAAACGCAGTGCATCGGGGCCTAATGCATCGTATGTTGGAGGACCCTGGGCAGCCTTCCCTTTGCGTTTCATGGGTGGTAAGAGCGTGCCATCCATCACTTGCTGGGGCTCTATGACGTTTCCGATAGACTTGGACATTTTCTTGCCGTCTTGATCTAGAGTGAAGCCATGGGTGATCAATTGCTTGAAGGGTGCGCCCTTCTCGAATATGGCATCGTTCTCGGTTCCTGAAGCAATCCGAGTGAGCAGGCTGGATTGGAACCAACCGCGGTGCTGATCAGAGCCTTCGAGATACAAGTCTGCACGACTAGGCATCATAGTCCAACTACTACCACTGTCAAACCAGACATCCATGGTGTCGGTCCCCCGCCTGAACGTGCCCTTTAATGACGCTGGAATCCATGCACGGTCATCAATAGCATCTGACCACCACGCATGCGCACCCCTTTCTTGAAGGACCGAGATGATATGCTCAACCACTTCTTCGCTCACTACAGCAGTTCCGGTTTCATCGTATAAAGCTGGGATGGGAACTCCCCAAGCACGCTGTCTCGATATACACCATTCGCTACGGCCTTTGACAAAACTCTCAAGACGATTCTTGCCAGTGTCCGGAATAAAACGAACACTTTCCAAGGCCTGAAGGGCTTCATCCTTGATCGATCCAACATCGGCAAACCACTGTTCTGTAGCTCTGATGATCACAGGTTTTTTCGTTCTCCAGTCGTAAGGATATTTGTGTTTGTGCCTTTCTACGAGTAAAACATCGCCATGGGGTCTTAGGAGATCAAGGACATTTCGGCCACCACCGTCGATGACCGAGGGTGCTTGTTGGAGTATCTCTGGAGCATCAGGGTAAGCTTCTTCGGTGAAGTTTCCCATATTATCGACGGGAGCCGCCACTGGTATGCCGTATGCATTACAAACCTCGTAATCATCAAAGCCATGACCAGGAGCCATATGTACAAGACCAGAGCCGGAATCAGAAGACACAAAGTCCGCATGGACTATAGGTTGCGCTGGCGCAGCTTTGCCTCTCAACCGATTAGTGTATTCAAGGCCCTGGAGCTCATTACCTTGAAAAATGCCATATATGGTTGCCGGTGAGGGTTCCGACTGGGCATCTTCTGTCTTTGCCATTACTTGGTTAACCGCGTCGAGCCGATCTTCGGCGACCAGCAAGCCATCATCCCCATTGCGAACCACGCAGTACTTCAAGTTACTGTGCAGAGCTATGGCTCTGTTTGCGGGCAGTGTCCACGGGGTGGTGGTCCAGATGACGGCATACAAATTTCCTTTGATCTTGGCGTCTAGAGACTTGAACTGTGTGAGAGATCTCCAACCATCCGTGAGGGGGAATTTTATCCAAGCTGCGTGAGAAACGTGATCATCATTGTATTCCAATTCGGCCTCGGCCAAAGCAGTCTGCGACGAGGGCGACCAGTATACGGGCTTGAACTTGAGATAGATCAGGCCCTTTTTGACCATCTTCTGAAAGAGGCGGAGCTGTCTCATCTCATACGCCGAATCCATTGTCGTCCATTTTTTATCCCAGTCGCCCATTACACCATACGAGCGAAAGCTCTTCATCTGCTTGACGACGGTGTTCGAGGCCAAATTCCGGGCCGCTTTCCGGATTTCTAGAGGAGTCAACCTCGCGGCTGCGGCATTTGCCAGAGCCTTCAGCTCGATCGGCAGCCCGTGGCAGTCCCATCCAGGAATATAATCCACGCGCTTTCCTATAGTTCTCCTATGTGAGCCTAAGGCTATGTGCGCTGCCTGCCGCTTGGATACGGACCTTGCTGGATTTTCGTTCTCAGGATCATGTCCTTCAAGATCTTATTCAGGGCATGGCCAACATGCAAATTGCCATTGGCATATGGCGGGCCATCATGAAGCACGAAGGTGTCATCGCTAGGCCGATTCTTTCTCTGCCACTCGTAGAATTGATCGGCACATCGTTTTATGTACTGATCACGATATGCAGCAAGAGGTCTTGGGCTGGACGGACACGATCAGCACTGCAATAGGGCTTGAGCTTGTATTGGCTTACGGAAACGTGGACTTGGGCAGCCTTAGCGTCGTGGTCCATGTTTTTGACATTGTCATGCCCAGAGTACATTATGGCTGCCGTCCCCAGCGCAATCTCATTCCCTGTATCTAAGCTTAGGTAACTCTGCGCTCTCAACAGGCAATCATGTACTTTGGAGGCATCACAGATAAACAATATTTGATTACCTCATCGGGTTTATCGCAAGAGTTTCATTGGGTAAATCAGGTAGTAACTAGCCACAGTCAATGCTCCACTTGGTAGCGCACAGCCGCATTCAGAGCCACACCGTGCAATTGAATGCTTGGCGTTTTATCATGAACCCTTCTATCTCATCTCATTCATCACAACTCTCACCTAGGCCGTGAGCAAGATGACTGGGATTTTCAAATGACCACAAACTGTCACCACTCATGGCGCCAATCCGCAGGTATCTTCGCATCACCAAGTATTCCGTTATAGAATGCCGTATCTATCTCGACAACCCCGGACTTGCCCATAGCTGGTTCCTCAATCCGAGACGACCAATCTTACCCTTAGTCATCGAGAGTGTGCGACCTTACGTTCTACCCAAGCTGCGGGAGGAACGCGAACGAACCCGTAATAAGCGCGGCACGAAGAAGAAGAAGAAGGGGATCAAGGATGTAGTGGTCGAAGGTAAAACCCCCAAAGTCTAGACCCCAAGCCCCAACACCCACGTTTCGAAGGTTCCATGGTTCCATTGTCTATGTTCCATTCCCCATGCTCTCCGTTTTCCATAGATTCGCCCTTTCCTCTGAAGTCTGCCCCCCAAGTTACAACGAAGTACCGCACCTCCATCATAACGGCTCTCTGCATCCACCCGATGTCTCTCCTGCATCATCGAACCATGTGATGCCACCACCGCTGCCACTTTGTAGACGCTTCATGTAACACTGCGCAGATGAATTCGAGGTATCTATCTTTCTCACCGAAACAAGCACACGCCACTCGCTCGTCACAAAGCATAAACACTTCCATGATACCACCCAAACCAAGCTCAAGTCGAATTCCGGCCGTCTTATCAGTGAGACCAATGACGCCCCCATCGACTTAGAGGATCCGGCCGCAGACTCGGCCGCCACGATACGACTTGAAAGTGATGACGAGGACGCGGGCGGCACACTCGCCGCCATTCCGGCAATAGCCCAAGCCGCGCCAGAGAGCGGATCAAGGCGCCCGAAACGCACACGCGGTAGGAGTACCGATATAGACGTAAGCGCGGATGTATATGCAGATCCAGACGCGGGCCACGTTGCTGTGGACCCAGTCAATCAATTTGAGGTTGCATCAGACGAGGACAGTGGAGGACACGACAGCCAACATGAGGACGATGGGCTGTTTGTAGAGAGTCCTACGAGCGAGTCGCCCCGGCCCCCTCCTGCGAAGCGCCAGCGCCCGGCCCCAGCTGCAGGTGCAGGTGCAGGCAGCGGTGACGAAGATGACAAGAAGAAATTAGCCATGGATGTATCGTATGAAGGTTTTTCTATTTATGGGCGCGTCTTATGCCTGGTCGTCAAGCGACGGGATGTCAGTGGTCGGGGACAAGCCATGATGGAAAACTTCATCCTCTCCACGCAGATTCCGGCAGGCACCGACGCGGCCTGAGAACGGATGTATGCAACACGACACAGCCGGCCGCGAGCGGTCGCAAGTGGGCAACAGCATAGTAAGATATTAACCCATGCTCAGTAGTCAGTCCATTTTGCTGTACTCATCAGATGCATGGTGTGCCCTTTCCTGCACGTATCAGTCCACACGGCTTGGGAATTTCCGCGTGGCGCATTTCCGTGGGGGCGGTTCGTTCGATAAAGTCAAGGCTCCGGGGAGCTTCGACGGCTGCAGCCGACAGTGCCGGCCTCTGCTGCAATGTAACAATATCTAGTCGTTGCCCTCCCAGGTACAAGGTCCACAACGTTCGGTGATGCTTGGCCGTTAGGTCTTCACGCCTCAACTCGAAACAAAACAACCATAGCAGAAATCGGACGGTCGCATAAGTGGCGGCCCATACTTAGCCATATGTTTTGTTTCCATTGTTTACCACCATCTGGCTTCTGCTAAGTACAGCAACACCGGTTTTGCTTCGGTTGCCCCCGCCGTCAACTGGCGCTTCTGACTTCATGCATGTAGACATCAATCTACTTGGAGTTATGCCTCGAGTGCTTCTACACCCTGCAAGAACGAGCCCCCAGCGCAGCAGAATAAAAATACAGATGCTTGCGCGTTGATTCCTGTTGGCTCTTTGACGTAAACAACGGGCAATGCTCGTTCTCTATGGCCTATGAAGAGATGTATAGCAGTTCGATCATGCGGGTTCAATTTATCAAAAATATCTCTTAGCACTTGCAATTTGCGAACAGCATGTTGTGATGCCAGGGTGCTATAGTTCGTTTGGTTGAGATGGATCCACCACACAGATACCCATTATGCCGATATAAGACCATTGTCACGCGTTTTATGCTTTTGTCTGACCGGACTTTGACACTAACTCGCAAGGAATTCGACACGGCCCTCGTACAGAAGGATAGGAGGGTATCAAATGGAAAGTCGGCTGGGGCCGGGCCTCAGGCCGGGCCTCATTCGGTGACGCCCACCCCTGTGTACCGACCGAACCGGCCTTTGAGAGGTAATATGATCTCTTGGGCAGTACTGCCTTGGGCATCATAGCTGTCGTTGCCTGTTGTAAATCCTAGAATTGGTTGGCTACTAGAAGCGTAGAGTCGATCTCATACGTAGTAGCCGTGTGGATTCCGGCTACCCTCAGCCGAGTTCCGTGGCCTATATGTTTCATATTAAAGTTTAATTCCTCTGGGAAGACATGTTCCATATCCAATAGAACTTCACATGATCCAGTTGTTAGCGGCTATTCTAAAACAAATGCGGTGACTCTGTATTACACGATGATAGCGTGACACCGCAGCTTATTTTTGGGATACACAACCAGTCCTTACAATTCAACCTATACGTGACCTCGAAGCCTATCATTCGTCCTTTGTTGAACACAAGGGCGCAGGAATCAACCCACTTGTAGGTAATCAAGTTCCCCAGGCTACACAACTACCGAGGGAATGGCCCCACCATCATCATAGTCTACCTGTAACGACGTGTCACGGCGTTTCCATGGTTATACAACATGAACGCATCGCACCCCGGGGGCCGGGACAGAAACGTCAAAAGAGCACTTAGGTTAGCTACTTGGCTAAGAAGTACCTTACTTCCGTTCACGAACATAGTACTACATACATATGTACATCGCTAGTTCTGAAACAAGCTAGGAAAGTATATGTTTTGTTTGCTTACACGATCGGTTAGTTTCCCATCCATATCGTACAACAATGAATGGTTGAGGCACTGCTCGGAGCTATCGGATCACGGCATCGTTGCGTCATCTGCGGAATCCGTGCGGTCTTGACTACACTACGCTACATACCTAGTCCATGAAAACGGACCATGCTCTAGTGTAATAGATAGTGTATCGTATATTTGGACCATTGTTGGGAGTGTACATCGGATTTGCCTTGCATGCCGTGGTGATAAACAGGCATCGGTGGTTCGGCAGGGATGGCCTCGGCTCGACACAGCCTGGGCCTGGGGTTCCGTGCGCTCGGAGCCGAAGTTAGTGTAGGTAGTCACGCATGGCTGGCAGTTCATCCCTCGTTTTGGGGACAGCATCTGGAGAAAATCACGCTAAACTCGTTTCCAGGTTTGAGACTTGTTTGTCTTTGAGAGACATATTTGAGTGCCTATAATTGTATACCTACGATAATAGATCGTGAACTCTCGGGATCAACAACAACACCTCACACGTTTCCGTGAACCGGGGGGACATGTGCGTACTTCATTGGCTTGCTTGCATTAAAACTGGCTGAGTTAACTAGTGTAAGTCGTATGATACCGGCGGATCGGTAAGAAGCGGTAGACCAGGAACCCGAGGTCTATCTAGGTTTACTGCTTATCCGAAGCAGCCGCCGCGTGACTCTTGCCCTCTCGTTACTATACGCTTTTAAGTGTGCGGGAGGATCAGGTACTTCGTATTGTACTACCTATACATAGCTCCTGCTAGTGCGGACATCATGAGAGCTAAGTTGATAGTCTCCGGTACTACGGCGTTTGCGCTAGTCTTTTCGTCGTCATCGCCGTACGTTCGGGTTCAGTTCGTATCATGTAGTAAAGGTACGGTATTAGTTGGTGTACGGAGTACGGCATGTTTATTTAATACGACGTATTGATACGATCCCACCTCCTAGGACTCAGGCTTTCGGCATTGACTGATAACGGTGAGATTAGGCACTCCGTGGAGGATACCTTCGTAGACAGTAATTATCGTCGGGCTTCATTAGAGCACGCTTATTCAGCTCTGTTCGGCTGGTTAATGCAACCTATCCTACTTATAGAGTAGTCCACACAGGCGCTTAAGGCTAGTTATTAATGGCATGTTCGATTCTGTTGCATTTCTAATCTGCATTGATTATTAATTCTCGATGTTTGTAGGCATTAAACGTTGATATCGCAAACTCGTGCATTTTGTAGCATTGATAGAAACGGGGTAGTATCACCGTAGAGCTAGGGCTTACCAGGTCCCCTACCTTAGTCAAAGTGCAGAATCTCCCGTAAGAGGTCAGGCGGGCTAGATCCATAGTATGTAGATAAGGACACACCAGGGTGGACAGTTTGATGTTGCTATTATGGAAGAGAGGACAATAGCCTTGCTATGGGAAGAGCGGTAAAGAGCCGCAGACGTTATCTGTGATGGAAACAAGGCGCGTATAATCGCCGTCATGCATGTCCGACCCCAAAGGCAAGAGAGCAGCATGGATGACAGTGACATCGGGCTATTTTAATCGGCTTGTGCGGTATTGTTTCAACGTCAACTACCGCCGGCGGATAATTATAACATCAATTACCTGCTTGGGGACGCACGGAAGACAAACGGGCAACACAATAATACAACGCAACACTGGATAGAGCAGCATTTGTTCTCTGTAGGCCTCAGATGATAGGAGAGAATGGTCCGTTATACGGTCAATGATACCTACATTCGTACTTCGTACGCTCGGGAGAACTTGCACACCTTGGACCCCAAGTTGTTCTTCGTCTGACCACCAAAAGGCATCGGCCGCATCGCGCTTACATGCCGTGCTGAGATGATTCCGGGCCGCTGACCACCCGACCGGCTTCCGGCCTCTGGAATATCCTTTTGCGGGGTCTGGCGGCTGTGCACACTAATTACTTTTATGTGCTTGTTTGTTTTTATGGTAGGTATGCTGCCCAGAGAGTCAGCGCAGCCCAGGCACCATCTCCAGTTTTCAGGGCAGTGGCTTACACTAGATAGGTACCAGCTCGTTCTCATTGGACGCTCCTTGCGGTAGGGCTGTAAGAAACAGGGACGAGGGCGACACGGATGGGGCGGAGTATCTACGTACACGTAAGTACCTCGGTTCTTGGGATGTTATGCTCAGTAGGTTGTTCCCCACACGCAAAAGTACTTGCTGCTGGAGGTGTGCATGGTTGAGAAGTAGGTGTGAGAGAATATTACGAAGTACGCTTGGTTCAGGTAGACTCGTCATACTGGCCTCAGGAAGGCTGAGCTGAGGGTGTCGACATGGGAGAGTAAATGCGGTCGAGGCCTAGCTTGATCTAGCTAGATACCGCAAGTCTACATAGTGGGGTATAGGTACCGGTACCGTACTCCATCGATCGCTTTGACAGCGAATCCTAGCATGAGCCGTTTGATCAGCATCGTCACGAGGTTGCAAAGTAGACAACTTTTACACTCGGACACAATCCTTCGATCAATGCAGGTACGTACGCTAGTTCGCTGCACTTGGTAAATTACACTAGTTCTGCGCCTGAGCAAGACTAGGTCCTTAGGTAAGACACACTCGGCTATTCTGTGGGAAGAGAGCTACTACGTGCCTTGATTTGCTTAATTGGGGAACTCATGTGAATGGTGTGAGATGCCTCGATTTGTACATCTAGAACTAAGTAGTTCGCGCCGTGCCGCAAGCCCACCCACCTTTATCAGATCTAGTCCATTTACACTATCTACTCCGTAGCACGAAGTAGACACTGGGCTCAAGTAAAATAAACGATCGTCTCTGTAATAGACAAATCATTACTATACAGGCCTACATAGAATGTGAAGTATGCCTAGGCAAATAGCGTGAGTAGCTTCTGTATCACCTATTTTGACCGCATCATAGCAGTGACCATCTGTCAACTAGGAACAGTATTGAGCGTACGGACACATCGCTAGGTACTGTCTGCTAGTTCGGCGACTTTTTGGAGAAAGCGGGATACTCGAGAACACAGTAATTCCGGCCTAATGGAAAGGAAGCTGGTTGGTATCTCGGTGTTGTGACAGCCGTTACAGACATAGCTAAGGCAGGTCTGATTATGGCTGCTGATATTGGGTTGGTATTAATGTATCTTGGCTATCAGCTGACAGCCAGGAACCCGCTGGGCTGGATGCACTAGACTCGTGACCATGCGAGTAAGATTAGAACGCGCGCTTTTTGGCTGCAGCTAGCGAGGGCCAGCATTAGCGCGTACTTATGTTACGACCCCGCTAAACCGGGACGGGTCGTTGCGACAGCAGACGGCGCTAACCTGGATATTGTTTGTTGATGAGAGATGAGGTTGAAGTAGGTGCTTGCAAACTATATACGTAGACTGTATACAGGTGGTCTGATTTTGGGTGGGTTATATTATTTGATTAAACATATGATGTTGCTGTACGCTGACGGCACTATTCAGTGTAATGCTTATGTTAGAGCCTTAAGCGCCGTGCCTAAAGCATGAAGTAGAGTAAGACGCCCACTATCTGGGGGTTGACCACAACTACTTGGTAATTCTACCTAGTTTAGAATGATGATCATACAAAGTGCCTTATAGAGCTATTGGGAAGAGCTAAGGTGTATTACCGCTGGGTGTAAGTTTGCGTCATTAGTTCTATACACTAGTGCAGATACTCTGACGCAGAGTACCAGAATATAGATCCTCTGGATCTTGAAGGTATCGTTCCAACAATTAAGGTTGTGCGGACCTAGCCTGGCAATTCTCATCGAGATCGAAATCAGACAGGCGTCGTCCTCGGGAGTCACTCTCGAGTAAAGACATGCTCGTATTTAGGATGGACTCTGCGCAATATTAGCGTAGCCCGATGTATGTACTCTCATGACTACTTTGATGAAATTCAGGTGCTTAAAAATCCTGCGACCAGGAGCGGGAGAACGATATACCTACACCACATGAGTGATCGGTATTGGACCTGCAAGGGGGTGCAGATCATCTAAGCTTGGCACATCCATCCTGTCGGATTGCAGGCAGTGACCAGTGCCTGGTGGTGGCTTAAAGTATTGTAAGTACTCCATACACCATACCTACTGAAATACCAACCTACAATGCATCGCACTATCATCTCAAAATGGGCTCTAGACATTGCATATACTAATTGAAATTGTTGCTTCACCGTATGCCGCAGTTCGGCTATAGCGGAGGGCACCTGCAATGAAACACCGAGGTTGCATTCGCGCTTAATTGCTCATATTACCGTTGACTACGGCGGGGTCAGTCCTATTCGATCTATCACTTTGGCCTCCCCCTATCATGCAGTGCTCATTAATATTTCGGGTTCCGTAATGATGGCACATTTTTTTGATCATGTGCCCTCCGCATATATGCAGTATGACAGGGTACTATCTGAGACAAAACGGAGCTGTCCAAGAAGAGGTGCTTGTGCATGTAAATTGATATGGATGTTGTAATATTCCGTAGGCCCACTCAATTCATGTATTAGGCTCCTAATGATGATACATTAGGGCGATACTGATTAGGGTGTAAGTTGCATGTGCAAGCGATTCTGAGATGTCTTGCTCTTCGGCGCACGTGAATTGCGCAGTTCTCTTGAAGTGGCCATGACGGCTATTAGCGAATAGAAGAATCCAAACTACAAATTCGATTGCTATCATATATGCATATTGCTGTCGATGCTCTAGCAGAGAATAGCAAGCAGGCTACCATGAGTAGTAGAAGTCTTTAGTCGAGCTTGAGTTATCGTGCTGGCTATCACCGTCCAATGGCGCTGATTACTGAAATGCGCCACCTACGGCGTCTATTGCATGCTCTACCAGCCGCGGAGCATTATCAGCATGAACCTTGGAATCAGCTTAAGTAATCCTCCGTGGCCGCGAATTAAGCTAATGTGTCGGCCGGGTACATATATCATGATAGTTATACGGTCCGGATCAACTGCAAGACTGTTACTACGTAGGGTCTTGTTCACTATGGACCGTATTTATGTTTCAATATAAAGCACAACTTGGTATCGTGCGCTGCTGTTGCTGCACTCGTGAAACCTCGCTTCTCTGTGATGGTAGGCTCCAACGTGGCCATCCTGTGTGTACTCATGTGTGGTGGGTGCAGGACTTCGGGTTTCCACATTCGTCGTTCGTCTTACCAACAGTATCGTCAGACGCAGGGACGTTTGACAAGGATACAGATCTCCACGTGGGATCATGAATATACGCAGAGGAGTACCTATATGCGGTGCGGGGTCATCTTCGGCAGAGCACCCATTATCTTAGCGGCTTGTGCATACGGGCTATGGTCGATTTGCTAAGCAGTTTCCGCCGCTCAAACTGTCAGCGCCAAATTCGGCCTCTTTCTCGATCTAAGGTAGGTAATATCCCGAGCCCTCATTGGCAAGGAACAATTCCTGCTCGGGAGAAACTGCCTAGTGTAGGTCCAGAGTGAAACTGCAACGACGTAGTGTATCTAAGTCGTAGGCATGTGCAGAGCCTGCTTTGTTCTCCGAGGTATCCGAATAATTTAGATTCCGATAGTGTCTACGGACGGAATTTAGCCCGATATTACTGAAGCTGGGTAGCACACGCCCTGAGCGTCTGCTTTCTTACTTGGAATACATTTGGTGAAAGCTGTCGTTTAATGGATGTGGAACGAGAGAGAGCCCGACCCGCATTCAAGCCAATAGCAGCAACGGCCTCTATGTGGAGATAGGTATTGCGTACAGCTCAGCCCTATGTCTGGTCTGGCCAACCATCTGCTGTATTAGGTAGAGATACACCGGCAACACCAACTTCATATTTCCTGGGTACCCAGATGGAACCCGAGCCAACCGAGACCTTTGGACAAATGGTAGAGACAAGCCGCAATTAGCGCTGACCAGAACACGATGAGTCGCCAAAGCCATGATATGGTTCGGATTCCGAGTGCCTGACTGATTTCCGTGGAGGAGGACAAGTCCTTGGGGGAGTCAAAATGAGCGAGACAGCTTTGCTGAATAGCACAAAGTTCCACGGCTGCAAAAGTGTACGTACGATAAGGTGTCCACCCAAACCAGGATGCCAATTAGCTATTCGCGAACGCGCCCATTCATGTGAGAACACTACTCATCATCCGGCCGTACTCGCGTTCGCAGTAACCCTTGGTGTCGTCCATATCTCGGCTGAAAATCGGTAAATAGACGTACAATGCCCAGGGATAATTAACTCCTGGACCAATTTTGCCTGTGTATCATATACCTACTGAGAAACAAATGCCGATAAGGTAAATACTCAACTATGAAATACTTGGCAAATACCGGTGGAGATAGCCACCTGTTATTATACCGATACTTCGTATACGGCTATGTAATAAATAGTTACCTTATAAAGTTGTGGCATAGGTAACGGACATCGAACTAATGGACAAAACTGGTATTGAAGCCAGTGACTGTTCCAAGTCGCTATGCGCATGTCTAAGACGCTATTCGGTTGGACAAGTGGTCCGCCGTTGAGATGGACAATCAACATATGAAACGTGTTCAGTTGTGTACTCGCCGGAAGACAAAACTCTACCTGCTTTCGGCCGCGACCATTGTTGTCTGCCTCGGTAGTATGCAACATGCTAATTGCTTGGTATGGCGCAATCTATACTTCGTAATAGAAGCTAACAAGGGGTGCCTCCCTAGAATTTTTCTAGAATTTCTGTAGTTCGCGAGTCTCGTATGTATGGCCCCATAGGTGATTACACCGACCTCTTGTAACCAATAGAAATGCACCAGCCTCAACAAAAATTTTGAAGATTGGAATTTTGCATGGGTTGAATTCGGCACGCGGCAGAGTTTTTGTCTGGAGCTAAAAAATCTCTTCGCGTTGGGAGATTGCTGTCAGGTTCGGACAGGGAACTGGCGTATCCGCTTAGTCCCGTTTGTCTACCTCACCATTGGGTTTCAGGGTCCATGACTTCATAGGCCCATCAAGTACGTAGCACTAGCTACCAAGATCTAGTCCAAGATAGGATTCGTATAATGACCTTCGTAAATGGAAAGAAATTAGCCCAGTTCAGTACTACTTGCCCTGTTTTCTTAGATTAGTGCAATTGCTAGCTGTGCTAGCGTTTGATAATAGCATGTGCAAAGACAATTCCCGGACTTCGTACACTTTGTAGGTAGGTAATTATCTGCTCTGAGCAAGCCGATGTTTCCGTGAGGTAGTACTGCTATAAAATACGAAGTAGTACAGAGTAATTACTCGATATCGTATTTTATGGTAGAGACGTAATTGGCCCGGATCCTTGACAGGAGCATCACGTCTGGTATCGGCCATCATTACACTTTTACTGAGAACTTGAACTGAGTGCTAATTCACAGCACATAAGTAAGTATGCAGGCAACCAATGCCTCGATGGTAATTACCATATTGTCGAGATACTAATTGTGTGCGTGCTAGCCTCGCCTAACCCTGTTCATTATGTACTTACATTGCTGTGTAGTGTATGAACTTTACCATAGTACTCGGAGGGGTGGTCCCTGGTCAAGGACCTGGTAGATTTACATCTACCGATATCTACCTACCATGGATCCAAGCGAACGGCTCTGCAAATACTGGTTGCCTATCTACCATACACCACCTAAAAGCTGCAGGATTTTGACGCCTGATGAGAAAAGACATAATGAACAAAAGGCCACCTCATCGTGAGTCACAAGTGGGTGTCAATTATGCGTGAGTACTTCGTACTGCGTGCGATACCCCGACACTTTTCTGACTTGCGACGTGCATGCGACCGAGGGCCCATAATAGGGGGGCCAAAATGCTGCTCGATTAACAACTGTACCGATATAAGTACTTACGCAGCAATGCTCAAGCGGAATTATTGATATGTCTGCGCTAGATAGTGTAGTGAACGGTAAGCACTCTATATGTTTGGACTATGCTACTCTGGGCAAATGAAATTGCCAACTATTATCAGGTGACAATACCAACTTTTCGCTAGGTGTTGATGATCGGTGTTGCTATCAGACTAACACGCCCTGGCTCATGTCTCAATGAGCTGGCGTGATTTGCTAACCAGATCAAGTGCCAGCTTACGGGTAGCCACGTTTTGGTCCATCTGTAAGTAGTCATACACTACATACTTGAGTGATGACACAATGCGTACAGTCTAGGTTCTCTTGAGCCTTGCTCCTTAGAGAATAACTCCCGCCTTATTGATGAGGTTATTGCATTATCGCCCGTCTATAAAATGATTTGCTAACATAGGCAGGCGAGAACAATTGAAAGAGTATCCTACTACTGAGAAAGCAGAAGGACAAGAAAAGGTATTACGTATCTAGTACGCGGAGACATAGGGCTGGATCGTTATAATTAATGGAGTGGAGGGGATGGCAAGCCGCTTAGTGCTCTTTCAGCACTTGGTATGAGTAACGAGTTGATTTTGCATAATATAGGTATGTACCTTACTTCCTACCAATGGGTCTGCACATGGTTGCCTCTATGCAAAAGCACTTGATTATCGCAAAAAGGAAAACACAATCAGTTTAAGGAGTTATCTTCAGGCCGCTCCCATTATAAAATATTTTCTTTTGCCCCTCTGAAGGTTCGTTGGTAAAATTCAGCCCGTAATAAACTCCACTATTACACTCTCTATGTTAACTGGGAAGTATTAGGTATATTACCGGTCCCAGTAAATGCTTTTTCCACATTGGCTGAGGAAGATGCGGGTAGGATTGCAATATACAGATACCATGAAAGACGCTGCACGAATACGTTTATTTATAGACAGATATCCTGGGCTGTTAATAAGGCTTAATGAGCAATTATGTATTATACTGACACTGGCTAGCCAATCGCGGCTGTAGTAATAGTATACCTATTTTCTAGCACAGCTGCGATCTGGTCTTGAAGGTGGGCAGGCACGCATATGTGCACTACTGGTACGAAGTATAGTGGCTGACGGAGCCCTCAGCAGGGATGGTAGGTGTACATTCTGCCTACACTACGTATGCAGGTACTAGAGATACCAGGCGGCCGCCAGGGGCTTTCCTGCTTGTTTCATTTGGTTCCAAAGCTACCTGATCGCTGCACGCCTCCTAATTTTACGAAAACACCCCCGCCCTCACTAGGGACTTGTCTCAATCTGCTCTGCTCGGAGAATCGTTCATGGATTAATAGGACTTCAGTAAGTACAGAATGTACGAAGTATCGTCGTACACTTATCCCTTCGTATCCACATGAATGTATTGCAGGTACTTCCACGCCTCGGCTTACCCTTTGACTTGCTACCCCTGCACTTGTGCATCACCAATTATTATTGTGCCCGTTGTGAGTCCGGCAGTAGGTACCTCGCTGCCTAGTGTGGTGTCCTTATTAGCCAATTTCGCGCGAGTCGGTACATCGACGTCTTGTATCCTATGTTTGGCGGTGTACATTCGCAAACACGACCTGGCGCAAATTAGTGACACCCACCATGTATGTACCTCTCATCCGTTTTCATTTTACCAGCCTGGAGCAATGATCCTCATCCCCAGCTGTAGACCAGCAAATACATAAAGCTACCTCATCCCCCTTCATTCACAAGTGCTGCTTGGACTGTTCACTCATCCACCACAGCTTACACATCTTAAAGCTTCAACTGCTATCCAAGCCTAAGACCTGCTCGGTCTTTCCAAAGCCTCATCCAAGCTATCCATCAGACTTATATCTGCTAAGCAACTTGGCCTATACGGCTGTATATCGCCCATCTCTCTAAATCAACACCCGTGCCACTAGGCAAGATTCCTATAACACCGTCAAGCTGGCTTCCTCACGAGAATTCGAAATGTCTGCTCAGCGTCCATCGCAGCTCCCGCCTTGCCCGGGTCCTCCACCGAGCCGGCCTCTCCCTCCACTACCCAAGAGTGGCTAAGCCGGCGAACCTAGCAATGTCTGCATCTACACGCTACCGAATCTATATCAATGATTATTTCTTCGATCACGAAATGGCCCGAAGACGATCTATGTATGGTCAAGGGGAGGTCCAGCGACTTTAGACGATTAGCTGGGTATCGCCCACGCCGCGTCCCAAAGCTCCGTCTTTATCCCGTCACGCCCTCTTGAGCTCTCACGCCAGCTTCCCGGTTGAGAATACGCATCATGGCAAGGCATTTCTCCCGGCAATATCTCGCCTCGATGCGCGAAGAGCACCTACAGAATCAACGGAGCGAACGTGCGAGCAATTACTGCACAGTCAGCTATAATATCAGCTGATCCCTGCGATCTCATTCATTTCTATGGCCCGCTATCTCATTTTGCCTGCGCCTCGACACTTTACCAAGCTCATGTCTCATTGAGCTGGCTCAAAGAGGAATATTCTTTTTTCCCAGCGCGTTCAACGCACCTGTAATAATCTACGCACGATTGTAATATCAACCTTTCACATCAAGTCGCATTGGGAGGGGTTAAATGGGGTTTCACGGGTATACGACGGTTACAGATGCTATGATGGATTCTTTTCTTCATGTACACTTATGCACATCACGGTTGGGGCGTTGCCCACAAGGATAGGCCGCAAATGCGAGGATACCCACGGGAGAGAATTGCCAGGAAGGCAGGGTGTTCGGGCCAGACTGTCTGGGGAATGCTACAGGCTAGGAATTATGGAATGGTACTACGCATAATCTGCAAATGTTTCAAATTTTCGTGCGCGCAGTGAAACAAAGCGACCGACGTCGAACCAAGTTTAATCCAAATGATAAGGTGTTCAGCCAAGGCTGGTCCCGAGACAAACAGACGATCACCAAATCAACAAACATTGCAGTGGTTCGCAGACCAGGGCAATGTTGCTGAGTGTAATGTCTCGCTTAACACAATGAATCAGACCCCCTGGCGGATGACCTGTATACAAACACTAGTCAGCCAAAGCTTGCACTGTTGTTCGTCTGAAATCGTATAATCTTCAATCCATCTACGAAGTACGGCGCCTAATACTGAAAACAGCTGGTTCCCGGCTGCAAAGTTAGCCGTACCCTCGTCCCCTGGCCATGCACAATAATGGACGGCCGCCTCGGAGTTTTGCGTGTCACGCCACATGATTTTCATTCAATAGCCGCAGCAGATTTACGGGGCGGTAATTTAGATTGCCTTGTCGGCGACCAAAGACGACTACCAAAGATCCAATTACCAATCTCGGAGGAGCCTACTTTTTGGCCCGTCGCTTCTCCTTCCCTTCCCCCGTGAAATGAGTAATATTGCCACGCATTTCTCGTCCCGTTTCGCCTCTCCCACCGTCAGTAATGCGGCACAGACGGAATTGGATGAGGAGTAGGATTCTCCGTCGGTCGGAAACAGCGGTCTTGGTTAGAAATTAGGACAGAAGGAAGGGGGGAAATTTTACACTGCGCAATTCAATTCCCACTGCGCTATCCGGCTTGGCGCCGATCAGCCTCAATTCAAGATCCCATCACGTGTGTGACAGACTGCTCTCATCATCGTCATTAGACGACAATCCTGTTTCAACTTTTTTTTCGTGAGTCACGAGATAATTCAATCAGTAGTAGTACTGCACAGGTAGTAAGTACCTATTGTACTGTAAGTGGCGCGTACTGCACTACACGAAACCGCGAGGTGACGAACGGTTGTTCAGGGCAAGATTGTCGGCACTAGACGGAACAGGAAGTGAGATTAGCATCTGTCGGCCCTATGCAGCACGGTAGCTACGCACACTAGGTAATTATCTGCGCGATCTTCCTATATTGATGGATATGCCTACATCACAATGGGGGCCTCTCGTCCCTCATCTTGGCTACCCACGATCGGAATCTACACTACAATGTTGCTGCCCCAGCTTACACTAGGATTATAACTTCGCCGATCGCAAAAGAAGAGGGGCTTGGAATACGTCTTCCCTGTTGCGAACGTGCTCGGTACCAAGAAGCACAGTCTGCGAGGATCTTGTTCGAAAATTTCGGAGTTGGAATCTAAGATCTGATGCCTCAACAACAGTTATTCACGATGACAGGTGTCTCTTTACACTTCCTGTCTTAAACAGAGAGCCGGATGGGCGAATAGGCTAATAGGATACCTAGATACCTACCACTTATGGCATCTAGTCTAGCAAGACAGAAGTGGAACAAATACTCCGATTTCTGTGCCAAGATTCCAACATCGTTTTGGGGGGCATTTTAAGTGCCTTTTTATTCCCTGATCGGGCGTCGGGAGTGTGTGCATCACTCATATGAGACGATGCGATATCAGAAAAAGTTTTCCAGATTACTGATCTAAATTACCGACTATAGCTATCTATTCAATTGCGCATTGAGCTGCTTTACGCCTAGTAGTATAACACTGGACTTGCACAACACTGCACTGGGTAGGGAAATTACTGTACTCATAGATAGCGCATTTGCTGCACGACCGGGCGATGGAGCGTAACATTCGGGCCGTCGATCATGACGGGATCCCCCTCAGCGCATAGGGTAGATGCCATCGGCTCGTACGGATGTTTCATTGAGAATCAATGAAGAGACAAGGCGAGATTGGCGCGTCGCATTTTTTGGAGATCACCATCAATACCTATTTCTCAAGACGATGCTCAAGCGATATAAGAGCTTGGCAATTGGATGCCAAGGCCGTGTATAGACTTGCCTGTCAGAAGTCTGCTCTTGTACGGGGTTACACACCCCTTGTCCTACCGAGTAGTGACGACGATGATGATAATAGTGGCGGCGGCGGTCGCGAAGTACCGCTACAATCTACATCACGACGAACTGATCAGCCCCAATCCGAAGGCACGGGTCGCGTGATACCAGCGACAGGTGAGCCAATCCTTCAGGACCCGCGAGTACGGAACAGGGCTGGAAGGGCATGGTGATGACAAGAAAGAGGCGTCGTGATCCAGGTTGGTATTGTACGGCATCTGATTTCGACCTTCCAGAAGAAGCTGTGCGGGCTGAGATGGGATCTACCATGCATGAGGCACACATTCGTTGTTGTGTCCCACTTGTACGGCTGAGCGAAGCGAGTGCAGTTCGCAGCGCTCAGCTACGCAGGGCAGGGGATTCTGCTAACTAGCAGGCAATAATACGAATGAAAAGAAGCACTCAATTCGGGGGCCCCGACGGGTACCTGGCAGGCATTTCTTGCGCGTACTTTAGAAACCCAGCTGAGGCCTCAAGGTTCATCTGGCGTACCGATAGCTTAGATGATCAGGACAGTAGTTCAGGACACTAGTCCAGTGCGATCGCAGCTGCACCCGCACCCGGGTGTTGATTTAATCGCGACTTCATCGAGGTTTTGAATTGCGCATCTGCAAAGCAACTTGAATGAAGGGCCATATGCAGGAGCATGCTTTAGTATTCGCATTAGTTAGATTTGAGGAAATTTTGCACGCTGCACCTACCCGGTCCAGTCTAATTGCTCTTTCCGGAATTTTTCTAGAACATCGGGTTTCGAAACAAGACTGCTGCCAAGTTAAATGACTTTTTTTTACTAGTGGAAGCAGATTGAGTGGGAATTTGCCACCTCCTAGATCGTCAGGGGGAGGCGATGTATGATGCGAGGTATACCAGCCTCTAGTGTACCTCAGGTCCTGAAACGAGCCTTAAGAGATATTACTAGACCCTGATTGAATTTGTGGAATGCGCATACGCAATCGCATGCGGGGGGAAATTGAGTTGAAAAAAAAACCACAGGTACAACCTGTTCGACAGCTAATACTGAAAGTGAAAAATCAAACGCGTTTTCTTCTTGTTATTGTCAAGATCTCAGATATAGCATGGAACAAGCAAATGCAACCACTCCAGCCAGTCTATTGGCGTAGTGGTCATTTCCTGACAACTATGTCTCTATGTACGGTACGCAGGTACGAAGTATATTGGTGATTAAACCGGTACTTACATGTAGGTCCTTATATCAACAGGGAACTTGCTTATCACCACGTGGCTGCAACCCGACCCACCCATTTCCCCAGGCACCTAATTTGTAGAGCTCGTACTGAGATTTCGGTTATTCCCGGATAGAGTCCTCCAGCGAATCCAACCGCCACTGCCCAGGTCTCGAAGACAAGGAATACATGGCCCCCTAACCCCAGCATTAGAGTAAAGTGGTGTATGTTCGGCACCGCTCCGCCAGACTGATGGCTTTCCAACTTCACGTGTGGGGTCCGGCATTTGGATTGGATTCCATCGACCCGGAATGTCTGGCTGCGATCGCTGCTTTTCGTCACGTTTTACATCGCGACCAATGGTCTCTGATTGCGAGCAGTGATGTGACCTCTAGTCCAGATCGTAAGCGCTGGCCGGCCGTTCGGACTCTCGGCCTCGCTCCCGCTGATCAACGCTGCAGATATTTTGCCCGCCTTGTTTCATGATGGCTCTTGGATACATGGATACGTGAACATAGTCTCATATCTGATACATCGCATCACGTCATGTGCAAATCCATTCGCGGACGCTCATCTCACCCCACAGCAGGAGGCCGATCTCGTGGCGTATTCTTCCCTCCTTAGTACGCGTGGATCCGGCTTAGTAGCGGTGTCGTTGTATGCATCGCCGAGCGCCTGGGCGGAGCTCACGAGGCCGGCATACTCGGCTCTCCTACCATTTCCGCTCACGTGGACCATCCCTATGGCCATACGTGCCGCCGCCACCGAGAAGGCCGAGGGCCTGGGGATGGGTTATCTGGCTGCCGAGGCTGAGGCCGAAGAAGCCGCTGCTCGAGACAAGGCTGAGACTACCTCGACCGGTTTCCTGCGTCTGCGTCAGCAGCTGGGTCCCAGGGAATCAATGCAGCCGGAGCAGACGGCGGCGATTCGCTTTCAGTCATTGGCAGATGATTTCTTCATGATACTAGATGATCTACGAGGCCCAGGGGAATACATGTTAGGAACAGCGAATCCATCCTCGCTTGATTTTCTGGCTTATGGCTACTTGGCATTAATGGGAGTACAAACTCCATATCCCATCCTTGCCCGCTCTCTGGTGGCGAACAATCGGCCCTCCATACAATTTCTCCGAGCGATGGAGGCACAGTCGCAGAGTTCCTACGTACTGCCTCGGCTAGACCCTGAGCCGAGGAGTTTGCCTGGGATTCTATGGACCTTCACCGATGGCGCTATTGAGAACATTGCTGGTGCAGGAGAGAGCTGGCGGAGGTGGCGACGTGGTGGCATCAAATTCGAAGAGGACGAAGCCACTCGATATCCGACCCATACCTTACTAGCCGCAGGAGGAACGATTGCTGGCTTAGCAGCAGTTGGCGCCGCCGTCCTATTCCGAGGCCTCGCCCCGCTCGGTGCTAGTACACACACCTTCAAGCCGCCCAAGGAAGGAAAGGGCTTGAATAGATTTGGCGAGGCTGGTGCGATGCTCGGTGGCATACCGATTTTCGCGCCTTCCCCAAGTGTTTCTTCGCCTGTCTGGGACACGGTATAGTACAACAAAGTCAGCGCTGATTGTCAGCACGAGCCACACTCTAAACTCGGGGCTGCATAAAGGCGTATTGGTACACTTCCGAATCTTCCGACGAATGTATGACTTGAATATCTTGAGATTATGAAGCTTATGATAGATATGGGTAAAAAAACAGGAGCTTAAAACACGTAGTTTTAGTTACGGAACGGGTTACAATTAACTTGGCTATGAGGGTAACAAATCGTTGAGTGAACTTAGGGGATGTAACTGGTTACTCTCAGTTCGCCCTCTTTTTTCTGCCAAACACCATGATACACTAAGAATTCAAAAATGTTTATTATCGACGTCTCGGTTCATCAGAGAGATATATGCACGCGGATGTAGCCCGGAGTAGACCTGTCTCGTAGTGTTACAAGTATGACATAGAGAGCCCCTGAGCCGCTTGCCTATATCCAAGAACGTGATGGCATACATCTTAGCTACTATTCTCTCTCGCTGACATGATTCTTATTTCACCTCATCAAGCGACCGGCAACATGCGTAGATGAAATTGGAATTTCGTGAAGATAACGCCTCATGAAATAACAACATAGATGGATGATACTTTGTGGGAATTCCAGCAACGAACAACTAGGTACCAAGCGTGTTACATATCCCTCAACTCGAGTGAGGGTACAAGTTCATATATGTTGGTAATTTGTAATTTATTATTTGTTTGACGTCTGGTAAAAGCGTCTCTGCGTATCCACGGACATTTAATTAGTATATGACTTCTATATCTGCCGAATCTCTTTCCCAACCATCTCGGGCCGCTCTACTTCCCACTCATCCCTTAAGATCGCAAAACTCAAGTCACTGATTAGCAAACTCTGGCCTAGACTCCAAACTAATGTGATGGCGTAGAAGAAGTTGGCATTGCCACTCCCGGCATAGATCCAGAGATAATAGAATGCAGGGCCCAAAAAGGTCGAGTAGAGTATGGTGGAGGCTGCGAAAAAAGTATAGCGCATCAACGGAAATACATGTCGAAACAAAGGTATTACGGCTAGAGAGAGGCTGATGTCGGCAATGCTCGGATAAGGTTTAAAGATGCTGAAGATGCCGAGTAAGATGGTAATTACGGCGAGAGGCTGTGACCGGATGCGGATGGACAGCCCGCTCACGTAGGAAGAGAGATGCAGCCAGAATACAGCCAGGAAGAAGGATCTGAAGCTGTCAAACATCTCAATGAAAAAGTACCACCAGAGCCCGACATTCGGGGTCAGGTCTGTGAGCGTAAGCTGAGTGCCGTAGGTCGCGGAGAGAAACTCCCAGGATCCGGTCAAGAGGTAGGATACGGCGAAGAGTAGGGCGAAGCACGATGTGACGGTGGCAGTGGTTACACCGGCGAATTGGAAGAGAGATGGGATTCTCTGGGATGGATGCTGACGATCGTAGGCGAGCAGAACCAAGGGCGGAAGTAGGAGGATCGGGTACATGGAGAGGTAGGAGGCAAAGGAGAGGGCGAGCATCGAGGTCAGGGGGTTTCCGGATATGGCCTTGGAAACAGCCTGGAGAATGGCGCAGGTGGTGAAGACGTTTGTCGGTCGGCCGAGGCAAGTGGCCACGGTAAAGGGGTTGAAGAGAAATCTATCACCAGTCAGTAAACGTTGCCCATTTGGAGTGTCCCTGATTCCCTCTCGGTGTAAGTGCACGTACATGGCAGCAACCACGGAACCGCTCCATTTCCTGTGCTTCCGCGCCGAAGTAAAAAGCGCCGAGGCGGCGGCCTCGCCCGACTCGGCGATTCGGTAGAGAGCATCGGCGCTGGCTATGTCGACGAGGACATAGACGAGATATGTCACAAGAGGGTATGTCGAAGGATCGGGGAGGAGAGAGAAGAGTGGCAGCAGCAGAGGCGCCTGGTGATAGACGCCGCCATCGTAGGGTGACACATTGTGGCCGTACAAGAACAATCCTTCTTGTACTTCAGATTGTTAGCGGCGAACGTCTCTGGCATGTCGGGCATCTTACATCTCTTGAAGCTCGTCACTGGCGTCGACACCTCGACCCGGCTGGTCAGGAGGTCTGGCAGCGCTGGAAAGGCGACGAAGAGTGCAATTCGGAGGGCGGCAGCGGCAATGTAGAGGCCAGCCGTGCCCTGATAACCCATATTACCGTCGCCCATGTCTAGTTTCCATCTTAGGATACAATGGTGAATCTGCCAGGATCTGGGTCCCTGTGTAGCTGCGTGCTGTTGTGTGCGGTTGTGCTCGACGTACACGGAGACGGGACTTAGCTGGCCTCCTGTAAATCGCTAACAGGCCACTGAACACCTTTGGTGGCTACCTACCAAACTGCAGACGGGAAGTAACCTCTCAACTACCGGTATATCGATAAGAAGCACCCCTGCTTTTACTAAGCTAACTTCGGCTTAGCGTGAATTGATAGAAGCTCGCAAGGGACAAAAAAAGTTCAACGCCCCGCTGAAATAGTCTGTTATCGTAGCGGTTCAATGCATCAGCTGTTGCGCATTCCCATTAAATTTCCTGTCAACAAATCCTGTCCGTCTTCCTTTGCGAAATCGGAAATCCTAACTAGCCAGCACCCCAATTGAGAACCGAGCCTTTACAATGGGCAGAATAAAGAAGAAGGGCGAGGCTGGTAACGCCAAAAATTACATTACCCGCACCCAAGCCGTCAAAAAACTGCAGATCAGTCTCCCCGACTTTCGCAAGCTATGCATATGGAAAGGGTAGGCTGCCCCCGTCCTTGCGCTCTCGCCGTGCTGCCGCTGCTGAGACAAGCATCAATCATGTTGTCTGATGTGCGCTGCTGCCGGTCCCTATAAGAGGGCTAACATCGCTACAGTATCTTCCCTCGCGAACCGAGGAACCGGAAAAAGGCATTCAAGAGCGCCACCGCCTCGACTACTTTCTACTACGCCAAAGACATCCAATTTCTCTTGCACGAACCCTTGCTACAGAAGTTTCGGGAACAGAAGACGCTTGAGAAGAAGATCTCCAAGGCACTCGGTCGCGGCGATGTGAGCGATGCCAGCCGGCTCGAGCGCAATGCTGCTCGGCCAGAGAAGACGGGAAAGCCGCGATACACCCTCGACAATGTTATTCGAGACCGCTATCCGACCTTCGTTGACGCCCTCCGCGACCTCGACGACTGCCTCTCTATGCTTTTCCTCTTCGCGAACCTCCCTTCCACCACGGCCGTCCCCGCCAAGATGATTGCCCGCTGCGAGCGTTTGTGCCTCGAGTTCCAACACTATCTCATTGTCTCGCAGAGCTTGCGCAAGTCTTTTCTGTCCATCAAGGGCATCTACTACCAGGCGAATATCCAAGGGGAGGACATACTATGGCTTGTCCCTTACAAGTTCAATCAGCGGGTCGTGGGCGATGTGGATTTCAGAATCATGGGCACTTTTGTCGAGTTTTACATGACACTTCTTGGCTTCGTCAATTTCAGACTGTACACGTCCGTTGGCCTAAAGTACCCGCCAAAATTCGACCAGAATAAGGACAACGAAGCAGGCGAGCTCGGTGCTTTCAAACTCGAGGGCAGCCATGCCGACGCAATTTCGAACGAGACGGCGGAGCCAGCGAACGGTCATGATGCCGCTCAGCCCGATCCTACAACCCAGGCCGAAGTGAATAAGCTGATCCGGCAGATGAAGGGTACTGCAGTGGAGGCAGAGGCAGAGCAGACCGAAACCGCCCCAGAAACAGACCAACCGACCGATACAATAGACAAGTTCGAACCTGCCGTCGCAGGCGGCGATGTTCTGGCCCAGCCCACATATTCGGGTAGCGAACCAGGGTTGTTATTTGCGAACTGCACTTTTTATCTATCTCGAGAAACCCCGAGGCAATCATTAGAGTTCATTCTTAGAGCGTTCGGATGCAAGCGCATTGGTTGGGACTCTGTTTTGGGAGACGGCGCATATACTACCAACGAATTCGACCCTTCTATCACCCACCATATTGTCGATCGTCCAGTAATTCAGGCCGCTACGGAAGAAGATGATGGTAGTGAAGATAACCAGACCTCTCAGAAACTCGGACCAAATCGAAGAATACCGGGACGCGTATATGTACAACCGCAGTGGGTCTGGGACAGCATTAATGATGACGAACTGAAACGGCCAGATGCATATGCACCTGGTGCCGAGCTGCCACCCCATCTCAGTCCCTTCGTGCAGAATACCCAAGGTGCATATGATCCGACCCTCCCACTCAAGGACCAAGAGCCCGAAGGGGAAGCGCTTCAAGACAGCGACGAGGAATTTGATGAAGAGGAAGAAGAAGAGGAAGATGGAGAAGAAGAAGACAAGCCCGCTGCTAAAAAGACCAAAGCCGCGGCTGACAGTATGGATATTGACGAGTCGGATGAGGACGAGGCTGATGATGGATCTTTCGGAGGCTTCTCCGAGGATGAGAGTGTGTCCGGTGGAGAAGATGAAGATGACAATGAAGACAGCGATGAACCGTCTGATGAGCTCCGAAACCAACATGAGCTCGAGGCCGAACTGAGCGGCAAGCCCGTCAAACAGGTCAAAGTGGATGCTCGCTCTCAGAAATTAGAGGCGAGAAAGAAGCTTACAAAACAGGCCAAAGAAGAAGCAGAAGAGATCGAGAGAGCTAAAGGAATGCTGAGCAAGAAGAAGCGGAAATTGTTTGAGCAGATGCAATATACCAATAATAAGAAGAGTGCCGAGGATCAGAAACTTCGTGCAAAGAGGAGGAAACTAGAAAAACAAAAGGCACGCGCAAAGGCCTAAGAAACTATTAGATCGGACTGTTCATAGTAATTAACTATTTTACTTCAGTACATTCATTGCTGCGGTAAGATCAACACTTTCCGATCAAAGACAACTTGGAACTCCTAGTTTAACTCCGTATTAGCAGCTGCATACATAATCGGTTTTATTCCAATATCGCGCGACTCCCTATTCGCGACCGATGCACCTCTCTCAAGCACTGTGTCAAAAAGATCATTGTTGTTTCAATACGAAGTAGTGCGCAAGTATTTCTCATTGTATTTAAACTACCTATGCCTAATAGAAGGGTAGGCGATGCATCTTGGCCTACGTTGTAGCTTTAAGCCTGGGTCTAACAGGTGCTTTGAGGAACACCATTAAGCTACCAAGGCAGTAAGAATTAGGTATCATGAATGCGCTGTGCCTAATAGCAAATGAATTTCAAAACAGCAAAATGATTCTCCTTTTTCATTATCTGAATCTTGTGATAAAACAGGTAGGCTCTATTATTAGTGCAACAATGTGCTACATCGCAGTGCGCCTGCGCGCTCTAGTACAGTACAGTACAGTACAACTTGGTAGAGAAAAACTCGCACCTTTGGACCCTAGCTTTTCCTTAACTTACCTGCCCACCTACTTACGTCTCGCTTCTTTCAACATAAGAACGCGGGCAACTAGCCACTACTTAAATCATGGAATATATAGAGGATGATTCCGATGAATACTTCCAAGAGTATGACGCGCAGTTTCTTGAACCCGTCGATCAACAGGATGAAGACGAGCGCGTCGACCGCCGTGCTCAGTATTCGTCCACCCAGCGGGAATTATACAGTGCGGAGAACGATACCTTGGCCGCGCTCAACGGGGTTCGCAATCAGGACCTCTCTGTCCACTTGTACAATGCCTTCGCACTGAAGAATAGACCTCGTAAGAAAAAGACGGAAGATGAAACAGAGGAAGTCAGTCAATTCTCATCTCCGGCTTACCAGAGATATAAATCTCAATTGCTGACCAAGCAGGACAAGCAGGACGAGCAGGATGAGCAGGACGAGCAGGCTGATGACGACGCGGCGTTAGACGAGAGGGTTAAGCCAAAAACGGGATGGAAACCACACAATGCGTGGACGGCGTGGCCTTTATCTGCGGACAGGGTGCCGGATCCAGACTTCGTGAAGCGGGCGGATCCCGATGACGGGGACTTCGTCTTCAGGATGGAAACGCCGTATCCGCCAAAGATTGAGTTGGAGGATAATATCTCGACTGCCGTTTTGAGATTGGCTAGAGAGAAATTCTACGCGAGGCAAGCGACGGTACGAAGCCAGCATGAATTAGAACCTCCAGCTGAAAACGATGGCGACGGCAACGATGGAATGGCGATACGCCCGGCATCCCGCCGTGCCAGGACCAGACCTGGAGTGAAAGTTGAGAGCGGCGGTGAGGATCACGTGGATATTAATGATCAACATGATGAAGATTATGAAGATGACGACGATGATGAGGATGGAAATGTCGCCCAAAGGCCGCCTTCCATTCGGTCGAGGAGAAACTCTCTAAATCCCATCGTTGCGACGGACGACGAGCTATCATACCATCTACTACGCCCTTCCGTGCAGGCGATTCTCGCAAAATTGGATACAACATTGATGATCCTTCATAATGCCAAAGAGTGTAAAGATTTCTGTACATCCGAACCCGAAACAACAGACGCGCCACCTCATCCCCGATCTCGTTCTCGTTCGCGCAACTCGGACTCTGCGACAGCGGATAATTCTCAACCACCACCAAAGAGTAAAATGGGACGGCCTCGCAATCGACGCCCGGCCCGCATGCTGAGAGAAGCAGCGCCTATGGAACCAGGCGTGCAAGTGAAGAAGAAAGGCCGAAAAGCAAAGGTCTACCCCCGGCTCGACGGCGAGACCGACAAGGCGTTCGCAATCCGCATCGCGCGGCTGCAGAAGAAGCCCATCCCGTACTTCTCAGATGATGATTCTGATCTCCAGCGAGAGTCCACGCCAGCACCGGCTTCAGTTCCCAGAGCCAAAGCACCACTGCTACATCCCGGCCAAGCACCTCCCCAGCGCAAGGATTCCAATACTTCAAATTTACCTGATGTCGCCCAGACTGGTGAGAAGACCGGACGGAATACGAGTCGCGATGAAGATCGGCACATATCGCGCGTGCGCCTGCTCGACTGGAGGGATACTCTGGGCGCAGCTGCTCTCACGGGCTTTCCGGCGGCGGCGCTAGATCGCGCCGCGCAGCGCTGTGCCGACCTCTTCGGCCAGAATTTCTCTCTCTATACATTACCAGAGGAATCTCTGGGGCGCACGAAACCAGACGAACTCGTGAACTACGAACCAGGCTGGGCGAAGCCCGGCTTTCTCGAAAATTCTGGGGACGATGACAATGACAATGATACCAATAACAAAAACAATAACACCAGTAAAACTAATACTAATACTAATAACAGCAAGCGGCCACCACGTCGTCTAAGCCTAAGCCGCGGTGCACAGGCCAACGACGCATATTTCTGCACGGTGACTGGCTGTCCACGGGCCGTGAACCCATTTAATCGCCTGCGGAATCTCGAACGTCACCTGCGGCTCGTGCACAATTACAATGATGAAAACGATGACGAAGAGCTGCCCGTCGTCAATAGCGAAGACGAGAAGCACGGCGCAGTGCACGTCGACGGGTTCTTGAGGCCGATCAAGATACGGCCTGGCTGGGCGACGAGGCAGATGCAGAAGCAGGGGAAGAAGGGACGCACCCGGAAACGCGCTCGGGATTCCCTGGGCGAAAGGGGCGTGGGCAAGAGGCTGCGTAACGCAGATGACGATGGCTGAATGACTGACTGACTGAGGGCGGCGTATTGAGGCTAGCTCAGCTTCGGCTGTAGTCGTATTATGTTATGTATGGAACAGTGATTCCTATGCTGTCACTGTACATAGCTCACTCATATTTTGTAAGACCCATTACTTGTACATAGCAGCAGCTGAGCAAAGGGGCATTTAAAATAACATCTATTCGACAGTCCGAGACGGACCACCGAGAACAGATCCCACCTACCTACGACTTCTTCGCAGCAAACTGCCTCTCAACCTCATCCGCCAAATCCCCCACCGTCTCAAACGTCCACTCAAAAGCCGTCTTATCCCTATAGTCCTTCAACCTATCCCCAACTCCCTCATGTCCCTCTTTATCCCCTCCCCTCGTGATCCAAACACTCCTCAACCCCATCTCCTTCGCCGGCACATGATCGAGCTTCAAACTCCGCGCCACGTGCAAGAGCTCGCCCTTCTGCCAATCCACCCCCAAATCCAGCTTCGCGTGTCCAAAGAGGTAGTCGAAGTTCCTGCGCGCCGGCTTATATGCCCCGATGTCCTGCGCCGTGTACACGGCGTCGAATTCGGCGGGGGCTAATTGTCTGTCCAGTGTCGCTGCCATGTTCGCGCTGTCGACATTCGACAGGATAATCAATTTATAGTGTTTTGCCAACCGTTGTAAACCTTCCACGGTATCCGGGAACGCAGACCACGTCCCCACGGCGTTCCCGAAGGGCTCGCTCACGCTGTCTGGTAAGGGTAGCCCGAGCTCGTGCGCCAGGTCCGAGAGGGACATGACCAGGAGCTCGTTGTATGGGATTGAGGGCGTGCGCTCTTCGTGTGACGTAGAGATCGCGGATAAGCGCCGCATGGCGCCGAGGGGCGGGTCGCTGTTGAAGGGGTGCGAGGGGGGGAGTTGGGATACGATGGGTGTGAGGGCGCGAGAGAGACCGGACTCCCAGTCGATGAGTGTGCCGTAGCAGTCGAAGCTATATCGGGCAGAGAGGCCGGGGGGGTTAGTTTGGTATGGTGAGTTTTGGCTTGGCTAGAGGTTGACATAGTGATCGATCTTTGCTTGCTTTGTGTATCTAGGTACGCGGAAAGGACATACCTTAGAGCTTTGAAGCTCGTCAAGTCAGGATGTGAGGGCGCCATTATTTGAACTTATCCTTTTCCTGTTGCGTGTTCCTGTGATATCCTGACTCAGTGTGGTGTGAGTATTTACTTATTCCACTATCCTGGTTCCATGCAACTGGGAGATATGTCCCGGAAATGAGGACCAAAGTTATGGTCGTAAGCTTGTATGTTTCTTACAACTTTCCGCTGCATTTTCGATGGCAGTCACTGACATCATATCTCGAGATGGAGCAGTTCCTTCACTCTGTAGCTAGCCCTGCACCCCGCAAAAGGGCGTCGTTGACTGCCGAATCATCTCCACTGTAGCACATGCATAGGGGCTGCCTAAGTGTGGGGTAGGCGCTCAGATAAAGCATCCCGGTCCTTCGAGATGAGGGGCAACGAACGCAAGCTCCTATGTTGACTTTTACAGCTTCGTTGGCATATTATTTAATGATTATTGTTGGACAAGTAATCGGCTTCGTTGGCATATTATTTAATGATTATTGTTGGACAAGTAATCGGCTTCGTTCTTGGAAATAGCGAAAGCTTTGTCCCCAATGCCGTCTTCTCTTACAAACTGCGGGCGAATGACCGTATTGGTGGGATTGCAGGCGTCAGACACGCGCTAAATCGGAGCTGACCTTCTGTGCTGATTGATGCCCATCTCACGAACTCGCTCTTGTTGTGCCTGACTCAGCGCCTGGAAAACCTCGCCCGTGAGCTCACTCACGTACAATGTCGCGCATAATATCAGGGCAAATTCCGGCACGTCGGGTACGATGTGAAGCGGAAACAACGCGGCCCCGCGCATTTGAGCCGATCGTCGTCCCCGCAGAGGAGAGGCGCTGAGTAGTGAACTATTTAATCTTCAAAGAGGGTCATCAACAAGATTTCCTTTGGGATTACTGGATCACCTTCTGTCTATATTTTCTCTCGTAGCGGAACGATCATGGCAACTTTGCAATTGGCCTCATGGGTCACGAATCTAACCTATACTGACCTCCCAGCGCCTGTCATCGAAGCAGCCGTCAATAGCGTTTACAACTGGGGTGGTTGCGCCATCGGAGGATATGCTCAAGATGCACCTCATATAGCGCAGGCGACGGTGCAGCCTTTCTTCGGCGGGCCGCCGACGTCGAGTATACTGGGCTCGAATGGATCTATCGCCGACGGCTACGTCGACGCGCAACTGGCGGCGCTCCTGAACGGCATCGCTTCGCATATCGATGATTACGACGACACACATCTCGAGACGATCATCCACCCCGCGGGTCCCGTTGCCAGCGCGCTGCTGGCCGTGGCCGAGTGGCAGGGCCCCGTGACCGGGCACGAATTTCTGACCGCGTTCGTCGCGGGCGTGGAGGCCGAATGTAAGCTAGGGCTGAGCGTTGCGCCAGAGCACTACGACGTCGGGTGGCACATTACCAGCACCACGGGGTCTATCGGGGCAGCGGTCGCCGTCGGCAAGCTGATCGGACTCGACACGACGCAGATGCAGAACGCGATTGGCGTTGCGGCGACGCAGGTGGTGGGGATGCAGGAATACTTTGGCTCCATGACCAAATCGTTCCATGTTGGCCGAGCGGCGCAAGGCGGCATGCTCGGCGCTCTCCTGGCTAAAAATAACTACACGAGCTCGCTGCAAGGCTTGGAGGCCAAGTACGGCTGGCTCCATGTCGTGAGCACGCGCGAGAACGCGACGGCGTACTTCGATCAGCTCGGGGGGATCTGGGAGATCGAGAAGAATACCTTCAAGCCCTTCCCGTGCGGCATCGTGCTCCACCCTACCATTGACGCGGCTATTCAGTTACATAACGAGACGGTTCAACAGGGAAAGGATGTCTCTTCGATAAAAGCAGTTAATCTCCAGGTGAATTCGGAGGTACTAGTCCTCACCGGTAAAACAGACCCGAAGACAGGCCTCGAGGCAAAGTTCAGTGTTTACCATGCAGCAGCTGTGGGGTTGCTGTACGGCGAAGCTACGCCTTCATATTTTACAGATGCGGCGGTGATGAACGAGACCACTATTGCGTTCAGGAAGAAGATCAACGTCACTACAGATGACGAGCACTTCAGCACCGACCAGGCCACGGTGACGATCGAGTTCGACGACGGCAGCACCCTTGAGAAGCACATAGAGCATGCAATCGGCAGCCTGCAGAACCCATTGAGCGCTGCGGATTTACAGAAGAAGTTTCTCGATCAGGTCTCAAACCAGATAGGAGATGCGAGGGCCATGAGAGCACATGCAGCGTTTCAAGAGATTGGGAATATGACTGATGTCGGACAGCTTAGAATGCTCTATTAAATGAAGAGAAATCAATACATAGGCTAGGTAGGTTCATATCATGAACCAAGAATGAATACTGAACGGATGCTTGGGCTTGCGTAAAAAGCATGAAACTCGGCGGGCGCCTCAAAATAGGATTTCCCATGTAATCATTAAACTCCAACTTCCGCTATGAGGATCGGCGTTTCAAAATCAAGCTCTTTGCAACAGTCGGTAGTAGTCGTGAACGGGCCAAATCGATTGTATCGCGCCTATTCAATGCAAGACCAATCGGTCCAGTCGGGAATCATAACAGCAAGATAGGTTTCACTCCCTCTTTCCATCGACTCATTGAAGCGCCTTAGATGATACAGAAATCGCAAGGGAGCGGGCAAGGGATGCAGAAGCAGAACCGTCCAGGGCAACAGCTTCCTCTCTCACCGCCTCGGAGATTGGGCTGGTCATCATCGCTGGGCCGCTCGGGATCTGGCGACTTGTCAGTTCACTTCTCACTAATTCATGCAAAATACCCGTTTTTTCTTCTACCAAAGTCTAAAACGATGACAATGAAGCAGGGGAGAAGAAGAAGAACAAAGTAAACACTCACTCATGGGCTGTGAAACTTTTGGCTGCAGTGTGATTTCCTGCATTTCGCCCAGCTCTGATTCGCGTCGCACAGTATTTACCGCGGGGGGGTTTTGGGTTTCTTCTTGCCGTGAGGGAGCCATGGTGAATTTTGGTAGATACAGAAACTTTCTTGGATCTTTGAATGAGATGATTGACGTGTTTTGGAAGGATATAAAAGTAGGATGATGATGAATGTTTTGAATGGTTCGTAGGACGAGATCTCTCCAGGGGCATGAAGAAGCCGGTTTGAGACTAAGCCACAGCTATGACGTTATCGCCAAGGCAGCTCGCAGCTTATGATGCTTAGCTCGCAGCTGATTGGTCAAAATGCTACGGATGGCATAAGCTTAAATTTGATTGGGCTAGTGCCTGAACCTTGTGCAGCAAGCAACTAGCGCTGGGGGTTGCTGGCTTTTTTTCTTCATTCAGATGACCGTCAACTATCAATTTTCCGAACGAAACTAGAAACTAGGTAGAGAGAATTGATTGACTGTTTAAATAGATCATTATTATTATCTGCTCTTCGCTCGAAGTTGTTGCGCGGAATTCATGTGCATCACGGACAGGACACTGGGCACCTTCAGATCTCACAAGAGGAAACTATTATGAGCAATACAATTGTATAGTCGAACACTTGATCATGTGTGGTAGCCCGTATGGTTTACAAAAGAAGCCGTGACGCATATGCTTCGTCCTTAGCACGTCTAAGAAGATTATATGAGAATGAATAAAGGGATGAAAGGAATATTGTAATGGTATGATCTGACGGCTTCATTTGTACAGCAGCACCGCGTTATGTCTTAAGGTCAAATCGATATTTTAACATATGGTTGGCGATTCGTTCCTAGCGAGGACTACGTGATTATCAAGGACTGGCTCCCCCGCTGTTATCGACTGGAACCTCAGTCCTGTGGAGAGCCCCATGCTCCATGTATAACTAAGAATTAGGAGAAGCCATATCACATACGACCATACCTACCGGAGAACTCGGGGTCCCGTCCGCTCCCCCATCGATAAGCCGGTAAAGGACAGGCCAGTAGTTGGGTCGGTGACGACCAGCGAATCCCTGTTGTTGTATGTTTTTTGCCGATTTTTTTTTTACCTCAGATCGATCTTCCTCGGACGCAAAAAGGCACTACACTACGTTCTACCGTCCGTGTGAAAACGGATCTCTCTCTGCGAGAACTTGTCACTAGTAGGTGTATGGCATCAAGAACTGAGGATCGGCCAACGCTCAAGATTCTCGAAAATTTGACTACTCAACGTATTGCACAGATCCAAGACGAGGGGATAGCCGAGGTGGACGTATTAGGCCCGCTAAGTACCAATACCATTTGTCCTTGGCCAGCCTGCTCTTAGTGACGATGCGTACACGAACCGCGTTCCTGAGTGACATCCTAAACCTGGCAGACCTCTTATAAAGTTCTATAACGGATTATTCACGGATAATTGGGCAGCTTCAAGTAGATATGAAGCTTTTTGGGACAACAGAACACTTACACCAAGCTCGCCCCCCACAGCAGATATACTTGTATAATCATCTAATTGAACCTGAGCTATACGATTATAGCTGAGATTGTATAAAATAATTACTAGATGCAATTTACTTATTTACATTTCAGTTTTCATTATCAACTACATTCAGAAGTCCATGTCACTGGTTGATATTCGAAATGATTACTGGATATCGACCTGTGTTGCTAAGTAGAAATCCCCCCTTTGATTTCCGCCTACTTGTTTCGATATAGCATGCTTTATTTTCGATAAAGCTCTGCTTTTGCTTTAGCAGCTCGGATTTTACAGGCCACTTAGCAAGTGGCCGCTATAGATGGCATAGGTAGCTTTTGCGAAGGAGCCTTTCTGAAATAAGATCATCAGGTTGCCCAATAGCGACAGAAATCGCACGCGATACTTACTGGGGTGGATAGTTCAATGTTTTACTTCTTTATTTTTTTGCAAAAAAAGAAGAAGATAAAAGAAAAAAAAGTTGCTTAGGCTTTGGGCAAAGTCAACGTCTATGACGAGGACACGAAACATATATATTATTGGAAAGTTCGATACAATTATAGCCAGTCTTGAAAGTTCCATATATTGACCTTCGAACCTGGTAGCGGCGAGAGAAAGGGAGAATCGCAATAGATGTATCCGTAGAAGATGCCGCACGGTAAGTATACCCCTGGATCCAGCCCCCTTTATGTCATATGGGTTTGGGTCACAGAGTGAATAGAAGTCTGCTAACAACCGGATCGCTGCAAGGATAGTGTAGCTAGGGCTCAATAGATAGATCAATTGATTCCTGAACCTCCCAAACAGGTGTCTGGAGATCTGGAGATCTAGCCGACCTATATATATACGCAACAGGGTAACTATAGCCACCCTGGTGTGAATCTTCACCTGGCATTTTAAAACCGGCGTCCAAAATTCCGATTATTATCCTACCTCGGTGCTGCGGGAAGATTACTCCCGATCCAGCTTCGTGTCGTTGGGAGAGCTCTTGCTAGGCCTATGACGTACGAGCGGATTGCGTCAGATACATATATTCCAGCATTTCAGCGAAAGAGCGCCAACCCTATTCCTCCGTACATATTCTCTCTCAGCTTCTATCAATATCCGTGGCCGGGTCGTTAAGTGCGCAGCATTCTATATGGCAAGACTCTAGGTAAGGATGGCACAAAGGCGTGAAAGTATTAGCAGTCAACATCAGTACTACTACGGACTGAACGAACTTGAGCAAGACCGAAGCAGGGGCGAAGCTATGAACGGCACTCTAGTTACGATTCTAAGTGCCATGAGCCTTTCCCTCTCTTCCAAGGATGAACAAGACATTTAAGCTAACAAGCTTTGAAGGGTTAAGGCAACTAGCCACTGGCCTCTCGCGTACCCGCTTCAGTGTCGGTGTAGGTTACACGTATTCTCTCAAGATCTGATTGTCAGGTGAACAAGAGCATGTAACTATGAAGAAAGCGGTGAGTATTTAGCATCCCGAAAGATCGTACGAAGCCATGACACAACATATCACAGCTAGCAGTAGCCTCGAGTACACAGCGCCGGGGGATACAACTCAAGCCGCCTCTAAAACTATACCTCCAGGTTGTTTAAGATGCAGGCATGTGTCACTTGTGGTCTGTATAAATAACAGCCGCACACCCACTTAATCGAGATGCTTATCTGCGCCAAGATAGTATCAATTCGAAACCCGTGAGCCTAGGCTTGTTCAATTATTGATGTACAGCTAGGCAGGTCACAATGCGGAGTGATCGATGACGATATAAAACAGCTAGGTGGCCGAAATAGGCCGGCCCCAGAAATAAATCGACTACTACTTACCAACTGTAGGTGAATGAAGACCGGCCCTATTAGCCGCAAGTGGGCTGTCCTTACACATGGAAGACCATTTAGGCTAAATAAATCTCTGCGCTGGGCGTTCCGACTAGTTACGTTTCGAGTCGTTCGGATGCCGGCGAAATACATTCTCCAAGCCAATTGAGCCACGTACACTTCTATCGACTATGGAGCGTCTTGTTGGTAGTTGCTTGCTGTGCTCATTGTCGTTGTTGCCCCTCAGAGTCCTCCGGTCTTAGTCTTGGAGAAGGAGTTTAAACGCGCCAATGAAATGCCGGCTCTGGGCTGAGACAGGAAGTCCCTCAAAGCTGCCCCAATTCTAGAACCGCCCGGGAGAACAAAAATTCTCTCCATTAGAGTGGAGGAATACGGGGCCCAGCCCGGCGATGCTCGAACAATAGCCATGCCAATCAGACGGCGGCTGTGTTCGCGTCTGAGTGCCATGATTCAGATTAAAGCCATCGAAGTCTCCGCTGGCGCTTGGGTTTACAGCGCGGGCGAGACTAGATCATATGAAAAAAAAGACGATCCATGTACGAGGCCAGGACCCTGTGACGTCCTTATGAAACCATCCGGGTAAGCGAGAAATCAGAGGCAGACCCCACCGGCTGGCGGTTGAGTTGGGGAGAGGGCTGTAATAAATAGGACGGAAGGAATTCCCATGTAATGCTCTTCGCTTTGTGCTGTCTCTTCACTTTGCCATCCTCGTCTTCTACCTAATCCACTGTATGTTCCGAATCTCCCTTGCGCGAACTCCCTGGACCCAACGAGCCTCGACTTGTCTTCGTGTTCGGACTCCAGGAACTGTCTCGTATAAATTTCCCATCCGACCAAACCAAAGATTTTTCAGCAGCAAAACATTCACCATGACGCCTACCATTAAGTTGAGCAGCGGCCATCAGATGCCCCAGGTGGGCTTCGGTCTGTGGAAGGTGGACGGACCTGTTGCGGCCGATACCGTTTACAACGCCATCAAGGCTGGTTACAGATTGTTCGACGGTGCTTGCGGTAAGTAAGAAGATAGACGGCATTGGAAATCCCCATTTCAAAAAAAACCCACGCCCCCGAACTTTGTGAGCAGCAATGGCAATCCACGCGATCGCGGGGATAACAAAGCGAGAGCTGAGCTTTGCTTTGCCCCTCACCATCCTTCCGCCACCTTTTACCCCACCAACGTGGACAATGCAGGCGACCCCTGTTCTCCGCTCGGAGCAATGTCTCCCCTCAGCGAAGCGAGAAACTACCGCGAACTCGACCCGGGGCTGGGATCCACATATCACACTGTTGTAGAGGAAGGAATGAAGAAACAAGGATCGAGAGAGAGAAAGAACGAGAAGGAAAAAAAAACCACGGAAAAAGTGGACAAGCTGACCAAGATTGACTTACACAGATTACGGTAACGAGAAGGAGTGCGGTGAGGGCGTCGCCCGCGCCATCAAGGAGGGCCTCGTGACGCGCGAGGAGCTCTTCATCACATCCAAGCTATGGCCCGTCTTCGAGGACGGCGACAAGGTGGAGCCGGCGTGCCGGCGGTCGCTGGCGGACTGGGGCCTCGAGTACTTCGACCTGTACCTGATCCACTTCCCGGGCGCTTTGAAATACGTCGACCCGGCGACGCGGTACCCTCCCGGGTGGCACTACGACGGCAAGTCCGAGGTGGTGCGCAGCAAGACGCCCATGCACGTCACCTGGGCGGCCATGGAGTCCGTGGTCGACGCGGGCTTAGCAAAGTCCATCGGCGTGTCCAACTTCCAGGCCCAGCTGATCTACGACATGCTGCGGTACGCGCGCATTCCCCCCGCCGCCCTGCAGATCGAGCACCACCCCTACCTCGTCCAGCAGGAGCTGCTCAACCTCTGCAAGGCCGAGAACATCGCCGTCACCGCCTACTCGTCCTTCGGCCCCGCCAGCTTCCTCACCTTCGGCTTCAAGCACGCCCAGGCCCTCGTCCCCTTGATGGAGGACGAGCTCATCGTCGGCCTCGCCAAGAAGTACGGCAAGGAGCCCTCCCAGGTCCTCCTGCGCTGGGCCACCCAGCGCGGCCTCGCCGTCATCCCCAAGACCTCGCGCGTCCCTATCATGGCCCAGAACCTCGACTGCACCAGCTTCGACCTTGCCCAGGATGAGCTGGACCAGATCACTGCCAAGGATGTTGGCTCCATCCGCTTCAACCAGCCCTCCAACGTGAGTCTTTTTGCCTCCCTGCTCCTGGTTTGCTCCTGAAACGGTATGCTGACATGACCTGCGCAATTAGTACTTCGACACCGACAAGTTCTGGATTTTCGGTTAAACGTGCCGGGTCCACCGGAGCGTCTTACCTAGTGTCTTGATACCTCAATAGAAAAGACATATCCCGAAGCTATCTGCCTTCATGAATCGTTCGGTATAGGAATGATCTGACCTGAAGGAGTAAGTCGGCTTGGATAGAGCCGCAGCTCATTGGGATACAGGAATGTAGAGGGTAGTAGCATAGATAGGGAATACCCTTGCATATTGTTATCACAATACTAATGCTGGATGTACAATGCTGCACGAAACCCCGGACCATTGGGAAATGACTTTTCTTAACAAACGTAACCCACGTCTTTAGACCCGTGTCAACACCGGTGATGTCTATGCTAGTATAGACGATCCCGGCGCTCGGGGGCTTGAACTGGCATCACATGTAGATATAGCGCCTGCCATGAACCCTACGCCTGGTGATATAATGAACATTCAACCTAGACGCTGCCTGCACTCTAATCAGCAACCCCCTAACTCCGCGGCTATGCATTTAACATGAATCTTTCAATCTTCGTTCCCTCGAGGTCTTAGGTGGGTGCCACGAAGGCTGTGTTTTGAATTAGTTATTTTTGGTTTGAACGGCTGGTATCACAGAAAACAGAGCGAATAAAACTTACTGGCATCAATTTGCCGTATTTGAGGTAGGGCGAGCCGGACTTTGTTCCGATATAGGGCGGGCTGTCTTAGCTGCAGAGGATTTCCTTCAAAGTAGACTGTCGTCAGGCCGGCTTTGTTTGCGAGTTCTCGCTCTACGTCCATGAAATCCGATATTTGATTATAGCTCGCCCATACTTCTTCCAGGTTCTTCAATTCGCCCAGACCCTTGAGACTCTTGACCGCGTTGTTCGAACAGTCGATGATGGTGAGGTTCGGATTACCCTGTAGCCCTTCAAGAGAGTCGAGGGCGTTGTGTGATATGTAGAGTTCTTGCAGCTGAGGAACTTCACGTAGTGGCGAAAGATCGCTGATCCGATTTGACTGGATACTCAAGAGTCTCAGCTTTGGTAGCCCACTAAGACCCCCTAGTGTAGTGATCTTGTTCTTGGCTAACCACAGCTCTTCCAAGTTCTTCAGCGAATCGAGATTCTGGATCTCTCTTATCTTGTTGGATCCGAGCTCGATCTGACGTAAATTGACCAGGTTTTCGAGACCTTCGATCCGACTTATCTTATTAGAGACCAGAAACAAGTCTGTCAACTTTGTAAGGTGGTCAATATGTTTGATATGCTTGATCTTGTTGAAACTCAGATCCAAAGAAGTAAGCTCGGTCAGGTCGTCCAGCCCCCGAATGTGAGAAATGACGTTGTCGTAGAGGTCAAGTTCCTGTAGAACGGGAGCCAAAGCGGACAGTCCCGCAATATTTTGCACGAGGTTCTGGCGAAGGCAGATGCGAACAACGTGTTTGAATCGCTCAAGACGCAGGTCAGGAATCGAGACAATACGCGACTGTATCAGACTAATATCCTCGGTATCGGCGTCTTCATCATCAAGGAGGTCTGCGAAATATCGAAATAATTAGCAGACGTTGCGTACAGGATAGCGTTATGATAGATTCAGGGCAAATGACAACAAAGCTCGGGAGCACAAGCACAACAAATGTACCTTCGTCGGCGCCGATTTCCTCGCCAGGTAACACGTTCTCATCATCGGAATAATCTGGGTCTGAGAGTGCTTCGGGGTTCTGGATCAAAGCACTACGGTCGATCCGTAGCTTTCCATCCCAGCCTTTGCTATCCCTGAGCTCGTGGGGAGCCTGATGATCTGTGACGTCCGGCTGCTCATCGTCATTTGCAACGACTTGCACATGAGGCGGCGACGAGGGGTCGTCCTTTTCTGTGTCGAGTTGTCCCGGCATGGCGTGTTGTGCGGTGTGGTTGGGGATATTATAGGTTCGTGTGGTACCGGGGGGTTATCCAGTGAGAGAGACACCGTCAACAGACGGAGAACTCGAATGTGATCGCTTCTCAAATGCTGAAGTTGTTTGTTCAGGTTAGGTTAGAGGGTTGGGGAAGATGCAGCGCTGTACGGTACTTTACCTGGGGCAATTCCAGGTAAAGTCGAGAGCCCTGCAGGTGGGAGGACGGGGAAAGTGGGGCAGTCACTAAGTCTCCCTAAGGCTATGAACCGTACCTTACATGCAATAGGCGCTCTTGTGCCCCTCGTTTTTCTTCCCTTTGATGAATATTTATGTATTTAAGTGTGTTGGTTCAACAAACTTATATGTATATAGCCGAGTGTAGCTCCATGATCCCGTCTCCAGGTAGGTTAGAGCGCGCTCACACCCATCCGCATCACGACAGAACCTATCTACCTATGTAGATACCATCCAAGCCTTGACGGTTGTAGAAGTATGAAGTATGAGGTCGGGCACTTACATATGTCCCTAAGTGATCGTCGTTATCTGTACGCTGTGCGTCCTCTCGGTCGGAAGAATGAACCGAACGATCACCAAACTGCCGTTGTTTCTATCGCCTACCAACCAACACCTCGTGAAACCGATCAGCGCGCCAGCGTTAACTTTACCACTATCACAAGCTTACGATGATACACTTGTGTTGTGAACCCCCGGAAAATACCGTGGAATTTCAGATGCCGAAGCTACCGCTGACGTACGGTCCTCGCCAGCGCATGTTCTCACGGGCAACCGGGAATTAAGGTACCAGTCAGACCTAATATATCAAGCGCGTTCATAATGATATATCAGTCTCTCGTAAAGACAAAGCAGCAATTATGTCCATGGAAAATACTACGGCCGAGCGATGAGAGAATGCCTACAGTGTGAATTGAGCACATGCCAGTACATTTCTCCCGTTGGATCGATAGATGCAGTCAGTGGTAATACAGACTAATCACATTTGCAGCTGGTGGCCAGCAATGTCATCATCACGGCAGCGATCACGGCATATACCACAGGCTCAAGCCCTTAGAAAGCCGTATAGCGGCCGCGCGCCCTACTACCGAACGAAGATCTATGAGCAAATACACGGACGGTAGAACGTGATATTCATGGCATTCAGACTCAAGTTGACCTGTCATGTCAGAGTGCCGAGAGGCGGGATGCCAGACATAAATGTGCCTCCATTAGAGGTCGAGTGCAGCTACACGGAAAAACGGGAAACATGTCGCGTGATGGTCAACGTGCTGTTTTGAAGCATGTGTCTCTATCCTATCTTTTTGGCCCACGGGTGTTGACGAAGCCGTACGTCTTCTCCAATGTCTTTCTCCATGTCGCTAAGCTCATCTGTCCGGATTTCGTCTCGCCGAATCTCTACCGTCTTCATAACAACACAACTTGACTCTGGTGGCCTTGGCGGTGCGGGATCGGTTCTGGTAGACGCGCAATGCGTCGTGGCAGTATTGAGTACATTATCCGGAAGACTATTCCTCTTCTCAAGGTTTCTGTAGCTTTTGCTTGGCCCGGCTCTTCCCTCTCGCCACGGACCGATATTGCTTATATTAGGGGTATCCCCGGTCCTAGCCGTGGAAGATCCCTGAGTGAATCGCGTGTAGTACTGGGATAACCTTGAAGCAGTACCGAAAAATAACGTCGGCACAGCGGGTAGTCCGTAAACAACGAAAATACTTGTCATTTCGGCCAGAGCCCAGGAACACACCGGTGTAACGGTGTACGTGGTATCTTCTGATTTCAAATACTTCACAGTACCAACGAGCCGGAAAACCGCTGAGATGGAGCCACTATATCATATAGCCTTAGCATATTTCCAAACAGCAAACGCTCGGGTTGAAGGCACCGGCTACTCACAATAGTCCGACAATTATCATCACCAACACACCAGCTGTGTTGCCGATTCGTGGCTTCAGCCGCCAGATGATGAATTGCGGGGCAACAAGCATGGTCACATCAGAGACTACGTTGATCGAGGGGATGACCTCAAGCGCCTTTATGGGAAGACATCTACCCTTAACCGTCGAGTCCCAGATCGATTCACGCGGCGTACATTGCATGCTTTCCGTAATGATAGCAGCGACATAGAACGCGACGTTGAGCCATATCTGGACTTGGCAGAGCCAGAAAAAGGCACTGTGAGAACGGGATGAGAGTGTACGCATCCATTGCATTAGAATAGCCACTTTAACAAGGGCGATTCCTGAGATGTACAAGAGTCCGGCAATGTACACCCACTGCATCTCGCGCATCAGCATCGAACGACTTGATAAGGTTCTAGGAGACACTTACGTATGTGAATCCTATCTCAAAATGCGATATCTGAAATAAACAGTAGGAAAATCCGATAAAAGACCCCTAGATTACTATTAACACTTGAATGCGGCTACTTCACTCGGGTGTCTTACGAAGCCGATGATTACGAGTACTTATGCGGCGGACTGGTTAGCCTTTATAATGACACATGACGGAGATGCTCATACCTGCTTCGGATTTGCCCTTGAGCTGCTTCAAGACTGTTCCCCAAGTAAAGACGCTCAATAGAATAGCCGCAGAGGAAATGGTGATAGCGGCGATCGAGATGCCATCCATGACTTCATTTCTATCAGGCCGACTGGCAAAATTTATTTCAGTGTTGCGAGACAATTCCAATACGGGTTGAGCCTCGTCCATCGCCATGACCTTGAACCCGGATGAGCTAAGGTGTTCGCAGACGAGCGAAGCAAGGCCTCATAGCCGTAATGAACCAACCATGGCGGTTCAACAATGGTTTCTGGCACTGACGAACCAACCAACACTAATTTTCGGATTGATGCAATCGTTTCCTACGGCTCGGGTCTCCGGTTCAGGTTCTGTCGCAAACAAGCAAATGCTTCGATTCATACAAGACGTTGAGCTAAGAGGTGCGACAGGATTCTGGGCCGACATTAAGCAGTGGGCATTATAGGGGCCAGCGGGCGCCTCTTATTTGACGTTGAGCGACATGTAGGATTTTGGTAGGGTGAATCCTACTACGACATGTGCAGGCTAATCCCACTCTGTGGTATCAATACTACACAATATATGCAGCCACCTGCTGCAACGGCGAATGAGCCAACAACGCAACCCAATCCGGTCATCAGCCCTTCCTTGTGAGCCAATGACGAGTCTCCATCCAACGCAAGCGAGGCATTGCGACAGCAGTCTCAAACCGCCCCCGACGCATGAAAGCGGACAGGAAAATCGCGGCGTGACTTGGCGATATTAGCACTCGCTAAGAATACTTCGCTGTGTGATTCTGCCAAGCCATCGATTTGGAGCCCTTTTCGCTTCCATCTCCGACTTTCTGCGAGAGGCCGTAACAAGCCTTATAGCAGCACCTGGTAGATCCTGCAGCCTTCGACGTTGGCCTGCATAACCTGTTTCACATCATGGGGAGAGACTATAATTCGATTTTCAGATAGGTCTGGGAACCCGATCTGATGTCATATGCTAATGCCATGCCGTACCATCGGGACGTGTGATCGAGCTGCATTCCGCTCTGGAATCGGGGCTTAACGCATAGAATTAGCCCATCGCCGCATCCTGCGACGTGCTCTTCGTGAATGCACTCGGGCGCCGATGTACCTTCATAATCCTCCACGCCGCTCATCCGCCGAAACCGACCGCTTGTCTACCCACTCCGGAATTCAAATTCCCATAGTAAGTGAGCGAAAATAGGTATAATTTGAGAAATCACTAGGTGTTCACCAACTCAGCTTCGGCCGCCAATACCAAAATGAAAGAAGGGGAGATCCGGGCGATTGCGCTCTTGCGCCTTGCTTCTATTGTTGAGCCATCGCTGCGGCCGGTAGGCGAACGGACCATCCCAGCAGTCGGGATGACGGTGCATGGCATAAATTGCAACGGCAACCTCACAGCCTGCAGGTATGAATGTGCCTCCAATGGAAGCGCCATCTGCCTCCACCTTACGCCAGAATGTCGGGCCGCCGCGAAGCAAGAGTCTCAAGGCCTTGTTGACACAAGCACGCGCGAGTACACAGGAATTAAGCTTCGGTCTAAGCTATATCTCATCGAGAGAATTGAAAGTGTCTCTAATCCCGATAGGTAATTACTAGGAAAGGACGGACATTGCCATTGATATTTCGTCCGATCCTGCAAGCCACCAACAGGATCAGTCATAAAAGCAACGTCTCGCACTTTTTAATTAAGGCGCACAATAAATAGCTGCTTTGAACGGCGAAAGGACTGCGATGAGCCAGATTGACCTGCCACGGGAAACATCGCGGTCTCGGCACTTTATTCTATCGTATTGAGGATTCCGACGATTTCGGGATCTTTGCATTGCTGCAAGAATGAGAACAGAGGTATCTTTTAGAGATGCTGCTGCATGTGCAAGTTTGGTTTCAAGCAGGTTCTGTACGAATCACACGAACATATGTCCTGCTTTCGCCCATCGACGAAATATATTAATTACGGTCCAGGGAACAAAAGGTCAGCGAGGACGCCTAAATAGTAATAATTAGTCGGATGTTGGTATCAGATGTTTCCTCTAGGATGTGTCGACAGTTCGGTCCCTTGTTTGTAATCTGTATCAACTGCTACAGAAGTAAGAAGTCAAATACCAAATAATTAAATATATCGATCGTTAGTACTTTTGGCGCATTTGCCACATCCAATGAGTAGCACTGGGTTTATAGGAGCTTTACATTGACGTGCCATGATCAGCGATTTGATCAATCATTACTTCCTTTCTTCTCAGAAATGTTTTAATTTGGGTAGCGCAATCGGCTCGAAAGTCTTTGAGCTGGCTTCAAGAAAAAGCTCGGCTCATAACTCGTCTGCGATGATCGCGTGAGCCATTTTCAGCTTCACGAACTCATTTATATATTTGCAGTGGTAGCATTTCCAATGCCGGAAGATGCCATCAAGCTGTTATAATTAGATATCAAGAGTATTTGGACTTGGCCTATTGAATTGGACGGTCTGCGGACGGGCTTTTCCGGTTGCTATCACATTTCACACAACGGGCATTCTGCTCGCTGGGTTCAGCTGTCTACAGCTGAGAAGTAGCGCACGCCACTGGCGGCTGGCCGTCTATCGAGGTCTCGAATGGGTTGACTGCTAATCTAGCATCTATTAAGATATACATTTTTTTTTTATATATCATTTGTTCTTCTTCATATCTAATTGAGCATGTAAGACTCTTGTCCCTAGCTGGGATATTTTCGAGCGATCCTGGAGACACGGTATAATTAGTCGACAAAACAATGTTCCTCCGAAAGTTACCATTTGCGACCAGCCGTTGCTTAGCGTCACCCCTTGCTTTTCCTACGCATACGTCAAAGGCGCCATTGCTTAGAAGGAATTTCCATGTAGAAGGTTTGGCTCTGGCCCCAGTCCTTTTCGGGGGCTTGTTGGTGTCATTATGGACATGGAAATGCTTCATGATGGTAGCGTTTCAGAACAAGATTATCTACATGCCTGGGATGCCCCCAAACTCTCGATGGGAAAAGATTGACGACTATGAAGACCGCCTCGCCGGGATTTTATGGCGCGAGGAAAGAATCCGCGCTGCGGACGGAACTGATCTAGCTCTCTGTGTCGCGGACGTAGAACTAGGGTCTAAAAGGGGCTCATCTTCATCAGATACGGCTTTCTACGTCCTCTACTTCCAGGGTTCGCACCGCATATGCCTCTTTATACTTTTGAACGAATTGAAGAGCTTATTTCAGAGTAGGCAATGCTTCCTCTACTCCACCGCGTCTTCCTGACCTCTCGTCCACTCTAAGCATGCTAAGGAGAGAGATGGCGGCAAACCGAGGGAGTGCCCGATGCACAATGGTCTGCCTGAGTTACCGGGGATATTGGACATCGCGCGGTCGGCCCACGGAACCGGGGCTTCGACTCGATTCTGCCGCTGCGATAGACTGGATTTCACACATGCACCAGGAAGCATCCCCCCTTGATCTCCGAGGCACCCGACGTCCAGCAGAGCTTGTCCTTTGGGGGCAGAGTATCGGATCTGGCGTGGCCACGAACCTGGCTGCTGAAAAGACTATGCCCGAGGGCCTTCGCCTGAACTCGTTGGTCCTCGAAACTCCATTCACATCCATCCGTGCCATGCTCGAGGTCCTGTATCCGCAAAAGTGGCTGCCGTATAAATACCTCTGGCCGTTCTTGCGCAACCACCTCGACAGCTGGAAGAATCTCAAGCTTATCGCCGATAAATACAGCAGTGCGAATGTATCTATGCCTGAAGTCTTGATCGTACAAGCGGCAAAGGATGAGCTGGTTCCTGCAGAACTCAGCCAGAAACTTCATGACAGGTGCGTTGAGGTTCAGATACCTGTGCACAGGGCGGAAGTTTCTGGTGCTTTTCACAACGATGCACTATTCAGAACTGAAGGGAAGAAAGCTGTTTCCCAGTTCTTAGCCCAGAAAATTAGGGAATCAAGAAAAGAGGTGTGAAACTCTACGACACCGAGGTTCAGTCTATGTTAGAGCGGCTTGGAATCCTAACCAAGCCGGAGAATCGACGGCGTTGACTCGCGGGCTACGGCTAGGACCGAGAGTTTATGAAACGGAACCGTATGTACTATGCTGTCCCAATGCGCCTATGGGGTACCGCCTACCAGGTATTTTCACAACATCTTCACGCGCTCAGGTAGTATCATGTCCTAACCACTCCCTTACAGCGATAGGGCGAAGTCACCTTAATGGCCCTCTCCCTATTAACTCATTCCTACAAATCATGTCACCATTCTGGCGTTCAAGATGAAACATCTCTTCATATCAATTCACGTCTTTCTGAACATATTTATTAGTTTATAAGTCAAATGCCACGACTTGGAAGCGTAAACCTGGCGCCCATAAGCTCGTGACCTTCCAGCACGGCCACGGAGTTAGTACGCTTATCGATCTTCGAAGAGCATGCCTAGGATATCTGCCTGGTCCTTAGTTTCTACACGTACACGCAATTTCCCATTATGCCATGATCTCATACATCTTCTATTGACGAGGTAGAGCCGAATACTCTAGCCGACATGGAAAGACTTTCAGGGCCCTTAACTTCAAAGTCGCCCCAGGCTAAGTTTGATGTGAGAGCCATGCTGAGATACATCATAGCCCGACACACAAAACAGGGGAACTTAGACATTTGAATGTCTACGACCCATTATATAAGTGGCCAGGGCCCAGGGTCGCGGGGGGTAGAGGGCCGATAGGTCTACGGTTGACGGCCCCGTGATCCACAGATCCAATAGAACGGTGAACGGCCGTGGCATTACCAAGTCCGCAATTGCTTCGGGTATAACGGGCTCAAACGACGACAGGAAAGAAGCGTCTGAGTCGAGATGTTTTACATTTAACGCTATAGGAAGAACTGGAAAGTCGGCAGCCGTGAGCGGTAGCGGAGATACGGTAGTGTTTTAGGTCGCTCGGGTTCGGCTTGCCGCTTTGGTTGGCGTTGTTTTATTTATTTTTAATTTATATTATAAAAATAAACAAAATTAAATAAATAAAAACAACGAACTTTATATTTTCTACTAAGGTTAATACTAACACAATAATATTATTTATTACAAAGTTCTTATAATTATTATCGTAATTAACAGTTTTGTTGTGGGAGCAAATGAATAGTAATATTGTTGTAGGAGGGAAAAGTGATCTACCTGGAGGGCTCCGTGCGGGGTATCTATCTACACTGGTGGTTCGTACCTTCCCAATAGTTTATTTGTTTAGTACCGTGCTTAGAAAAGCGGCGCGTCGGAGTGTTGGGCGGGTTAGGCTGTTGGTAGTAGTTTGGGCCGTCGGCGACGCGGTATTGTGGGGCATGATCAGGCTGGTTTCTATTAGCGGCAAACTGTCGACGATGATTCAGCTGATCCCGAATGCTGGGAAATTGCCCCTGGGGATAGGCGGACCGGTTATCGATGCTAGTGCCCACTTGCTGAGAAGAGCGATGAACCAGGCCGTTGGTTAAATCCGGCCGATAGTAGTTATCGTTCTCTGTCATTAAAGCGTAAGTAACATTCGCTAAGTTCTAGAGTTTCGAGCACACGGGAACTGGCTGAGTTCGGTCGCTGTGGGTTACATTATGGATAGCTTGTATCAAAAACTCGGCAGGCGTCAGCTTGCGCGACGAGTTGCCGTCCCAACTAGGTGAAGAGTGAAGAGACCTGCGAATCAATAGCCTTGATTCTGAGCGGCTTTACTTATGAGGTGGCGTGTGTAAGCGGAGTGTTATCTGGCCGGGACATGCGCGGGGGTGGCTGACGAGAGTAAAAATGTCTGGGCAACGCGATTTGGGGATGTGATGATGTTTCTGAAAAGGGAAGTTGCGGGTGTGAGTTGGTCGGTTCGGACAATCTTGTTCAACTGAGTGTATCTTGTAAGCGGCGCTTGTGGAGACGGTGTAGACACTAGGTCTGAAAGGGGGAAATCTGGCGAAGACAAGACAGGTCTGAAGGGCGAAGTGTTATGATGTGATATCGTGGTTTCGGCGAGAACACTGTCTGCAGAATGGCTCAAAGGGAACAAGATGCGAGGTTCCCACAGCTCGAGCCAGCGTCGTCCCGCGTCGTGGTCCATCAGCAGCAGCGATCTTCGTCGAGGATCATATGGTCGTGATGATCTCTGAGAACTGCTTGCGCCGGCGATCTCGCCGGCGGCCCCGGGTTCCTGTTGTTGTCCTTCTCTGGCACACTGCTGTGAAGCCCGGCTCAGGGCCCTGACAGCCCTTAGCGATGTGGATGCCGACAGAGCTCGGGTTCCAGAGCGAAGTCAGTCAGTTTCGCAGTGTTCAAACTAGGTGAGGTACAGCGAGGTCGTATTGAGGCTGGATGTATCATGCTCTCGTTGTTTTGCTCGCCGCGAGGTCGGACAACGGGCTTACTAGTAAGCTCTCTGTAAGTCGCGAAATGTCAGTTTTGCAGAGTTTAAACTAGGTGAAGTATGCAAACGCGTGGGCGAAAGGAAGGCTTGTTGGCTTAGTTCCGGGCTGCTGATAGGTCTGCTCGGGTGGTTCATAGGTATGGCTGGGGACCAATAGATCAACGAATCTTTGCTCCATACTTCGTACATGATGACTTACTGTTGTTTACCCATGTTCATCCTTTTCCTCTTCGCGGCTTTTCCGCTGCTTCTGTTCTTCTCGCTTTTCCTCATTCTTACACTTTACGCAGCGCTCCGTAAGCGCGTGATACTCATTGTGCCTTTTGCCAAGGGCCACACGGACAAGTAAGACCGGAAGGTCATTTGAGCGTCGTGCCGGCGATCCGCAGGACACACTGCACGAATCATCTCTCGCACACGTGAGAAATTACACCCATCGCATGAGATGTCATGATGCGTCATCGCCGGTGAAAGCCGCATTCCAAGATCGGCCGACGCGGCGGCAGAGTATGCTGTCTGTCAGCAAGCGAAAGACAGGCGATGATGATCATGGAAGGGAAGATTTGGAGAGGGAAGCGCGAATCTCTCAGTCTTCCACCGTTCTCCACTACGGCCGCACTGTCAGAACTTATGGACCAGATACCGAAATTTCGAAAATTACTCTTTCATATTGACGGGATAGTGAATCAAGGAGAACGAGGCTGTATCCAAAGTCGAACCAGCTGCGCACGCGTCATGCGTTCTGAAAGGACCCGTGACGAATTGAGAGTTCAAACACGACGACCGTCTGTCCTATGACGCTTGGTCTTGCAGAGAGTGCAAGTCAACTTGATGTCGATCTCGCGCGGCGGCTGAGTTCGTGGTTGGCCTACCTCACCACACAGCATCCGGCACTTTGGGGAGGTGCGTAGGGGTCTTCTCCTTTCGGTACAGGGCCCCATACTGAGGGCACCATATAATCTCTTGTGCTGTTGCAGTATGCGATTATGCTGTAGGCACATGGTATTTAGTACTCGCGTGTGATCTAGGGTATAGTCGACAGCAAGTTCGGAGATTCGCCTTACCTATTGGCAGCTTGTGATACTGGAATCCGTTCTCTTTCTAAATCTTCCCGTAATCTGCTATTCAGCTCGGTCAAGCGCCGCAGCTTTAAATCCGCCTCATCTCTTTCAGGAATTCCCACGCGATCACGCATCTGGATAGAGTTATGTCCGTAATTGGTTCTGCGGGGATTTCCACCACAGTGTGCTGAGGCGATAACATTAGCGATATTCATACCGGACCAACTTGGGCGGTTGGGTTGCTACCAGTGTGTTTGTGGCCCAGAGCCGCGCCGCGTGGGGACAAACCGAAAAGCGGCGGATCTGCTTCGGTGCACGTAACCAACTATTCCTTCCGCCGGTCAGCAGACTTGGTAGCAACTCGGGGACGTCCTGGTCGTATTGTTCGCCGGTCACCCTTGTGGATCAGCTTGGGCGGTTGGTACCCGTGTATTGATGACAGAGAGCTGTGTCATGTGAAAGTAAACCAAAGAGTGTCACGGCTGGCTTCCCAACAGAGTCGGAGCTGCTGTTTTGGTAGACCTATTGAATTGAATCTTAAGTTACAGAGTAAAGAGTAGGTACTTTGTAGAAAGGTCTAAATACAGGTCTGGCACCTGTGGTGCGTGGGATAGCTACGCGTGTGTGGGTCTACGCCAGGGGTCACCAGCTGACTAGTAGGGCCACAGCTGGCAGACGATTCAGGAACTCAATTGGCCCTATTGGCCGATTGAGTCATACACAACTGGTGCGTTGCTGTACCGTCCCCTGTCCGTTCTAGTAAACAGTAGCTCACCAGTTTGCGCCTTCTAAACGTTCGACAATGCTTAAACAAGGAAACAACGGCCAACAATCAGTTAATCGATAATAAATCAAGAGCGATGTTAGCTGGGCACCCTCGAGCAGTTTCGGCCTGGCACACCTGGCGACCAAAATTTCCCCAGCTGTTACGTGCAATATTTGCAACATTTCCAACAGCTCAAACAGCTTCAATCATAGTACGATAGCTTTAACAACTTCAATAGCTTCAATGGCTTCAGTGGCTTCAAAAAGATCAACAGGTTCAAACAGCTCCAGAAGGCTCTATTCCTTCAAAACAGCCCCAGACGGCTCAATTGCTTCAATTCTAGAAATGAAAACCCGACCTGTCGGCTGCATGCAATAGCCCCAACAGCCCCAACAGCTCCCACAGCTTCAATAGTAGTACCATAGCTTCAATTACTTCAAACAGCTGCAAAAAGCTCAAAGGGCCCAATTCCTTCGAATCTACAATAAGAAATGGGAGGGCAACAGGTGGGGAAAATTTGGTCGCCAGGTGTGCCAGGCCGAAACTGCCCGAGGGTGCCCAGCTAACAAAAAGTAGGGTGCCCAGCTAACATCGCTCTTAAATCAATCGTTGATTGTTGCAGCTGGTGGGAGTCACCGGCTGGAACCTTATTGCGGCTGGTGGGAATCACCGGCTGGAACCTTGTGAGTTGCGGGTGGTGGGAGTCTTTGGAACAATCCTTTTTACTGAGTCCGTACTACTGGTTGTACCGGCTTCCGCGTTACTGTGTGAGAGGACGTGGGTGGAAAGGCTTCCTGCGTTCCGCTTTTTGGGATTAAAAATTAAAAAAAGTCAATCGTTGATTAACCGTTGATTAACCGTTGATCAACCGTTGGTCGATTTTTAAATCGTTTATCCAGCGTTGGTTAAACGTTGGCGAAATTTCCAAGGTTTGAAATCTCGTGAACTGTTGAGCTACAGTTCACCGCACCCAGCAAGAAGTGGTATGGTGAATTGCCTGAACGTTGTGACTAAGAGCGGCGAATCTGCTTTGGGGCATGCAATCAACTATTCCTTCCGCCGGTCAGCCGGCTTGTTAGCGAACCAGCGACGTACTAGTCGTATTGATAGCCGGTCACCTTTGCATCCACCATTGCACCAGTTCTCCTCCCGTGTAAACATTGTTAAACATTGTCACGTTGGACGCTTGACCGTTTACAACCACCTATATAGGAACCGTGACATCGTGGAGCCCCACGAGCGCCGTATGTTTGGATCCGGACATGGAGCCTCCCATGGAGCGTATTTCGAGCCTCACTCGCCGAGCCTTAGAGGGGCGGGCAGGAAAGTGGTTCTGCCACTAATTATGACTCAATAATTTTCCCCAACGGGCTTTCCATTGATCTGTTTGTCTGGCTCCTGCTGGCTCAGGTCCGAACTGCTGATAGGTCTGCTCAGGTGGTTCGTAGGTATGGTCTGGGGCCAATACCCTAGTGCATCTTTGCTTCATGCATAATTACTTGTTGCCGTTCTTCTTCCTCTCCGTCGTCTTTTTTTTGGATTGGGCCTGGTCGGCAGGCTGGTCAGCAGGTTTCTGTGCTTCTTCCCTTTCTTCTTCAGTCACACATTACGCATGGGTAGCGTGGCCGTGTATGGTTTTTTGTGCTTGTTGCGGACGAAAACACAACGCTATTCGATATTCTCGGGGCCGGCGGCACAGCGTCGACGTGTTGCAACCTTACACGTCGACTGCCTATTGCTGAAATGTGTGAGACTTGTTATGTAGTTACAAGTTCGTGTCTTCCCGCAAGGGCGATGTTTTCAGAGTAAACTGCTAGGTCCTTATGTTCTCCTGATAGGCTACGACCAATATATTCTTTATTCGCCTTGCAAAGACGTAATAGGCTGATCAGGCGAACGAGCTGACGGACCGTGCCCTCGAAAGGGGATTCTCTGGATGGACTGTTAAGTCCTTATATTTGAATATTTGATGACTAAGAAAAGAGGTTATGAAAAAATGTGTTTGAAGTATTTGTATATATACTGTTCTGTCGCTATAGAGTATCTTCTTGGATAACGCGAGGGGTCATTGCTCCAAGTGTCACTATAGATAGGAGAATTCAGAAGGTTAAACATCTGGTTCATAGGATCCTTTTATACTTCACTGAGTGGGCCTAGGCACAGTGGGAGTCATTGTTTTGTAAACAATTGTTATACATTGTTTCCAGTGTGCGACCGCAACTCATGGCAATCAATAATCAGAACAATGTGAAGTACACAACAATTTCTAGGTTTGCATAGCAAACACGCGATGCCAATCACTTGGGTCTGAAATCTGGGACAAAACCAGTAGTCCAAACAACAAGCGAGTTTTAGCTGGGCAACTAGCAATGTTCCGCGTCAAAGTATATTTTGACTTCGACTTCATTGCTCCATCCAGAACTTAGGCCCATTTCGGTCCACGCTTTCAAGATATCAACAGCCAGGATACGGTTATCTCTTTGATCCACGCTAACAACGTGGAGGGGCACTGGCAGGCCATATATCGTGACCATGAAATCGCGCTTTATCGTCATGTGAGGGAGATCGGATATGTACAAGCCTGGGACATCTTAGCATCACTTCTATTTCGTTGCTTACTATTAGTAGCGGATATTTTGAGAGCCTACCGAGTACGCCTAATGCTTTGAGTCGTGTAACAGAGACAACTCGCCCAGTAGAGAGGAATTCGAAGTGGTTGTCAAGAAGAGAAGCGGCGCCCGTCATCTTGCCGATGAGGCCTAACGAAGCGGTGTAGATCTTGCCGTTGGTTTCACTCTCGAACTGCGTTACATGATACGCCGTAAATATATCATAAGTTCTAACATCCAAGCTTACACATAGGCGCGCCATCTGTGATTCAGGGTCGGCAGCTTTGGTAGTCTTGCCAGTAGCATGTGACCTTAGGATGTACTTTGTCGAAGTCATGACGCCGGGAAAATAACTCAGCGAGATCATTTCCGCTAGGGCATGCGGCCTCGTATTAAATACTGCTAGAATGGGTGTTCCCGTCGCGGCCTTGCCGTGATAACACCCAACCTTGAGAAGCGCACTATCGAAAATCAGGAATCAGTTTCAGCCATATAAATACTTTACAAGGGCATGACCATAGAACACCAGGAAGCGGGTTGAAGAGCCTGGGTAAGGGGGTGACGAGAACGTGTAATGCGTACTCTTCTTCATATCCGGTGTAGGGATCAGTCGCTCTTCCCACCACACTGGGCCGCAGAATAGTCGTTTTACCCCGAGGAGTCAATCCCGTCATTTGGTTGATTATCTCGAGATCGTGCTCTCCTGGAACATCCGTTATATAAATAGGCCCGCCACTGATACATCTGGCAGCGGCATGGTAGCCGGCATTTTCGTGTCCGGTTTGAAACATATCCCAGTCTGGTAAAATGTTTAGATGCTGCGTCAATAATGCGTTGTGCGCATTTGCCCATATATGCCAAGGATGTGATTCTGGCACATCTGGGAAATAGTCGTCGGAGTTTCGTACTGGAATGGCAGGTCTATTCTGTGGTAGCTGTTGACGGAATAATATTTGCGGCGCTTGTGACATGCATGAAATAGTTCGGGCGCTGAAGTGTCGAAGTGAGGCAATCGTCCAGGCATCGAGATATTCATTCGTAAGCTCTCGGCGACACTCAGCCGAAGACCATGTGTCTACCATAAATTGGGCATCTGTTTTGACACCATCTATTCCGCATGATGAGAGGAATCTGTAAAAATCGTTGTAAAATCTTCCGATATCTGCTTCTGCGATCACGGTCATCGGGCCCTTAGCCTTCCAGCCTTCTCGATGAACTTGAACTGTCTTATACCGCCGAGCAATATCTCCACGCGGCGATATACCTCCCCAATACCCAAGTAGCGCACTGCTCGAGGTTAGAATGAGGGATAAAAACTCTGGTCCGGGTGTAGATCAAACTATGAGAATTGGAAAATACGAGACGGGGTCAAGAAAATCCCAAGGCACTTACTGCCAAACAGCGATATGTTCGATGCTAGAGAGTCGCTTGCGGATCTCAGTTATTGTATGTTTCAATCCATTGGGGAACGCGTTGGGTTCTGCCTCAAATCTCTTCCAGCCGAAGGAATTCGAGTTGGGCCCGTCATAATCTATATCTTGCCAATTGTCGTCAATGATTAGATTGCTAATATTAATATTATTCTCCCTCAGACGATCTATTGCGTCCAATAGCTTTTCTTCGGTTAGGTTCTGCCCAAGTGCATTCCAAGTACCTAATGAGTAAAGATATATGAGCCAGCGCGTCTATTGTCGTTAAAAAAAATTGATAGCGAGTGCTTACAATAGCCCAAGCCATCATACCAGTTCTGCATCCATTCAGGTTGCAAATCATCTCCCTGAGTCGGTATCACACCCGAGTGGCCGTCTTGCATACTGGATACAAGAAGTGTTCGTGCATGGTACAAAACTGCGGCAATGGCACTCTCGCAGCTATCACCAACAGCCGCTAACAACATGCCGGTAGATTTTACTGTCTCGTCATTACGCAGCTGTGCCATCCATGTTAGCTATTTCTCTTAGTGCCAAATAGCAGTGCCCATCACTTACATGAATCATCACTGACCCATGGTCTGAGCCTCGTAGAAGGGTGGTCACATTATTAATATTACTGGTTCCTAAGAGCACGAGATGCTTCCCTTTCGGGCTAAGAAAAGAACACAGTAAAGCATCCTTGTCAAGACTCAAGTTCGACTTCCCGTGCCTGGGGCCTAGCCAAGCGGGTGAGTGACGGACCAGCGCAAAATAACTGCACCAGATTAGTACAGAATCTCTATCAATGTCAAGCTCTCATCTCATCGATTTTAGAAAGAACTGGGCATGTTCATCTACCACGACGAATCTTCGACACTAGTCGAAAGTCGACAAGCTAGTACGAGCAAATTTCTCATTGAGGTACGTATGTAACGAGATGGCCTACCGTACGAAGCCGCCCCAGGGAATGCCCAGCTGCAAGTCAGCGTGTGCCGATACGTCGTCACTTGCCGGCGCAACCGCAGCTTCTATGGTCCACAGTTGTGTACGGGGAGTTTGACTTGTCACGGGCCTAACTCTGAGCTCGGGGTTCAGTCCTCGAATGATACTTGACAGGTCGTCTGCGAATGGGCGTTGGAATTCCGTGTTTAAAAGCAAGAGGCCGTCATTAATGCCCAAATCATCCCGAGCCCAGCTCCAAGGCTGGGTTGGACTGGAGCGATACTTGAGAGTGAAACGAAGAGAGGATATTACGGGAAAGGCAACACTGTAATAAAGACGCGAAGAGCTTGAACTGCTTGAACAGAAGAATGAGGGTGATTCTGTCTCTGGAGTCAATGATAACATTGTCTCTTCCCAGGGCTGTTCGCCACAGGAATGCCAAAGGCAAGCTTCCCACGATTGCTCGGCATCGTGTTCGGCAAGCTCCAGAATCACTGAGAAAGTGACGATCTCCTCCTTGATCTGGGAAACCCGGCCCAGTGGCGGGAAGGTGTAGAGCTGCACGGCCATTTAGATGCTCTCTAGCCGAGTTTAATCTCGTGTTGGTCTACGACTCTATTGGCAATCTCAGGCCTAAATGGGTTCAGTAAATACAGTTCTGGCTATCTCATGTGAGATGAAGATTGAAGATGCATCGATTGATGTTTGAGTGTCTGAGTGAGTAGGTACAGTAGTAGACCATGTGCGTGCACACAGATAGAAACTGAAATACAGACCGTCGGCATTCTCTATCGCATTTTTTGATAAGAGCTAAGATCGGGCACAATCTTGCTCCACCACTTGCTCATTGGAGAGTTTGACAGTTGGCCCGAGCTCTCCGGAAGTCGCCGGGGCGAATGGCGTCACGTAGAGGAAATGCAGCCAATCAAAATGTGATTATTCAAACATCTGTGTCTTGGCATTAAATTTGCGCCACGCCCGCCGCACCTACCCAACCTAGGCAATAGCACCAGCCACACGAACGGGGCAAGGCCAAGGTTCAGGCCAACCGAAATTTGAGCTTTCTGGGGCTGCTCACGATTTCTATCAAACCGCTCAATCGATCCTCACCCGATCCTCACCACCCCGGACCTCCACCCACCAGCGCACCACAATGGCGTCCCGGAGACTCGCCCTGAACCTCGGCCAGGTGCGCAGCCGTGCTGCCAGTCCTCTGATCCGGCCTTTCAGAAGAAGTCTAGCCACGCCGGTGACACCGCCGGCCGGTGCGAAGACGCAGACCACGACGCTCAAGAACGGCCTCACAGTAAGTGAAGTGTGCAGGCCAATTGGACAATTAGACTGGGCCGCGACGACCATGCAAGCTCCTGCACAGCGCACAGCACTGACAGGTCCTTCCCATTCTCTTAGGTCGCTACCGAATATTCTCCCTGGGCACAGACATCGACGGTCGGAGTCTGGATCGACGCCGGGTCGCGAGCCGAGACTCTCGAGACAAATGGCACCGCACACTTCCTAGAGCATCTCGCCTTCAAGGTGTGTTTCCCCGTATTAATGCGACCGTGCGACGTCGACCCGACCCTGCTAACGACTTGAAAAGGGCACACAAAAGCGGACGAAGACACAGCTCGAGGTCGAGATCGAGAATATGGGTGGCCACCTCAACGCCTACACATCGGTGCGTGTACAACCACATCATAAAGCTTGCTCAAAGCTTGCCCACCACAGCTCGACTGCCGTAGTCGCACCATCGCTCCACGATAGTAAATTACTCGCTAACCCCTGAGTTCCTCCCGAGCAGCGCGAATGCACCGTCTACTACTCCCGCGCCTTCAACGCCGATGTGCCCCAGTCTGTCGACATCCTAGCCGACATCCTCCAGAACTCTAAGCTCGAGGAGTCAGCAATCGAGCGCGAGCGCGACGTCATTCTCCGCGAGTCTGAGGAAGTGCAGAAGCAGCTCGACGAGGTTGTCTTCGACCACTTGCACGCCACCGCATACCAGCACCAACCCCTCGGCCGCACCATCCTAGGCCCCCGCGAGAACATTCGTGATATCAGTCGCACCGAGCTGTCCAACTACATCAAGACCAACTACACCGCCGACCGCATGGTGCTCGTTGGTGCTGGCGGCATTCCCCACGACAAGCTCGTCCAGCTAGCCGAACAGAAGTTCTCCGGCCTCCCTACCACGTCGCCTCATAACGAAGCCTACACGCTATCCAAGAAGAAGCCCAACTTCATTGGGTCTGAGGTCCGTATTCGTGACGATACCATCGGCGCCGCCCACATTGCGCTCGCCGTAGAAGGTGTTGCTTGGAACGACGAGGATTACTTCACCGCCTTGGTCACGCAGGCCATCGTCGGCAACTATGACAAGGCTATGGGTAGCGCTCCCCACCAAGGAAGCAAACTCGCCGCTTTCGTTCATAACAACGACCTTGCCAACAGCTTCATGAGCTTCTCCACCAGCTATACTGATACCGGGTAAGCATAGGCCCTACTGCTTCGCTGCTCTTGTACTAACAATGTCTATAGTCTTTGGGGCATCTACCTGGTTTCCGACAAACTGACCCAACTTGATGATCTAATCCACTTCGCCCAAAGTGAATGGGCCCGGCTATCCAGCAGCGTCACACAGGCCGAAGTCGAACGCGCCAAGGCTCAGCTCAAGGCCTCCATCCTCCTATCCCTCGACAACACCTCCGCCGTAGCTGAAGATATCGGTCGGCAGATCATGACCACCGGTCGTCGGATGTCACCCGGCGAGATCGAGCGCACCATCGACCATATCACAGAGAAGGATGTCATGGATTTCGCCAACCGGAAACTATGGGACCAGGATGTCGCCATCACGGCCCTCGGCAGCATCGAGGGCATGCTCGATTACCAGAGAATCAGAAATGATATGAGCCGAAACTTTTAATGGCGGGTGGTGGCTGGCTGGCGGCGTCAGTGGTGACAGACAAAAGCCCGGATCATAGAGTGTATCGGTTACTGCGATCCTGCACATTGTTGGTTGTATCATAGAAGATTTCTGTCAGTTAGAGCATTCTTTCCCATTTGCGCATCTGGCTCCGGCTCTAGACATGGTCCATCTCTTCCAACCGCGGGGGGCACCACGAGTATAAAGACGCCGTGACCAGGGATATGTTTCCTACCTAGGAATATGTATGTCTCGTGCATAGGGATATACGTCGGGGCTGTCTACCGTCATAGTTCCGCATCCATAATGACTGGGGGAAAGAAACCAAGTGTAGTAACGCATCTCGTATATATTTAAGAGAACAACGCGAATGAGCAGATGATCAATCGAACTATCCCATCCCCATAATGTGTTAACCTTCAGAAACCTCCGCTAAAACTCCAGTAAGCCAGCCGCTCTGCTGTGCTTATATATCATAGACGCCCTGCGCCCTACACCCAGGCAGATCAGAGGCAACCCCTATCCATACACCCTTTTGCCCCCTGCCCTGCCCTACCGGATCCTAAGGTAGTCATACATGCCAACCATTGGCATCATAGTTCTCCCAGTCCGAATCCCCAACTCCATCCTTCTCCTCCCCCTTATCACCATCACCATCCTCACCATTTTTGAGGTAATGATCGGGCGCCGCGGCACAGGCCCCGCAAGCGCAGCGGAAGCCCCAGGTCTTATAGAGGCGGCGCGCGTCGGAGCCGTAGCGGATGAAGAGCTCGTCGCCGGCCTTGATGGTCCGGTGGTTCCGCGTCGTGAACACCATGCACCGCATCGCCTTGTCGTACGCGTACTCGACGTTGGTCCAGTCGCCGCACGCGTGGTTGAAGCGCGAGCCGACCAGGAAGATCGACGTGCTGCGCGGGGTGGCGAAGCTGTGGAAAGGGGAGAAGTTAGGAGAATGTTCAAATTATGGGAAAAAATAATAAACTGGAAGTTATAGTGACGCTGCTGTTTATGCTTCCACAGGGGATATAGAATAGAAGAAAGTCCGGAAAGGGAAGGATATTCATGACGAGACATAATTTTGCTGGTGCAGGGAGAAAAAATATGAGTAATTACAAAAAGACGGAGAGAAAAACGTGCCTGTTTGTGCGCCAGATGGCCGCACGCAATTCCTCCGTAGGGCTCCTCTTATGGCCATGCAGATCGTGAAACGCCTTCATCTGCTCCGGCGTAAGCTCGTCGAGCCTGTCGTACAAGTCGCTAGAGTTGGCGCTGAAGAGCTCTTTCTCGACCAGCACGGTGGTCAACGGCTCGAGGTCGCGGACCGCGAACACGCCATACCCGGCCACCGGCGACTTCCTGACTTCCATGAATTGGTTGCTAAACGTCACTAGACGCACCCAAATCCGATCCGCACATATTAGTGAAGTGAACTTGCCATTATACCGTACTCGTTGTTGCGTTTATAACAAGGAAGGAGGATATTAGGATATGAGAATGGAGAAATGGTATATACGCAGCTAAACTTACGTAGATCCGAAGCGCGCTTGGGGGAAAGGCCGTCTTTGTTGAGCATGGGGATCGGAGAGCTGGAGAGGTCGAGGGTTCTCAACGCCGTGCAGATTCTGTCCTCTTCGAGCTTCTTGTCGCCGCTGTTGTTAAAAGGAGGCACGAGTAAGCCATTTCATCCATTCATCCATCGCCGGTAATTCGAAACGTTCACAAGACTATTGTTATTACTTACGCGAGTTCAATGCGATAGTGTCGTTTGCCGTCGATATCGGGCATCCTGTCGACATATTTCAGGCGCGTGAGCCGATCTTCATACTTGGGCTTCTTGACCGAGTCTGCCCACGGGGTCACGTTATTGAAAGAAATAAGAAAAGAAAAATTCCCAGTAATGGCAGATTACAGGTGAGTGAGCCAGTGAGTGGGCGAGTGCACTAACCTAAATAGATAGTCCCGTTGTCGCTGTGGTCGTCGTCTGATGCGCCGTCTAGCAGTACGAATAGGAAAGTCAGTCAGCTCCTGGATATTATCGTTTTACATGTGAAGGCGCCGTTTTCACGAGCGTCGAAGTCAACATACCGTAGGATCCTCGATCGCCGTCTTTCACTGAGATAGAGTCTTCGGGCGCAACTTCTTCACCCCAGTCATTATCGAGGGTCGAGCCTGCAAAAGATCCATTGGCGTCGTCGTCGGGGACAGTGCTCTCCCCGTCTGTGTCCGTGCAGTGCGCCTCCTTGCCGTTTTCATCGTGTTGCTCGCCAGCAGTAACGTCTACCATATAACCGTTTGATAATCGTGAATAGACAAGAATTTGCTTTTGAAAATAAGTGCTTTTCTTAGTAGAATGTTCTCACTAGATTAGGTAGGTAAGATAGACTCACATCACCAAGGGAAAGGTCGCTATTGCTCATAAATGGCTGGCCATCGACTTCACCGTAGTAACTGCTCTCCTCAGAGTTGCTCGAGGCGCTAGTGACTGACGAGCCATCAGAAGCTTCTTTATCAGAGTTGCGATCAGCCATCTTCGATTGCTTTTGGGGTGATGAAGCCGAGATTAAATCAGAAGATTGTCTTTCTGTATTATATAGCCGATGTGATGCTACTGCTGCAAAGGAAATCGGCAAGCATGCGGTTGACAAATAAGTAAAAGGACTTACCTCGAGAGACGCTCGCAGATTAGGTAACTGTGTACGTAAAATAAGTAGCTAAGGGCAGTTTCAATAGCTCATCCGGCGACTTCTTGACCGCCGGCTCATTGAAATTAAGATGTTGCGATGCCGAGCATCTGATAGATGTATGAATAACCGAGTGTATGGATGAGTGGGTGACGTGACCTAATACTAAGGCTTAACATAAGAAACATAGCGATGTGTACACGGCTTAGAAACAGAAGGACCTAATGTGTGCTTGCATATATAATCAAGCCAATGAATTTACGTTCAAAGAAACCTCGGGCATTTGCTGATTTTAATTCTATGGAGATTTCGATGTTGCTATGTATGTGAGACGAAAGCGCTGGCAGTGCATAGCTGCTTTGATCCTACCGCCGAACAAGAGTAAAAGGTCGCATAATATGATCAAAGGCAGTCCCACAATGAACAAGCAACCTGCTTGAGAGGGGGTGGCTTTTAGGCGAGTTTGTCGGGAGCTATGTAGGCAAATCGGAATAGTGATGGCATTAGGTTGCTTTGGCATGAAAGGGACGTTTTACAACAATCGACAAGACGAATGGTTAGGCGAAAGCAATCTTCTGCCGAGCTTTTCTAACGAAATACCACCCGATCTAATTAGAAATATCAGTGTGATGTATTCTTCGTTGTATAAAATGCTCAACACACCGACAGTGAGAGTCAAAGCTCACCAGATAGTATATATAGGTATTCAAATAGACCGCCCCCGCCTCTGCACCGAAAAAGCACTGTTCTTACATTTCGACTGCCCTTCGATTTAAGGGTACTAGGAAGAGGCTTCTCTTGGAGGTGTTCATACGAAATTATTTGCACACAAATGCCGAAGGAATGTCGTACTTTTGAAAACATGGGCAGGCTGAGCCAAGTACTATTTTCTGCTGTGTCGTAGTTTCCGTCTGTATGAGGATTGTCTGCAGGTAGGCACGTCCGCCGACCCTCCCTTAGCGAAGTCTCGTATAGTACCAGTAATGCGAGAGAGGAATCGCAGTAGCATTTGGAATGAGTAATTCTCTGCTGTGATTTTATTAGACCAAATAGACAGGTAGCTTCGTTCGTGGGATAAAGCCAAATGGCCACCCGATTAGGCTCTGCCACCCTTTCCCTCATCTCTCGGCTACACGAGTGCTACCGGTAAATTGTACCTTCCAGGCTACCAACATGTAGGTATCAACAAAGCTGCCGAGGTCTTGCGAGGGCCCCCTTTATGCTTATAGACATTCGGCCGCTCGGTCCTTCCATAGTAGCTATCGTTAGAAGCCACGAAGCAGCCGAGAAAACCGGCCTAACTTCCATCTTGGGCGGCGATAGCCCTCATTGACCGTCGATACGATTTTGTCGAGGAAGGTTCGTGTAGTTAGGTAAATTCTAGGCTCTGCATAGTCATTCCCCTTCAGTCGATTATGACAAATAATTTCTATTCAGGTTGAGCTCGGCCAATTTGTAATAGATGAGGCTTGAAACGCCATATGAGAAGAGCAAGATTGCTATAAGGCTGTATCGGAGATGGGCTAGGTACATATACATTATTCACCCCGACTTATCGTGAGAGCTTCTGCTGAGACGTAACTCAAGACACCCGACGGGTTACGCCTAAGCCAGTCGATGGATGATGTTGCGAATGAAGTTGCGCCACGAGACGACCAAGTAGGCTCTTTTTCTACCTGGCCAACTCGGGTTGCACAACAGTGAAACCCGTCAGATTAGGGACTCGAAAAAAGACAATGCGAGATAGTGAATCTTGAGGTCATCGTCAGTACTCTATTGTTGAGAGTGGACTTGTTCTTTACACCACTCCAATGAATCATTGCTCGATAGTCTAACCCATCAGGTTTCCACTCTTCAACTATTTAAATAGGGCCATCCTGTCTTGGTGTCATTTTGTCTCTTCATTCAGTGTCAGGAGGATATACACTAGGGCGACCAAAGCTCCCTCTTGCTTTTGGCTATCTGAGAAGTTTAGGAAGTATTTGATCTACCTGAACCCCTTACTATGCACCTTCACTGCAGGTAGATTTATGTACATTCCATGACCCCTAATCTCTGGATATACACGAGGCTCTGTGAATGAATAGAACGTACTCCGAGTCGTACTGGGTACGTCTGGAATATCAATCTATGAGCTCGCTTGTCATTGATTTTGGAAACGTGACATGACCCAACCGCGCGGTTTCGAGCAACTTCCAGATACGACGGCGATTCCAAAGGTTCGATTCACAACGAAGCAAACCTCCTATCTCGAAAATGTCTGGTTGCGCCAGTTGGCGGCAGAGAAGTTCCCAATCCCACATATCTTCGTCGAAGACGTAATTGCTGGTCTCAAAATCAACATAAGCTTCGCGCTTGTCTTGCCCATAGAATGTGTAAACGCGATGTTCCATGAGCTCAGCTTCGTTAAGATCCCATAGCCACGGAATCAATGTTCCCGACAGCAGCTTCGTCTTCCACCAGCTTGGCGGCAGAACACGCGTGGGTTGGAGCGGCAGGCCGCCGTCCTCAAATGGTTCCAAGGCGTCAACGATCATATTAAGCAATTCCCGCGGCAGGCTCAGACAGCGACGCCAAAGGCAAGCTAGGGAATCGCACATATGGATTTCCTTGCCATCCATTGTCTGCAGAGCGTTAAACACGATGTCGGTGAGACCTGGGACGTCTAAGGGGCACGCGGTTAAGCGATGCATGGAAGGACGGTCTCTCTCCAGTGTGCGGAACCAGGTAGTCTCCGACTTAGTAATAGGCGCGCCAAAGTATGAACTCGCCTCGAGGATGGGTCTGTCCATAGGACCCTCGGGGCAGCTGGCGATAGCACGGTTGCACCAGATTTCATAGAGATGGGGAATGATATAGGGAGCACCGCCGGAGGGACTGCGGAATTCAGCCTGATACCTTGCTTGAGTTTTGCAGAAGCGTTCAGCTATATCAAAGCAAGCCTTGTGGACGGGAATCCTCAATAAGGGGTCTCTGGTGTCGATAGGCAGAAGTTTAGATTTTAATCTCATGCCTCGAGGACCACCTGCGAATTTCGTCGGCTTAATCAAGTCAATGAGTGTTGTATAATCGATTTTTGATAGCTGACGTGTGGAGTGATTCTCCTTTCGCCACTCCAGATACTCAGGCTTAGCCTGTACTAGAATAGGTTGCATCCAGTCGGGTAATTTGAAATCATTATAATCAAAGATAGCGGAACCATGAATCTTTTTGCAGCCAGATCCACTGTTAGCCAGAATATGTCAGCAAAGTGGTTTCCGACGAATTTTTGAACGACCATGTATCTGCTGTGTTGAAAAAGCATTTTGCTAAACCGGGGGAGAAAGCTCGAAATATACTAACCAGATAGCACAAAGGACAAGGACATCCTCAGCGTCCGGTTGGTTCCATGGGCCATCTGTGATCCATGGGTTATAGTTGACATGTTGAGGAGGAAAGGCGGGCTGATGAGGAAAAGCGAGAGCCGAAGCAAGACGAGGCATGTCGCGCGCAACAAGCTGGCTCAGGGGGAGTGCCGAAGATGAGGCTATGTGAAGAGGTGTCGCAGCGGTAACGGCCACGGAGGTGGTGAGGGACGCTGGGGCGAGACTGTCATGGCTGGCTACGGGAATCGCGTGTGCGTCAGGCGGCGTTGGCGGTATAGCATGTAGGCTGTTGTTAATAGCTGTGCCGCCGAGATGTGTGCCGCCGAGATGTGTGCCGCCGATATGTATGCTGTCGAGATGTGTGCCGCCAGGATGTGTACCGCCAGGATGTGTATCCTGTGGATTAGCCATTGTGCAACAGTTCAACAACTGTGATAGCAAATCAATAGACTATCTAGGTAGGCTGTGATAGTAAGTGATGAGAATTGACTGGTCGCAGGTACAGGTAGGTTGCGTGATGATAGTCAGGTGAGGTTGAGATGGAATTTGAACCGCGTGAGAGCCGCGTAAGAACTACCGAAGCTTACTCTGCGGGATTGGGTCAGATCACAGAGCAAAGTACTAGGTATGACAATGGTAATAATGGCCAAACTTTCTCAAAGCAGGTTCGACCTAAGAAGTCAAGGTAGGTACACCTACACACGTTACACAGGTGCGGGGGTTGAGACGAGGAAAAGAAGGAAGGAAGATAGGAAGATAGGAGGCACAGTGGACGCGAGTTCCGTTTTATCGGTAGTTTACTAGAACCAATACCAGAAGAGACCACTGACTGCACGTTGAGTGAATACCTCCAGTCGGTCAGAAGCTTGTTTGCGTAGCATGGAGCTACCTAGAGGGCCGATGAAATCGACAGGCAAGGCAAGATGGATTGAGGAGCCTTAAACCTATGATTAGTATCTACCCAGTTTACTTCGTACACGAGCCCAGAATAATAAAAGTTTTAAGAATTTATCTACTGACGTAATTCTTATTTGTTAAACGTATACTGTTAAACCCTGATAATATTAAAATGTTAGATGTTTGTTATAGTTAGTTCTTTATTTGTACAAGCCACATATATTATTACTTACTTGCTCATTGCACTTATTTAAGTATGTATGCCACACGTCAGTGGTGGGTGGACCTGCTAGGATTCAAGCACTGAATACTTCGTATCTGTCCGCGAGATGTTAAGCGTACCTAGGTACTTGCTGAATCTTGGTCGACGCTACTAGCTTCTCAGCGCTCAAGGCTGTGCTTCCATTGTGACCGCGATGAGAAACAAAAAGATTGCTCTACCGGACAGAATAGGTACCGAAATGGAAACTGTATTCTTAGCACGGAGCAGCTTGGAGGCAATTGGTTCGCATTCGCTTCGCACTATTCCTAATTAGTACTGGCTTAATACTAGAATAGCCAACGGAATATTAATACATGTCGCGTACTTATGATAACCCTCGGACAGCAGCTTGAGATTATTCTTGCTATAAATATTTAGAGGTACAAATCGTAGTATGGAATTGTCCCTTTGCACGCTGATATGTAACCACGACTTTTCGAGTCGTTGGACTCCTGGTCAGACGAAGATTATGTTGGCCGTTTACCTCTAACTGCTGCCTACGCGACGTCGCGTTGCCATACTAAAATTCAAAAGATTACTGCGTCACAATAATGGTGAACCAACCTCGAAATACTATGATATATTGTTGCTGCTTGTGTGACTGGCGCTGTGTAGGTAGGGAAAGGCGAGGTTCAAGGGTAAGTAGGTAGTGTCTCTGACGTCGCAATAACTGACGTCACTTCGTGTTGCAGTGGTTTCTACTCCGTAATACTTACAAAAACTTCTCGCCGTCGATATGATCAAGATATCTATTCGACTATTTAATTCGAAATGTGATTTTAGTAGAATTCGCGGCATCACAGAGTAAGATGAAGCTGATTACGGCTAGGTAGAAGCGCGAGACAGAGATAAACAGGGTGCAGCATCGATTCCCAGACCTCCAAACAACTAAAAGAGGTCTAATGGATCTGGGTACACTTGGCGAGATCGATCAAGAGCGAATTGAAATGCTAATAATATATAAAATCGTATAGCCTAGGCTTACTTGCCCTCATGATAGGAGGCTAAGTTTCCTCCTTCGCAACTTGCCCATGATATTAATTATGCTATAATAATCATCATGGCTGACCATCGTCTATCTGTACCCATGTTCCGCCCTGTTTCGTATGCCTAACCAATTCAATCTGGTCTGTCGCAAGAATTCCGTGAAATTGAGCATCCACAGCGGCTGATGAATCGATGAGAACCCGGGCGGTGTACGAAACGTCGGTGTAACGGTCAACTGCACTCCCTTTGGCTTCGTGGTCACTCCCGTTCAAGGGCGCACCACTTCGGCTAAAGTGCTGGTAAAGGGGACGGTAAGTTGAAATTGAAACAGCAAGAATCCCGATCGTTATTTCTACCAAACCGACAATGATGGCAGGAGAATTTTCCCCTGGAAAATGAATTGCATCGTTAGCACATGCCTAGTTATTGTATAGATCAACGACTCACAGGTGGGGTCTGAATTGCTTCCGAATCTCAGTATATATTTTAGTTGTACAAGGCTTACGATGCACGCGCTAATATGGTATAGTCAGCATCCGTGTGTAGGCCTGAGTCATTAGAGGTCTGAGAATATTTCCTACCTTCCGCCGGTTGCGAAAGTCAGTATGAGCATCCACTTGCGGCGCCGCGATACTTTAAGCTTTAATACAGCCGGAATTGGCATCGTAAGAATAACGATTTCTATTGTGATGTTGGCGATATAGGTAATGAGGCTTGATAATCCCAGGTTAATACAAGTCGCCTCGATTGTCGGATCCCAGGTTGCCGCGAGTGGTATACACTGCAAGTTGCTCGTCAAAATCACACACAAGCCAAAGGCTATGACCAAAAAGCCAACTATCCAGGTTGAGCGATAAAACCACCGATACTGTTTGAACAGCTTTTGGTATAGACTGAGAATGCTGAGCTTGAGAAGGGCGATGTCTAGGGCGTAGAGGTTTTCGGCGGCTATAACGAGCTAAACATCATTGATAATCATGAGCATCGAGGAATTGTCGGATTGTGTGTATTGAGAGATGTGTGTTATGCTGTACAGTACTTCTGTAATGAAACGCTGAATGATTTGCTACTAACAATTTGAAGCAACCGTGGGTCTGAGACGAAGACTACAGCCACCGGAGTTAGTCGTTGCTGTTTCAAGCGTTTCTGATGCTTTTCAAACATGCTCCCAAGACTTCTCAAATTTACCAGGAAAGGAAGAAAATAACTTCAAAGGGTACCTACTGACATGTCTACCCAATCCATACTGCGTCGCGAGCCCATAGAGCACAGCGCCCGCAATTAACACGGGCTACGGATAGTTTGATAAGGAATTAGTTTATGCTTCCGTGTAGCACCTAAGCTAATACGGAGATTGAATTGGCTAGAAGTAAGATGTCAAGCGAGCAATGAGCGGACATACCCAAGCAACAATACATAGCCAGTCATTGATCTCGAGGCGGAACCGGCCGTAGAGTAGTCTCTTGGACCAAACTCGAAGTGCAATGAATACTGCAGCGAGAGCAGGGGTAATAGAACAAGCAGCAAGGATACTGTGGCTCGAATTATCACTCGAATGCGCAAGCTGCCATGAGTACTGTTCTGGGGTGAGTTTGTTTGGGCCAGGCATCACTAAGGAATCAAGACAATTATAATGAGTTAGAAGAGTGCAACAACTGTAAATGATGAGAACTCCATTCAAGCTTTGTGCTAATGTAGTTATAAGTGTCTGAATGTCCAATTGGGCTCTCGTAATTGTTGACTTATCCGCACAAATAGGTAGATGCCACCCCCTTATTCACGGCCTGCATGAGATCGATCTCGCTCTTATCTCCGTCACATTGGAGAATGTGAGCTGAGATCGTGCTCCAAATGAAACGCGGCCAATCGATAGCTGAAAAAGTGATATAGACATCACGTTACAGTGAAGGATGCGGAACGATGCCCGTGTTGGTCCCCGCCCGCGTCTTGCTACTTAAATAGGCAAGAGGGTGCTCAAACCCCAGGTGCCCCTCACGCGCCTCATTACCAGTTACGCGATAATTGGAATTAGGCCTTAAGGTCGGCGATGAAATGAAGCACGGCCGTGTTAAGTATCGTGATCTGGATTGACGACTCTCGTGGCGCCAGACAATATTCATTGATCAAGCTGCAAGTATTCATTATAAGAACTCTCAACCCGTATAGACCTTAACTCCGTATTTTTCGTACGTGCTACATCTTGCTGCCAAGTTGCTGGTGAAAGCTGATCTCGCTAATAGAATAGTGGCTTAGTCTACTGCTACGCTGCCACATGCAAATGCTTAACAAGCAAGCCCTGGACGGACAGCGTTATATCAACTTATATGAGCCACAGCGCGCCACGTTGTATTCGGATAATTCGGTCAGGATTTACGCGTTCTTCCCTCTTCACCGAAATTATGAGTAGTATTTACTACAATTCATTCTGTGTATAGAAATTCCGGGTGCTTGGGTATAGATTAAGCGAGAAATGTACACCTGATGGCGAATCACTAGGGCGAATACATAATCACGACGCCAGCTCCCTGTGCTTCGCATTGTTTAATATCATCACGAATGCGTTTACAGACGGAAATAATATTGTCATAGTCACTGTTGCCGTTTACCCGGGGTATGTTGGAAGCCTCACGGTGCCTCTTCTTCGGCGATTAGATCGCTCTCCGGAGACCCTTTCACTCACTAAGTACGTATCCATTCAAACTAGCTACGTTATTGTCTCGTAGTTTTACGACAAAATAGTGAATGCACTTATGCGTATCCCTTTGGTATAAATACATACACGCCGCACTCGCCGTCTGTTCGCGTGATCGATGCTCCTGCCATAATATTGCTTGCGCTAATCCATCTTATAAAGCACATAAAAGTTACGTCTTGTTCGGCTAACCCTGCGGCCGACATTCCTGATGTATATTCCAAGGGATGTTCGGGCCTTTGATACACGTTTGGGTTGTTTTGTAGAGATGATGCGATACGGCGTAAATTCGCAGAGATGCCGGCTTGATTGTGAAGTCATATTTCGGATGGAGGTTAACATCTAGTGGCGATCACTTTGCTCGTGAGTGAACTCTCCTTTTGAACCTCCAGTAGGTAATCATATATTGATGTTGATCTGGGGTATAGACAGATACCTTATGACCGAGCAGGCTCGACTACACAACATGCTAATACCGCGCCCTTAGCTTAGAGAAGCAAACCGATCATGTTAGGTATCTCGATGTAAACAGACAGAACACTCCCACTTCCACCAAGCAGTACAGTGCCAACTTCCAATCCCAATTCCGAACGCGACCTTTCACCACTTAACTCTTAACGCCAAGACCCAGTCCCTAAACCTCACCCTATTCAACCGTGCATTCATACAACGTCCTCACGCCCATCTTAGTTAAGCCTCGGACTCTTCCTCCGCGTAATACTCTGGGAGAAAATCTCCCTCCCACCACCAGGGACTATCGTCGCCAAAGGCGGTAGATTCTCCCTACCCTCGGCACTAGCTATACCTATAAGCTTACTCCCCCTACCACCTCTCGTCGTCCTGCTCTTCTTAACCAGCGGCATCGTCACATCCTCAGGTATATCGTCCTCGGCACTCATCAACAGACTGCCTATGCCGCCTTGCGCGCCGCCGCTGCTGAGACCGTGGGCGGCGGTCGCGCTAGCCCGCCGATGAGGGTCACCCGTGTTACCGTTATTGACGTTCGGGTGCAGCTCCCGGAGGCTCGCGATGCGGCTGACGCGGTCGGCCGAGGCAGTAGTTGAATTGTTGTCGTCGACGCCGGCGCTAGTAGCGACTCGGCACGGCGATCGATTCTCCGCGAGTGTGGGATCGGCGTCGACGAAGACCGCGGCTTTGCTGGGCGACGGCTGTCCGTTGAATTTAGCAATGAGAGACGGGTGCGCCCGGGTGCGAGGAAGTTCGGTGGGATATTCGTAGGTCATTTTTTGAGGTGTTTCGCCGGTAGGTTGGTACTCCTGGATCACCGCACTGGAGATATCTTGACGAAGATTGGCAAGGGGCTCGCAAAGGTCCTCGAATACTGGCGCCAAAGGCTCTTCTGCCGCCTTGATGTCGAGATCCATCTCCGAACCGAGCTGCTCTGTTCGAGAATATATTGTTCTGAAGCGATCACCGATGCTTGTATACGAATCACTAACTGTATTCGAAAGATCCTGTAATGATTCCTTATGCTGGTCATGATGTTGCGCGTTCTGCGAGCGAGCACGAGTGACAAAGTCATCAAGGGATGTCATCTGCTCTTCAAGATCTTGCAACTGCTCATCAACAACCCGAACCGTCTCGGCGTGAACAGATTCAGTCGTCTGTTGAATCGATGTACTGCGAATGCTCGCAGCCTTGCAAAGACGTTAGTGATTTGGAATCCCTGGGTGTAGGAGATGGAACTTACAACTCGGTCATCTTCAAGTTTGGAGCTCAAAGCCTCTCGCGAGACAGAGACTTCTTCCAAAAACTGGCTGTCTCGAGAATTCAAATCATCCATCTGCTGGGCATACTCTGACATACTTCCTTCTAAGAGATTGGTGTTATCCCGAACTTCACGTCTGATGAAGTTGGCCTTCTTGGCTAGGCGAGACTCTTGCATCTCAGCCTGGGAGTTGATGAGAGAGGTAATCTGCGACAGCAAAAGGCGGCGCTCATCCGCGGCCTGTTTCCTCTCCTCATTAATCGCACGTTGTATTTGCGCCGACACAGATGCACCCGATTGTACCATTTTCTGAGTGACGTCCTGCAGCTGGTGTCTAAGATGGTCGGCTTCTCTCCTCTGGGCAGCATTATGGTCAGATAGCTCTCCGAAAATATTTCTAAAGTCTTTGCCCAGGGTGGAATATGATGTATGTAAAAACTCGTGGAATGTACTGAGCTCGCTCATGACGTCTTGAGCGATCGTTTCTGCTGCGGTTGCAATCGCCTGGAGACTATCACCAACTCGTTCTTTGATATTATCTCGCACTTCTTTGATCTCCTCCAGAACCTCGTCCATCTCCTCTTTCGACTTTTGCTTCTGTTGGCTTAGGTCGCTCTTCGATGTAGCAAAGAGATCAAGATTCGTGTCAAGGAACGACTGTGTCGATGCGAGCTTCTCCATTTCTGTTCCGACAAAGCCCTGCACGCGCTCCGAGATGTTAGAGAGGTGTCGGTGCTGCTCATAGTGAAGCTCTGCTATACGGTTCTCGACCAATGATGTGATGTCGGAAACTTGCTCTTGGGCTTGTCTCCAATTGGTTCGATTGAGTGCTTGAAGGTCAGATTTCCTCTTGTTCTTCGCATGCAGCCCGCCGACATGCCCGACCGTCTTATGGATGGTGTTGATGAGCTCGTTCCCTACAACGCGCATTTGTTCTTCTGTTTTCTGGTGCGCTTCGCGAAGGACAGTTTCTTCGGCTAATGTTTTGCGTGTCACTTCTAACACAAGCTCGGTCTGATCAAGCACGCCCTTCGTGTCTTCTAACTGCGATTTTGTTATGTCGTGGTTTTTCTTCAAGTTTGTGAAACTCGAAGCTATTGAGAAAAGCTCTTGGGTCTTGTTGCGAAGATTTGACTCGAGCGACTCAAGTCTGGCAGCTTGCTCCTCGTTCTGTATGCGTCGTGATTCGCTGACAGTTGCCATCTCTTCATAACTCTCATTGGATAAATATACTCCGTTTCGCTGTCTCGTTGCAATCAAGTCGCTTTTTAGCTTCTGAATTTCGAGAGTAAACTCCCGCAGCAGAGCGTCTTTTCTAACCATTTGGTTCATTTGAGGCTTGTTGCGAATATTCTTAGCTCTGAAGGCGTAATCGAGTGTTGAAATGGTTTCTTCGAGGTTGCTCTTCGCTGGGGAAATGGTGGCTATAATGCAAGTTTTCGTACGGCCGCCGAGGGAATCTTGCAAGAGACGTGTCAATTTGGATTCTCGATAAGGAATATGCGAACTGTTATCAACTAGGGCGTTGATGACCCGCCCTAGAGTAAGGAGGCTTTTGTTGATTAAGCCGGCTTCGGCGGCCCGTTTGTTTTCCGCACCAGAGCGTTGGATATTCTCGCTACCAGCAAGGTCGACGAGGTTCAGCTTTCCAGCGCTGACCCAATCCTCGCCATCATCTCCAGCCCTCTTGACACAGGCGGTTATCGTGAATACTGTGTGACTCCGGCTGCTAAGATCGTTGCATTTAGTGGCTGCAACTTGCCTCTTCAAACTACCTTCCTGAAGCAGCTTGATTCCCTCTGCCGCACTACTGATATGCGCCTCCTCCATGCCTTGTACAACAGTTGTGGCGTGGCCTTTCCGAGATGCATCATCGAAGATCTTCAGTTTTGCATTGTCTTCAACAGACATGAGGTCTCGAAGCTCCTCATTGTAGAGCTCGATGAACGAGCACTTGACAAAGCTTTCAGTGCCCTCAGCGTCGAGTTTCTTAAAAAGAGAGCGGAGGACGCGGGGAATGATGCCAGCGGCATCGGATAATAGGCCAAAGGTATCTTCCATGTCTCCGGACATAGTATAGGTCTTGCCCGTGCCGGTTTGACCGTAGGCGAAAATAGTGCAGTTGTACCCGCTTAACATCTGTCCAAGCGTTAGTGAGAACGTCTGATATAATACGGCGTGCAGCATACCTCTTCTAAGATGGGTTTGACGACGTCCTCGTAGATCATACTCTGATCGGCTGCTGGGGAAAAGACGCGGTCGAAGCTATAAGCCTTGTTGCTGAGTGCGCTGGGGCCTAGGGATAGCTGGACGGTTTTTCCTCGCACAGCTTCAGTCGATACCACCACGGCGCTGTTCTCGCGCACTTCTCGTTCATTCCGGCCTCGGCATCGTACCACAACGTTGATGTTTGTTTCCTGCACCGCGTCCACCTCGAAATCGCGCTCCTTGCGCTTCGTTCCCGCGGCCGCAACGGATGCTAAGGACTCGGCGGGTGAACTCGCAGCAGCACGATCGATTCTCCCAGCGGCGACGACATGGTGCATGGGATGCCGCAAGCTTGAGGTTCTAGTTGTAGTCGGTCGAGAGTTGGCGCGTCCCGCTGCAGCCGAGCGGGCACTGGCGGCCAGAGAGGGCGTCTCGCCTCTACGAGTGCGATTATGCATGGGAGCGATAGCAGTGACGCGATACGTATGAGGTCTAAGGATTTCGAGATCACTAGTAAACAATGAAAAGATGTCCGAATGGGTTGAAATAAACTGAGCGCCAATTGAATTTGAAGATCATCTAGTTGATCATTGATCAAAGTTCTGCACCAAGAGTGTGGTGATGTGGTGGTGATTGAGATACCTATGACGGTCTGGCGTAAGTAGCGTGGAGTAAGGTACTGGTAGGTAAACATAGCCGTCGAAGAGGTACGTCAATAGATAGGAACACCCCGATCTTTTGCCGGTTGCTCTGGAAACAGCATCTGGCCCTACTTGGTACATACATAGTAGGCGCGCGCCTGGTTTTCAGGCCAACCTTACAGCGTTAGATTTGTTTCTCATATCCACTATCTACTTATTTAGGAATAGAGGTTCTGAGATAGTGCATGTGCCCACCTACTGTATCGCAACTACCCCTCTGCCCCTCCACACTAGGGTGCAGCATTGGAGTTATAGCGGATGACGTCTCCGGACACTCAGCTATGTAAGTTCCGACGCGCAAAGTAAGCCCAGGTGACCACATCACCATCCGCGCGCACGCACTCTAAGCCGTTCATGGTGCGAGGTTGCAGCCGTAGCCTCTTTATTTGTTCTTGTTTCTACCTCTGTGGAAGGCAATAGAAAGCAAATGGGAGCAGTAATCTACTACTTCCCGCATCCAGTCAAGCATCCTCCTGCGGTGCTCGCTCTTCTTCTTGATTGACATTCTTCATAGTATCGGTGCTCTTGGTTTCCATCGATCTCATCTTAGGTATTCTCTCGACTCGACCGAATTATCGCAACGTCGTACTATTGCCTGAATCGTTGTCCAGAATCTACTAGTACATCATGTCTCTCTTTTCTGCTGCTCTGCACCCCAACGTGGGGTTGGGATTCTTACGTACGTATTTCCCCTTGGAGCTGTTTGTACCGAGGCAGAGGCAGAGGCAGGATCGATACCTAAGGTGGACATAGACGTGGACATCTTTGCGATGATTACAAACCACCAAGCAAACGACAGAGCAAGCCTCGGATGGAGAACGATGATCTGCTGACTGACCCTGCTTACGCATGTGTAGTCCTCGGCGCCTCGCTCCACGATATCTTGACCCGAATCAAGGCAGAGCCTCAGCGCTTCCCTAAGATCGAACTTGCGTATTCCGATGTAGCGCCCGTCACCGAACCAGTCATAGTCACGCTCCCGGCCAACGGCATTCGTCTGCGCTTCGACGGCCCCCATCAACGCCTCCGTCTAGTCGAGATCCTCGACTTCTCCAAGAACCGCGTCACCTACCAGGACAAGGATATCGCTAAAGCCGCTAGCGCCCAGGGAAACTCCGCGTCTTCGAGAGCAAGCGAGGCGGCTGGCGGTCCTGCCTTTAAGAACGTCTATCACCGCCTGTTTGGCCCGACCTACGCCGGCGAATACATCCCACCCCCTGACGGCACGGACGGAATCGGTACCTACATCCTCTCGTACCCTGGCGTCGCCTTCAGCTTCCCCTTGCCTGTTTCGGCGTATTCGCCTAGCAAGGACGTAGTCGCCAACCTGTCCTCCTCAGCAAGTCAGATCGCCACCTCAGTTGCCGTCTTCAGCGGGAAATCCTGGGCGCATGCGAGAGAGACGCTCTGGACGGAGGATCTCCCCAGCATCAAATCAGCCTTCCTCTTCAATAAGAGCAAGGAGGTTGTGCCAGATGAGATCTCCCTGGTGAAGATACACGGAGGCGGGCGGCTCCAGTTGTTCAAGAAATGGTCTAAGGAATTTACATGGATCAACCTTGGAGAGACAACTCCCCAGGATCTAGTAATCGAGCTGGGACCGCCCGACGCCATATACCGCAAAAATGACCAGCGCATGTACATCCACAAGACGCGGACTGCAAGCCATAGCAGGTCTAGATCTGGAGGTGCCGATTATAAGCGTCCCGATGACTTAACCGACACCGACCAGTCATCCGCGCCCACAGGGTCTGATGATTCGGATGACGAGGCCGTTGAAGACGAGGTGGTAGACAATCCTTCTGGGGAATGCTTTTACAACTATTTCTACCAAGGGTTTGATATCTTAGTGTCATTGCCGCAACAACCTTCACGCACGCCACCATCACAGGCACATCTGCCCAGCGATCAACTTCCTGGAGCAAATTGTTACAAGACCGTGAGACCAGACCGGCTAGTAGCTTCGAAGGTTGTATTACACGCAAATGTGCCAGGCTCTTATCCATTCAATCGACATCGTCGGTCGCGCTGGGAAATCTCTTATCTTGGCAAGTCCGCGTCCGATGTTGTCACCAACTCAGAGACTCCGTTCAATAAGCTAGAAGAGCGACTACGAGGAGAATGGAAGAGCACTTATCCTTCCGCAGAGGATGCCACGAAACCACAGCGAGGAATGGTTCTGAACCGTGGTTGGGGCGACAGTCCCGGAAGCAGTTGCGAATTTCTAGGCGGCTGGGAAGATAGCAGTGGCGGCATAGCTGCTAAGAAGCTGGGTAATACCGGGGAGTCTACAACTACTCTGTATGGCTTTCCGGGCCTTGTATTCGAGGTGTTGAAGAATGGATACGTCAGTTCGGTTACGGTATTTTGATGGCAGTCTGGTTCCGACAGAGTCAGTGTCGACGGGACCATTCGCCCAGCGAGAGAGAGAAATATTATTATTAGTGCTTAAATAATGCGCTAAGGTTCGCAAGTTGTGAGAACTTAACTTGTACAATTATAAACTTAGAATAGAGCCAGACAATGCTACAACGGGCAATTGCCCTAATTGATAACTGTAATATTACTCAATCGGGCTTACTTTCAAAGTTATGAGAACGGTCACCAAACGTCTTTGGCCAATTTGGTCGCGCCAAAAGTGTCCATACGTGATCTCAGAAGCTAGTGTAAACTACACGCGCGGTAGGGCAACATAATGCTGTAGATAGCCCTCACTAAGCTTACCTTGTAGTCTCTATTGATAGTCAACTGCGTTCGCTCGCACAAATGGGCGTATCTCGCATAACATTCGCCACCCCCTATGAAACACTTACTTGACTTATCATGCGCTAACATACCGCCGTCAACACGCGATCAAATGTAGATGCGGGTGGGCCCATCCTGGCACCCGCGCCTCCACAGTTCTTGGAGCCGGTTTATGCCAATCTTGAGACTTCAATGCGTCCTGGCAACTCTTTGAAACCTGGTGAACTTCTGAGACGTGGCGAAGTAGGGTATAGAAACAGTAATTGCCCAGCTGGCTTTTCATCAACCGCGGGACGTGAGATGATTCTGAAAACACTCGGTAACTTACACGGACTGTATGCCCTCAATGCATAGAATGCTCCAATGAACAAGGTAATCTCCGCGGTTGAGGAGGACGGGCGCAGTGAGCGAGCAACCATTCACGCCGAGTATTTTAGGGCTGAGACTGAAACTTCGTTGGCATAACGCGGTTCCCGTGCGGTATTGCGGGTGGGTGGAGACGAGCTGTGCCGCACTGAAAACGGTATTCATTGGCCAGGGCGGATAGCTGTACGAAAAATAGCGTGTTGAGCGGGCCTGAAGGACCAGACTCTAGATATTAGCGTACAGTAGACTGATCCTTCTTGGGGTCCAAATAATGCCTGATAGGCTCCCTAATGTTCAACTTGGGCGAAGAATCTTGAATATCGAAACACCAGCTGTCACTAGGTACAACTAGATATGTCGGTGCCAGAGCATTCGGTTAGACATCTGTTTTGTAATTAAGCACCTACGAAGTACAAATGTCGATCTTTCACATTATGATCTCTAGATACCTATCTCTAGCTCTTCTGAAAACGTCCTTGCATATGGAACGAGGCGCGGTATATGTGGTTACCATTATGACTATCTATTGCACATAGGGACAATGTGCGCAAGGAGCTTGGGTAGCAGCAACGGTATTATCACATGTATCAAATGGATTCAGATTTAGGCTCTGACTGGGTATGGTACGTGCAAGCGTTGTGCGGATACCGGTAGGTGGCAATAGATATTCACACTAATACTTAACTAAACGGGCATAAAGAATTCTTGAACCCGGATTCTTAGTTAGAAGTCAATACTAAGAATAGTTATCTCCGCGCATAACGGATCTATTCAGGGACGTGTACTGGCTCGTCGCGTGAGCCTAGACTGATCTAATCTGAACAGAGCATAAGAAAACACACTAAAGGCAAGGAATAGATTGGGCTGAGATACTTACCCTTGTCCAGGACTCTCAAAATCCGTCCGCCCTAAGAATCCAGATAGAAGCTAAACTATCTCAAGACAAGCCCCCTCGAGATGATGGGGAGAGTCCCTGTGTTCCTGTGCTATGTAGGTTGAAGAAAACCCGCGCCGCCTGGCCCAAGTGCCGGGTAGGTCTTTTCTTTTAAAGTTGTGCACAGCCAAGACAGCACTACTAATACGACGATCTGTGTTCGCAACGAGTGGCTTGGCATCTCGGCGCCATGTACAGCTCTCGGTTTTCTTATACAATTACTCGGGCTTACCCGTACAGATGGATTACACCTGTCATCATAGTAGGCGGGATTGTTGCGATCGTCGTGATCACGTTTATCAATGTAGCTACCACCGGCTATGATCTCGTCGCAACTTCCACCACCAACCCGAATGAGACTGTTGCTCGTGGAAATGCAGACGGGAAAGCAGATCTCCTGGCCTATTTCATGAAAAGCGTAAAGCCCGTATGCGCACCGGCCTCGATCCCCATAAACAGCGAGATATACACCACCAACTATGCAATCCCATACACGCTCACAAGCATCTATCGGAAAAGGGAGGACAACTCGAAAGAGAATTTGGGCTCGCTTGTTTATCATAACAACGAGCTCCAGGACTGCGACGTGACGCAGATGACCATCCAAGTTCTTGGAAAATATGACCAAAGCCCACTCCTTACTGCACGCTCGCGCGTAGGTTTGCTGCTCAAGACGTATGCTACCTGTGCCGTCGACATCGATACATCGCAATTACAGTCGGACGTGGCCAGCGGGCCGACCTATATCGACATTATCGGTACTTACAACTTGCTTGACGAAAATGTTCCCCGCTTCCTCTTGCAGAACGCGACGACGAAGCCGAGCTTGTATTGGGGACAATCTCTTTTGAGTGTGTATTACTTGATCGTATCGAAGGCCTATTTCGACGGAGCCAGCAGCTTCTCCTGGGGCAGCGATGGGACCTATAACGGCTTGATCTCATTAACCAGAGAGTCAAAGGCGCCACAAGGCTCGGCAGCGGAGGTGATGAGCGATGAATTCTTCAATGTCCAGTGTTGGACCGAAGAGAGTTATTGCAACGGCAGTAGTATCCCTTGGTTGTCTCAAGGCAAAAACGTCGAGGGCCACGCGTTCGATCCATATGCGAACATATGGCGTTCAGTGGATTACTTCGGAAAGGCGATGTGGTTCACGGTCATGACGGATCTGGGACAAAACCAGACTACCGTCCCTAACATGCTCACTAACCCGGATCTGCTTGCCAATCTCAGTCGGAATCTCACAAACGAAGTGGCGTTCTGGAATTCTCTCGATACTTCAGATCCAGGGGACACTAATCGAACGAAAGGCAGTACCATGCACATTGACACAAGTCTGGAAACAACACCGTTCGACCCATCCGCAGTACCTCAGCCCGCCTTAGGGGCACAGCCCAACTTCTTATCGACTACCTACACCTGCCAAGTACCCAGACCGAAATCCACTGCCACTCGTGTCTTCGCGATCCTGATCGCAGATCTTGTCCTGCTTCAGACTGTATGGAAAGGCTTCAAGTTCCTCCTTGATTTCTTCATAGTCGGACGAGGAGACCCGTCGTTGAAATACTGCGAAGGATGCCTCGAGAACCATGTTCACAGGAACGCGGCACCAGTAGTAAGGGGCTTGAGCGCTGACGCTTCCGACTCCTCGAAGCCTTACGATAATTGGAATTCAGCCAATAAGACTACTGTGGAAGTGACTGGGTACAGACAAGTTGGCCAAGCAGACGGGCATATAAGTTGATGTGCCTCCCTATTCGTCAGAGTGAACAGCATATATCAGGATTATAGGGTGGCTAAGAGCATGTTGTATGAAGTCTTCATCATGGATCATGTATGAGAATACGCCGCTCAGGCCATTGGACACAAGAATGCTGACAACCGGTGTATTGAACAAATATAAGATATAGAGGTGGCAGTAATATGAGATCTCGATGATAGCTTTCATAGCAAGAAAACATACTTCTAATTCGTATATGACCTCAGCATTTCCTGCTCCGAAGAGGGGAGGCGTTGATAAGATGCTTGCTGGGTGAGGACAATACGCCAAGGCCATTCCCAGCGCCCTGCATGTCCCTGGAAAACGCCACCCAGGCAGCAAAGTGTACTTTCGAGCAGGCTGCATGCAGCATATTTTCCAGGAAAGATGTTATGGAGTCCACGACCCCTTGCGAAAGGTACTCAGCAGCCCAAAAATCAGTACTTAATCATCCTAACTTCATCTCAGACTTGTTTCTATAATACCCATAGGTATTATTCAATTCGTTGGCAATTCTCACAGGCTCAGAAATGGCCGACTCGGCAGACTCATTCGTGTACGACAAATTGCCTCCTGGAAGGTGGTTTCGACTCCTCCACCTCTACCCTGGACGGCCCGACGAGCCTCTGGCTTGCTCTCTCTCTTCTCATGAATTAGCATCATCGCCACCCTTCAAAGCCATATCATATACTTGGGGAGATGCGAAAGATATGGTGACCATCACATGCTGTGGTTACTCTAAGTGTGTGACACGGAATCTGTACTTGGCACTTCGGCGTATACGTTCAATCCGACAATCAATTACATTGTGGGTTGACTCTATCTGCATTGATCAGTCGGACAAGACCGAGAAGGGCCACCAAGTGGACCTTTTCAGTACAATATATAAGGAGGCTGAGGAAGTCATTATCTGGCTGGGAGGAGACAGTGAAAGTTCGGCACAGCTTGCTTTTGAAACAATCACCAATATAAATACTCTCATTCCGAAGACAGCAAGTGAAATGTGGCCGGGCCAACCGCTGGATACGCTGGCTTCTGTGCGTCTCCTATACACGAGAGCATTCACTCTGATCAAAGACGAGGTCCACACGATCCTGAATACCCGGAGCAAGTATTGTATCAAAACTCTCTATGGTCTTCCCTACTTCACGCGAATTTGGGTGTTACAAGAAGTTGGGCTTGCTCGCCATCCAACAGCAATATGGGGCGATGCAGTGATCGATTTCTCTCATATTGCGATGTTCATGTACTTATGCACAAGTCTCATGGATCTGAAGCTGGAGTTAGGGGATGCTGTTACCGAAATCGTCCTTGGTCGCACTTGGACTGCGTTCAGGAACATTTGGTGCACTTATGGCGAGGACACATGGACTTACAAAACACCTGTTCTCCGACTGCTGTCTCAATGGGCTACTCAGAATATGCATGAGTTTCTGTCCGTTTTAGATGCTTCAAAACACTTTCAAGCTGCTGTATCACTTGACCACGTTTACGCATTATTGGGCCATCCATTGGCCTCGATACCCGGTAGCGCTGAGCCTCTACTTTTTGCAGATTACACCTTAGACACAAAAGCCTTAAACCAGAAACTTATATCAAAGCTTACTATTCAATCTCTGAATTTTTTGGCCCAAGTACGTCGCCTTGACCAACAGGACCAGCCATGCGTTTTTCCTTCGTGGCTGCCACAGTGGGATACCCATCACAATCTCGGACCAAATGCTTTTTGGGAGTTTTGGGATGCGAGTCTTCGAAAAGATCAACGAAGAAAATTTGAATATTCGATAACCGGGGACCAGCTCCACGTCACTGGTATTCTTTTCGATTTGGTATACGCCCAAACAGCGGGAATGAAAGAAGAAGACTTATCTCGCCCGGAAGGGTTGGGTGCCATATTGAAAGAGTGCTGGCTATTATCGAATATAACAACTACGGAATCTCAGACTATATATGATGACAACTTCGTCGCACTCACGACGTCATTGACCGCTTATTTCCAGCAATATCCTGTCGAGGAGCGGGTAGCGGCTTTAGAAGATATGTACTCTGAATGCGGCGTCTCATTTTCTGAACGCATAGGAAGCAGATCCGGGGAGGCCGGTCGCACTGTTCCCTCGTCCGAACTCAAAAGCATTGTGAAAAGACAGATTCAGCTTTATAGCGCGAATCGTCGTTTCTTCATTACAAAGAAGGGATACTGCGGTATAGGCCCAGTGGATATGCGTACTGGAGACGTCTGTGCCGTCTTGTTTGGGGTGGATGTCCCTCTTATCATCAGGCGTTCTGATCAAGACAAGCAGTACACGCTTGTCGGAGAATGTTATATTCACGGGATTATGTACGGCGAAGCAGTTTTACAATCAGAAGAGCCATTGTCTGGGATGGAGGAATCCAACATCATCATAATATAGTTAGAACGAGCCATTTGCAACCCCTCACTGAGCTCGACCGAGCTTCACACGAAATGATCCTACCCCATTATGACTGCTTTGATTTAGACTGTACCTGATTTTTGTACTCCTCGTAGACCTCGTACTGATGTATTGTTAGCTGGCTAACCTGTTTGTATGATAACATACACTTACTGCATCCTTCGTTGCCTGTCTAGCCCCAGACCATAATCTCCTACCACAACCCGGTATACCCTCAGGATTAGTATCAAAGAGACGGAAGGGGTGATTATTCAAGGGTCCCTTGGAGAGCCACGTCCAAAGTTCACGGTCGTACCACCAGAGGCCCCAGCCACGTGTGGTGAACATATGATCAAGGTTGTCGTATAAGCCGGTGCCAGCTGCATTGTGTAGAAATCGATAAAACAAATGTCCCACTACGTATCCGGTTTTTAGAGAGTGTTCTGATTTCCATTGCGTCCGCCACCATGTCTGGTATTCGTCTACTTGCGAATTCATCACCTCTAACGATGGTAATAAAGCCGGCGCGCGGTACTTCTGCTTTGGTGATTTCTTCAATGTCGATTTTGAACTGGCGGCCGTTTCGGCGGCCCAGATTTGAGCGACGGCCATTGATGCGAGCTCGGCTACGCACCAAACATTTTGCTGCGGCGACATCCAACTCAGTATTGCCACTGACGAGGCATAACGTGGCGGAAACAGCATATGGTACAGGCGAGGGAGGTGTGGTTGGCTTTGCTGTTCCCTAACATTGTCCCCGGAGTTATCATGCGACAATTCCTCAGCGGTTCTCAGGGGAAATCCAGAGGTACCATCCATTTCGAGCTCAGGCATGATTTTGAAGTCTAGGTCATATCCAGTGCAAAATATGACGGTATCAACCTCAATCTTCGTATCATCATCCAGAATCACCTCCGAATCGCCGGCAAAGTCTTTAAACCCACGGACTGGCGTGATATCCCCTCGGCGTAAAGCTGGAACGAAGTCTTCTTGCACAGCAGGATGAACGTGGGCCATACTAGGGCATGGCACCAGCCTCCAGTCATCCCGCACCAGTTTCTCGGTGCGCTCCCGTCTCTCTTTCTCAGACACGCCCGGCTCGACCGGCTCGGTCTTAGCAGCGTCGGTGATCATCTTGTTGATCATAAACTTATCGGCAAACGGCCCAATCAACCATGGCAATGAATAGTCAATTAAGTACTTCAAGCGTAGAAAAGGCCATGAGAATTGTGTGTCTAGCGGTAAGCCATCACCCGCATAGCGTGACACCAGGATACGTCCTCGTCGATAAGACTGGTACACTTTTGACGCGTGATTCATCAATGTTAGCGAGACTTCGCAGGCAGTATTGCCAATACCGACAACCAGAACCCGCTTGTCTTTGAATGCCTCGGGACTGCAATTTTACGTAGTCAGCTTCGGCCACAGCTAGGCGCGTTCAAGATATTGACCTTTTAAATGACTGCCCATGCAGGATGGTGCCTTTGAATTTGTCTCGATTTGGCATAGGGGGCCATAGAGGCACGCTCTGGCCGCCATGAGCAAACACTACTTTATCGAACGACAGGAGAGAATCTCCATCTGGGTTCGTGATGTGGACGTCCCAGCCATCATCAGTCGCATTCCGAGTCACTTTCCGAACAGTGGTACGAAAGCGAATGTGCGGGTATAAGTCGAAATGTGAGGCGTATGAGCTAAAGTACTCAGCCACTTGGGAGCTACTCCAATAGGCAGGGTAATCTGCACCAAATTATACTGATGTCAACGAATTGGATCTGGGCTCAATATCATCATACACAGCTCGGGCTCACCTTTGGGTACCGGAAAGTCGCTCAATCCAGACTGCACAGCTGATGTAAGCTCAAGCTCTGTATTCGCGCAACCGCCCACTTGTGCTCACTTACAACGAACTTGCTAACATTACACACCGTATTCTTCAGTGCGGATGTATAGCCAGTATTATCGCTGAATGCCCACAATCCTCCAATCTCACTTCGCCTTTCGAATGCGACCACGCTAAAGCCCTCTTCGCGAAGGGTTTTAAGGGCAGTCAGCCCAGTCGGGCCTGAGATTGAGATTAGCACAAAGTAGCCCTCTTCAGGGGGGTCAGGAAGTAATCGTACCTAGACCGATCACTGCTATGCGCACTCCTTCCATTGACGGGTCCTGAAATCCTCCCACGTAAAAGAGGGTGAGGATGAGAGAATTGTATTACTGTTGATCCCCGCACCTGGAGTAGCAACCCTCAACACTTAGTAGGCATTTCGGGTTTCCTTTCTGTTCCCACGTGACATTACGATCCATTTAACCGTGGGACTGATCTTGTTTACCGGACGCGGCACATCTGCGAAGATGTGCACGATATAATTAGTCCAACGAGATGCGGAGCATATTCGGGATGCATTACACCACAAATGAATACTGAAAGAATTCACATCGTTATGCATCTATAATCGGAGTATAACTCAGTATGATCATTGTACGGATATGTAGAAGCTTCAAGAGAGACATGATCTTAGAAGTCCCGTGTCCTTGTTGCCACCTCAAATAGGTAAATACGGAATATGCATGTCTTTAGCATGATTGAACCCCGCGAGATCACTGCCCACTGCACACCCCTGCTGAGTCAATATCCCTACCAATGAAGATCTATCAGCTGGGGCTGATGATAGGCGACGAATCAAAGAATGCGATTTTCGTTGCCTCTGTTCACTGCAGAATCACGCATAGAACGGCGCGATTATGAGATAATATAATGACTTGAGATAGTCGACAACATACAGACGGTAGAACAATGAACACATGATCCTTGCAGTTACAAGTACGTACTGTCAAGGTCCTGTTTGAGAGAGAAATCTGGAGCAACACGGATACCTATACGCGGTTTGTTGACGTATTACCTACGTGTTGCTGAGCAACTAGGTAGCGGGATGCACGGGCGACTGGGTGACAAGATAGCCTTTGGGCCAAAGTTGAGTGAATAAGTAAGCTTTCACCTAATTGACGAAGAGCTATCATTCTCGTCGAGCTGGTTGATTAGCGTTTTCAACGATTGTGTCATCAAAAAAGTCAACGTCTGTAGGCGGGCTGCTGCCCGAAACGCTAGAACGAGACCCTAGTGGGATTAAGGTTTTAGCGGGTGTCTGTGCTCTGCAGCGGGCCCCGCCCTGCCAACCCGGAAGACAGTAAACAAAACATACTTCACCTACACCGCGTCGCTTCTGCCAGTCTTCCTTCCTTCTGCCATATTTACAGCTTCACAATCAGGTCGCGCTTCCAACCGCACTCTGCTGTATTCCCAATCGCACTTACTGCCTCCAACTGCTACTTTTGCGACTTGGTCGCTATATTTACTGCTTTTCGCGTATTCTAGACGCGCATCTACTTAGCTATTTGTTGTTGTACTCGAGCTGCGTCCCCGCGTGAGCCGGGTCACTCTCACCTTCTTCAACATGGACTCTAAAGCGTCCAGATATCAGTCCCGCATCCTTCGGGAGATGCGTAACAACGCCGACAACCCATTCTCTCCACCATCATCGACGGGAAGCCACGGCACCGTCACACTCACGTCGCAGCTCTCTATTCCCGACGGCGAATCCACGCGGCAGCCGATGCTGCCAGTCCTCAACACATCAGTACTGGGTCGTACTTTTCCTGAGTGGAAGAGTCACGGCAAGGAAAACAGGCCGCCCTCACCCGAGCTTGCCAACGATGTCAGTGCTTCCATTGCCTCTGCTACTTCTTTTGCTTCTGTTGCTTCTGCGACTTCATCTAGCGGGACGGTTGTTTGTCGCCGGGATGCGGCGCGTTAGTCGCGTAGCCCCGACTCGGCTCGCAGTGATACGAGGCAACCGTCTCGCGTCTTGTACCACAAACGCATCCGTCCCCACGATGTACGGCCGCTATCTCCGGCCTCGTCTACGTTTCGCACACATACTCCCCTCTCTTTTACCTCAGCGTTTTCTAATGTTTGTTTTTCCTATTATTGGATCTGATAGACAGTCTACTAACAAGATATTGGTACAGACTGCCTCCATATTTGGCCCCGACTCTCCTAGATTACGCACCCATTACCAGGCGCCAGCAGTGGAGGAGACCATGGATCTCCCCCAACTCAATCCTCCACGGGGCAACCTCACTACACTCTTGGACACGCTCAAGACTGCAAGATCTGAGAAGGTCCAACCCGCCAAGCAATCTGAGAAGCGATCGCCTCAGACTTCCCCGAAGGCTCAACCCACTTCCGGATTTGCTGCGAATGCAGCGCGTCGACTTAGCCGACAGTCGCATTTTGATAGCCGTATCACTATGAGCCCATCTATGGTTAACCAGACAGCTCATTCTATTTTCCTCCCCAATCTTAACCACCTCAACGATTTCGTCTCAGGTACCTTACGATGGTCATCAATGAAGAACGGAACCCCGATATTTGTCAAGCACGGTAGAGTGTATGACAGGGAAACCAGAACATCGCTGGATCACCATGCTGATTTCGAAGTCGTGGCTATTCCTGACGAAGAGGAGGAGATTTTTGTTTCTCTCGATAAGATTCGGGAGGAAATACAGACGTTACGAGATCATGACGAGCTGGTGTCAAGACAAGCGGAGCAATTGCAAGAGGAAGTCTCTGAGCTCCAGGCCTATGTTGCCAAGCTCAAGTCTCGCAGAGACAGTGCCTTGGGCTCGGACGCTGACAGCTCTATAATTGGACAACTTGCCACCCGGAATTCACGTAAGTTCATCACCAGCCCTGTCACTCTACAGAAAGCTAACAAAATCAAACCAGAGCTCGAAGAGCAGATTTCTTCCCTCCAAACACGCCTTGACCAGGCCAATCGCAAAATAAAAATTAATGAAATACATACTCAGTCCGCTGTCGCTGAGCGCGATGAGGCTCTTGAACGGGTCTCCGACCACGTTACAACCATCAAGCGACTGCAGACTCGTAATGATGCTATCACCCAGCAGAAGCTGGACCTTCAGCTTCAGAACGGTATTCTAGAAGACAAAGTTGCTCAGCTCCAACAAGAAATTGACGACCTGATCAACAACGCACCCGACGCACCCGAGCCGCAGCTTGAATCGGATCAAGGGAATCAAGACGCACTCGAGCCGCAACTTGACTCAGACCAAGAGGATGAGGACGCGCTCGAGCCGGAGCCCGACTCAGACCAAGAGAACATGACATCGGCTCTCTTTATTGATGATGTTACAATAGATCTTGACAAAAAATTCGGTCGGACACGGAAGGGAAAGAGTGTACCTGCCGTTCGGGTACTCTCTCCGGTCTTGTCTGAGCCTTCTATCCAGGTGGAGCAAACAGCTACCACCACCCAGAAGGAGAATATTCCGCGTCCTGCGCTTACGCAATCCGCGAAGCGCGTACTAAATGATTTGTGTCAGGACCACGAGTGCTTCAATTGCATGGTCTGTGCGCGTATTCAATCTCACTTGTGCGGACCTAATGGACAGTACCGCAAGAAGACGGTCCGAGTTGAACGCCCAGTTCCAGTCACGGATAGAGAAAAGACGCATACCTCAACTTCGGTCCACAACTATGAAGACCAACCAACCTTGCGTCCGTCTCAGGACCCGGCCATCGCGCTGGCTAAAGTCATGAAGGGCCTAAAGGACGAAGAGAAACACATTCGAGCAGCTATAGTGAAAAAGCAGGCTACGTATGACAAGTGCGATGCCTCCACCAACAAGAGACTGTGGAAACAACTAGGTGCCGATATAAAGCTGCTTCAAAAGCGCCGAGACCTGAAGCGAGACCAGATATACGATCTACACGACGTGCTAGAGGGCCAAAAGGCAAACGCACAATTGATGAGCCAAGAGGCAGTCGACATGACCATCACGAGTGTCTTAGGCAAAGACCCGACCTGGGACGGAATCATCGACTTCTAGTCTCTAATTCTATCAATGACTGGATCATGTCCCGTGGGCTATCGTTGAAGTAAGGTGCACAATTCGAGATGGGCAGAGAACCGACGAAGAGGTCTTGATTGCGAGAAATGTATATGTTTTATGGCTCTGGATCGAGAATCGAGGATTGTTTTGGTGTTCAAAACGGCACCTCACGACGAATGGAGTCACGCGTTACCGAGCATCACGAGTATGGTGTTGTTGGCGTTCTTGTATGATTATTTACCGAACGCGTGACGTTCATTCGGTCAGGCTGGGCAGGGAGGGCACTTATTTTGAAGGAGCTGCATGGACCTGGGCGTGGGACAGATGAAGGGAAACGTTCTTGTCGGATAGGTACATCACAGCAAAGAGCCGTGAAGCAACGCGGCTAAGCGCGTTCAAGCTACCTGGGTACCGTAGTTATACGCCCATGAATACACCTGCTGATATAACTAAACTATGCAATCGACTGACTAACTGACTGACTGAAAGATATATAGTGCACTGTAATGCCTAACGTAAAATAAGTGCGTGTGCTCTGTGTGCCAATCATGAGATTTGATTTGTTTATCTACTGACTTCCCGTTGGAAAATGGCGTCGGCGCTAGCATGATTAATATCATATACCTTTAATATGATAGCAGGAGGTGAAATTTAGAGCCATATTCATTGCGGTATGTCTTCAATCGCGGTTTATATATACAGAAGCAACATCCGCCACGTTAAATTGGGAAAAGGAGTCGACTGTTCAATTCCCACTACGACCAGTACATAAGCCTACGCATCGATCTGCCCGGTCCGAATATAAGCGATGAGTGATTGTAGTGTTCAGAGTTCAGATGTGTTATGCCAGGGGTACCTTCCTGTACGGGTTCCAGGGGGGTTGGAATCGAAGGCTTTGCTCGGTGCTCCATGGATTGTGATCCTCGTCCTTGGTTCCCGAACCTGTCTTGACCAGGTCCTGAGGCATTCTGAGATGATTGAGGCTCGGTCTACTGCCAGATGAATGAGAAGCTTGCTTTTGCAAATTCCCAGGGCTTTCATAGCTTGCGTATTGTGCGGCTGTTACAGTGCGTAGGAGTTTGTGGCAATATTGCTAAGGAACACCGGTGTACAATATTAATGCGCAGGTTGCATGGGTTGTCTAAGATTCACTTACACAATGAAATTCTCTATCTTCAGACTTCGATTTCACGCAATTGTAGCACTTTTTGTGCTTCTCACACCTTTGTCGCCATTGCCTCGTTCAGGCCTTGTGCGGATTGTCGAAGCGTAGACCAATATTATCGGCTCTCATAGCGGCACAGCTACTTATTTTTTACACTTCATTAATATATTCGTCATAGTTATCACTAATGCGCTGTGCTTGTCTTTCTACGTGTTTTTCTACAATGATTGATATATAGGCCTTCGACACCCGAGCATTCGATTCCCGCCCCTTCACATAGATAGGACGGTAGCTACACGCGAAAACTTACACCCTACCAACTGTATCTTCTCATTCATCGCTCGCAGCACCAAGAATCCATCCTCCTAACGGCGTCTTGAAAACACCGACTTTGCTCGCTCCCACGCCACTCTTCTCGGCGAACATATCCTCGACATCCCTCACGGGACGCTGGGCCGCATCGCCCTCAAAATAGCTCCCTACCAAACTCACGACGCCCAGCCTCGCCTGGACCTCGCGGACATCGCCGCGGGCTGCACTGATAGCCCAAATTGTCAAGATTAGGCCCATGAGGAAGATGAGCAAATTCGAAGCCAGCAGCCCATATAGAGGCGCCAGAGGCACTCTCGCCACTAGCAGGTCTGTACGCAATTGTGCCTCCGTCGCCAAGCTGGGCATCATGGCGCTCCCGCCGAGAGCCAGTGCTGCGAAACTGTACTCATTGGCGAAGCTATCCGCTATGTCTTGCGACGAGTTGCCGAGCCAGGCCCCCGTGCTGAACGACTGCGTCAGGAACGCGTCAGCGACCTGCGTGAGCCACTGCGTCCCCATCATGATATTGGCCATGGATGTGTTGCTAGGCGATGCTACGAACCGGGTAATGCTCCCATTGGTGGACGTATACTCGACGTCCCAGACGGCTGTGTTGCACGCCACCGCTATAACTATGCTGCTGCTAAAGCCGAAGGTAACTCCTGGATCGTGTGGGAGACTGGTGGAGTACGGGGCTCTCGGGTTCACGCTAGCTATGGCGGCGTAATAGTACGGGCTCCCGACGCTCACCCTCAACTGCGCTTCTTGGCTCATGGAAGCATCGCTGAAATATTGCATGGTCATCCAGTTAGTGGAGCTGTTCCCGAAATAGCCTGCGAACGCGATCGGTGAGCAATTGAATCGAGCATGTGGGCTGGTGATGACTTCGGCGGAATCGATACACGCTTCCGTAATGGGCCTACAAGACGAAGAGAGGGCCCAGGTGTGCGCAGAAAAGTCGACGTTAGAGAGACCAGTTTGTGCCGGAACGCCTATGTAAGTGAAGTTTGTCTCGTTACTGTCCATGTATGTTTTCACCTCGCTTACTAACGACGAGTTCAACAGCAGTGCTTTGCCATGGTAACCTAATAGGGACGTATTGGGCCCATCTATACTCAATGTGCAAGTTATTCGGTCTGATATATGCACAAACCCTACACCGTACTCTGGGTAGGTTACATTATAACACTGTTGTCTACCATCGTTGTATAAGTCGAAACTCACAGTTGGCAATTCCGTTAGTGAGGAAATTTGCGTGAAAGAGACCGTCTCAGTTGTGAAGTGGAGCCAGGTATCGGTCACGAAGACAAGTGTGCTGCACATGTATGTGTAAGCTAACAGGCACAGATCACGGATTGGGAGAGACTAAGTATCAATCACCTGAAGAAAAGACCACAGTATAACACCCCGGATAAGAGTCCCATTGCCGATGCTCGGGCGTCCCGGCTTTTCCACGAAAACTTGTATTTCAACAATTTCGCCAATGCCGACACCCCGGGATTCTCTAACGTCGCGAGCATCAGGGAGAACTGGAACGGGCTCGGTAGCGACTCGGATCCCTTCGGGGTTTGGGCCGCATCAAGCAGCTTTCGGGCGGCAGGGAACGAAGATAACGATATGGCGAAGGTAATCAGCAGCGGAGCCGCTGTGCTGGACCATGACGCCACAGTGGTCAAGGTTGTCGCGCTGAAGTTGAGATAGATGACTCCCGCCTCGCCCTTGGTGCCACTCTCGAGGTTAGGAGACGTAGCATCACCCCCTTCGATGCGGTAATGGTAAACAAGACCGGAGAGGAGCGCGACAAAGGCAATCGTGGGCACTGTGATCAGCAGGGAAGCAAGGCAAATCTGCCGCGTAGCACCGCGGATCCGGACATCTTTCGACACTCCCATTGTCGGTGCTTTCGTCGGTGCTGATACACCATGGGTATCGTGCGTGACATCAACAGTAGGCGGTTCACTCTGGCTAGCTTCAGCATACTGATTGTATTTGCCGAAGTTGTTGTATTTCATTATGACAAGAACGACTTCGTCGGTGATGAGGTGGAATTTATGTGTCAAAAGATGTGGCAGACTGGCAGTACACGCTACCTCTGCAACTTAATATTTCCTTTTCTCTCGCTGTAACTGACACCTAACTCAGGAAGAAAGAAATGCGGGTGTTGAGAAAGTGAAGGCGTGCATAGTATAGATCAGGCAGAGCCTTGCGACACTTGGCCCCCCATATACACCCTTTTTTGAGTCTGGGCAGCATCTCTAGAGTCTGGGCAGGCAATAATTCGATTACCGTGCGCTTGCCAAACAATGTAACCAACACAAGTTTCAGCGCATGCATCACTCGCCATACTCGCATAGGTATCTCGACTTCCTGGAGACTGGTATCTGTGAGGTGCAATGTGATTCCACACTTCGCATCATTTCGAACTCTCTGCACCTTAGACCTAGTTAGGTATTTAACAATAAATTTGTCGCATCAAATAGCACTTGATATTAAAACAACCCAGCCTTGTTCATTTGATATTGCGCACATAACACATACTAGGCGTTGGGCTGACGGGCCAATCAGCCCTTCAGTGACAGCATCAACATATTTCTCACCTCTTCTTTTTTATGAAGGGTTGGGGGCAGGGTCTCGAGTTACTAGGGTAGCTGATCAGGATCTAAGCCTCAACCGCAGCGAGATCAAGTTAATGGATTCAGATTAACTTACATGCCACTAATATGGCTGAATGCCTCACATCATTTATGTGATCTGTCATGAAGTTGTTCTAGTAGGTACGGAGTAATTGGGGCAGTAGTCGGCTAGACCAAAACCCAATCAGTCAAAAGTGTGATTAAGTATTCCTAACCCAATTTGGACGAATAGTGGACCCTGAATAGGCTCTCAAGGCCCACCCTATACTTCGTAATCCCACCGTAATTTCATTCCCACCTTCATTCCATATCCACCACACACCACTTTCACGCACCCAGAAGGCTGCAATTCGACCGCGATTCACACACACATACATTTGCCCCCTAGACCACACCTTTTCTCCTTATCTCCTCGCCGCATTCGGTCCATTTTCTCTATATATCGCACCTTTAATTCATTACGCCATGGCGGACGTGGTCGATATGGAGATAGACGAGCCGGGCTCGCCCCATGCCGAAGATGCGACAACGACAACACAGGCGCGGGTCGGCGACATGCAGACGCACGCGAAGGCCACGGCCGTGCGCTCCATCGAGGGCTGGATCATCATGGTTACGAACGTGCACGAGGAGGCCGACGAGGAGGCGCTGCACGACAAGTTCGCCGACTTTGGCGAGATTAAGAACCTGCACCTGAACCTCGACCGTCGCAGCGGTTACGTCAAGGTAGGTTGTACTTACTAAGTAGCAATTATGTTTATTATTATCCTCCTAGACAGATCCAATTGGATCAGTGCTGACTACTCCCGTTCTTTAGGGATATGCGCTCATCGAATACCCGACGCTCCAGGAAGCGCGCGCGGCTATCGACGGTGCGCATGAGACAAAACTGCTCGACCAGACTATCTACGTCGACTTCGCTTTCGTTCGCCCGCCGCCGGGCAAGGGCGCACGCGGAAACCGCCAGTCACATCGCGGCGGCCGTGGCAGGAGTCGCAGTCGTAGCCCTGACGGCGCACGCGACCGCGGACGAGGGCAAGACGACAACGATGCCTAGTAAGCTGGTCTGCTGCCGCCAACGCAAGTGCCGTAAGGAGGATGAAGCGAGCGACAATAATGATGAGATAGGACTGATGGCGCATTTTCGGGCCGAGGTGGCTTGACGAAAAGGAACTGCCATTATCGTTATCGTCGTGCTATCACAGGCTAAGCCGACGTGTCGCTAGAATAATATACGTGTCGGGGCGTGATCTTAGGCTAGATAGGTAAGTGCCTTCAAAGATGTGAAGTTGAAATTTCGCTGATTAGGATATAGCTTGAAATATCCTACAATGTGGCGTGAGGAATCTTGTCGGGCTGAGGAGCTAGACCTAGCACACGTACCACTAAGCTGCTTCAATTGAACACATGCCAGGGCTCGTGCCGCCACGCATCCATCGAACGCATGTCTCCATGCTATGCACCCCTTATTCTATAATTAAGGCAGTCCAAGTCAGCAGAAACAAGCATCTGTTTTCTCATCGCTCCAAATCTACTCAAGTTATATTGTGTTTAGGCTGTTTGATCGGGACGCCAGCAGAAATGAGGACGTCAGGGATCTGAAAACAGGTAAATAATGCATCGGAGATGGCCACTTGATCATTCTCTCCCGTGCACTAATTATTACCTATCTCCGTATTGACTCTTTAGGATACATCGTACACTGCTAAATCATATCAAATTATATCAAGATGTCTGAATCTTAGTCAGGACCCGCTCGACTGTATCATCCAAGTCTTCCTCCTCAGTCAGTTCGAGAATTTTATTTCCATCGATCGCGCGGTCCGGGAACCACGTCAGCCTCGATCCGCTGTACACCGTCGCCGTGACTAGGTGGTAATGACCTGCTTCCTCACCGCCCCCATCGTGGTCCTTTTTCGCGAGAGCAAGCAATTCCTCTCTAGTCAGCTGCTTCCTCGAAAACTCTGCTCCAATGGCTCGTTCCAGGGCCCCCAAGAGCAGGTTCTGTGTCAAAGTGAACGAGTGAACTTGGATGTATCTGTTCTTAGTCTCGTCCGGGTGGAGTAAGACTGACGCCGTGGCCCTGGCCACTAGCTCGATTGTGCTTGCGGTGAATTCCTGCTCACCGGAGTCGATTATCGTCGCTGTTCGCGATCTGACGTCTATACCAAGGAGGCCGTTGCCTTCTTCGAGCATCTAGACATAAGAGTTAGACGACTATAGTTAGCGCGAGCTTTCGCTCACTCCAGAGCACGGTGTAAGTATGTAGTGCCAATGGTTACTCACCCAATCGACCCAAGGTCCCGGGCAGAGCGCCGTCCAAGACAGGCCCCCAGCTTCTTTCCTGCGGAGATATCTCACCACTTCCTGCTTGTCTCGGATGAACGCCGCCGTGTTCTCCTCGTCGTCCACCGACGTGTCGCTACCGAACTCGCTGGGCAAGAACCGCTTGACGCCTGCGGTCGTGGCAGCATCGATGATGGCTAGTTGCTGCTGGACGCTCAGCGTTGAGATCGTAGAGACCACGGCGTCCTGTCCCTTGAAGACATCGGCAAGAGATGCAAAGCTGTAGTCCGACCGCAGTACATCGACGTTGGCGAGTACGGTAGAAGATGCTCTGGGTTGGCTTCGGCTGAGTGCTTTAACGTGAAACCCGGCGGTCGAGAGCGCGTTGAGAATATGAGGACCTAGGTTTCCCGTGGCCTGAGCGGTATAATTAGCTGCAGCTTATATTCGCCTTTTAGGACGCATGAATTTTCGACGGATGCCACGACTAATCGTACAGTATTATGCTTACCCCAAGCACCATCACGGTTCTGATTCCTTGCGCCATGGTGGAAGATGAGACTTTCGGTTTATGTATAGGAGGAATTCAGTAGAGAGATGGGTGGCTGGATGAGTTCTCTTTCAACAGGTCTGAATCTGAAGAGCACATATTCTCTATTTATGCTGTTTATCTCTTCTTCACATCATCACCTTATTCAAACACAACCAAAACTGTAGGCGATGATGGCTGCTCGTGGAGACTAGGCTCTTTACGGCGTTAAGTATCATGTTAGTCGGTGCCGTGGGATAGAACGAGGGAACAGTGCATATAGGCCACCTCTCATGGAGACTCTATCTTACCATCTTCTATCTTTCTACCGTTCCCTTTCCCAACATTGCTAATACCACTCCAGATTGTTACAGGACCCCTACTTAGCATCACTTTACTACTTATGAGATCCAGCTGCAACCCGGTACGAAGTACAGTGCTCACATTTGCGGAGACTAGACCTCATTGGGCATGGCAAGCATTTACTCTTGGCGCCTTTCACATCGGAACCATGTTTCGGAACTCGTCGAATTATTAATCAAGCCTATTAACTTGGAGCTTCTAGTTAGAGGATAGGTTACCGATTCATTCCTCTTCTTCACTAGTTTTGTATTCAGGTAATCTAGAGCGCCAGTGAACACACAGAATGCCCATATTGCGACGTTCCTGCGGGGCTTGCGCGAGCGCTAAACGGCAATGCGATCTTGCAGTTCCGCGATGCCGTCGATGCGCGTCTCGGCAGATCTCCTGCGAATACATCAACGAGCCCGGCGCAGTTGGAGTAGTGGGACCAACCAGAAGCAGCAGCGGCAGCGGCAGCGGCATCCGGCCGTCTCGGCGTGGACGTGGACGCGAACACAGAGCGGCTGTTCTTAAGAAACGTCACGGTGCGACTGGCCCACACTTACAAATATACAACGCCTTGCGTCATGAAATCATCCGGACGTTTGACGCGGCCACTGTACGGCGGCAGATCAGCATCTTGCAGGGCTTCGCGATGCAGTTCGCGCGGAGCGGCTCTAATGCCTTCATCCACCACTACCTGTATAAGTCGCGGACACCAGGGCCTCTCGCCGACGTCTCTTCTATGATAAAGATAAACGTAAACGCCTCTTCCTCCTCCGTCGACCTGGAATTCGGCAGGTTGTTCACATCCCAAGGCCTGCAGTTCACGATTCGTCGTCTCGTGCATCTCGGCATAAAAGCGGCCTCCTTCGACGAATTAGTCAGCTACGTACAGGCGGTGGCGCTCGTGCAGATTCTACGCTTATTCCAGGAATACGATAACGGTCCCAAGGAAAATGACGACAACGACAACGACAACGACGACGACGACCCAGAGCGCGACAACCCCGCCATCTGGGCGCTCGCGCACAAGCTGTGGCAGCGCGCGCCGGCGCAGCTGCCGAGCTCGCTGAGCCCGTGGCACGCGTGGCTGTTCGCCGAGAGCGTGCGTCGGACCCTGCTGGTGTGCAACATCCTGCTGAGCGTGTGCGCGGTGCGCAGGCGAGGGTTCGCCGTGCACGCCGTGTGTATCGAAGCGTTGCCTTTTGATATGCGTACGCGGCTCTGGGACGCTGATTCAGAGGATGCGTGGAGAGAGGCCACTACAACAACGCCCGCGGATGGGGACGCGGACGGGGCTCTCCCGCTGGTATCCTTCCGCCAGTTCAAGTCATTGCAGCAATCTGAAGCAGATGCTTTGGGCTGCTCGCCGTTCGAAACTTTGCTACATCTTTCGTTTAAGGATGTAGGGTGAGATCGCGTGCGTGTTGGACATATAGATTACTAAGATTAGAAAGCAATGTCTCAGCGTGGTTTATCGACCGATTTCTCACGAGTTAGCTTTCACCAAGCGGGCATGAGCCAAGACGATTTCGGGCTGGGCCCGGAAGCGTACCGGCATCTTCTCCAGGAGGTGGATCGCATCTTCCTGGTCGCGTGGCCCGTAAATTTTAATCTGCCGTTCGAGAGCTTCAAGCCACACATCCCCGGCGTTAAACACGCGGCCAACTTCGCGGCACAGTCCGCAATGCGCATTCCCGTTGTCTTCATCTCCACCATCGACACCTGCAGCGGCTGGGACGCGCGCGCGAAGGGCGGCGGCCCCGTGCCCGTGCCCGAGACGAGACTAGAGGACTTCGCGCTGCCGAACCACGAGTTATGGGCGCAGCAAACTTGTCGCCAGTCTCGTGCTCGAAGACGCAGCGGTCGAAACGGCTGGCGACTTCCCCGCCACTATCATTCGCCGCGGGCAAGTAGCGGGATCCGAAGCTGAGGCCGAGGACGGTGACGGTGACCCCCATGTAGGTGTCTGGAACAAATACGAGTGGATCCCATCGATCATCGCCAGCAGCGTCCAGAGTCTTGGTGTTCTGCCGGGCGACCTTGCGCTGAGGAACAGCGTGGACTGGTTCCCGGTCGAGAGAATGGTGAGTGCCATTTTCGGGGTGGCTAGCGCACACGGATACTTCCACGCCGTCAACCCGGAGCGCACAACGTGGTCTGAGTTGGTCCCGCTGTTCGGGAATTCTATGGCAAAGATAGAATTACCGATGTCGTTAGCTTCAAGAATTGGGTTGCGAGTTCGGAACGGTCGGGCATTCAGGATGATTCTTCTTCAGAGAAGGTGTCGTTGGACCGGAATCCTAGTTTGAAATTACTGGATTTCAATAGGTCTATAGCTGCTGCGATTGATAACGATAGGCCGCCTGTTATATTTGGTGACAAAACAGCTAGTATGGCGCCGGGTGTCTTTCAGAAAGTGAGGCCGATCACGCCGCAGTTGATGGTGTAAGCAGTGGGATTTCTAAAATAGTTTGTATGCATCCTGAGAATGAATACTTGTGAGTTATTTAATTATTGTATGCTCTCACCTCGAAGCGTTTGGGACTTTTTGTCTGAAGAAAACGGTAGGTGCTCTTCGCACATAGTCATAGAAGCCTTCATTTTGAAGGACTGGACCAACCCCTGAGTACACCGATTGTCAGCCACAACTGCAACTGCGTAGCGCCGTCGTGTAGGTAGAAACCAATTACACCTAATTACACCGCTTCGCGGACATCATTTCCGAGTTGATAATGCTATTTTGGAAGAATTGCATGATGGTAATTATGCGCAATCTCCACCATGGCTCCGAATTGCGCCTCGATTATCTCAGAACCTAGGTATTCAGCACTAGCCACAGCTGCTGCGGCAGCCCACAACCACCTGCACTGAGCCTACCTACCTAACCTAGGTACTTATTCTACCAACACATCGATGCCGTCTCTCTATCCCTACCTAAGGCTTTCCGTCGTACTACTACGTATGAATTGCTCCACTTGCACTTGTAAGTAACACACTTTTTTCGGCTCATTCACTGCATTGATTGGTCACTTTCCTGGACTTAGTGTGCATTAGTGGCCAGGTCTTTGGCCGCCTTATTCACTTCACGCAGTCTGTTCTACATACTCCGTATCAGATCGTTCGATTATCTGCAACTCTCACCTCCTTGACTTGGGTAACCAACGGCAAAAAATAAAACGACCAGGAACTCCAAACTTCACACTATTCCCCTACTCTGTTCTACGAGCTTCATAAAATGGCATCAGCAGCTACCAGCTTCACCAGCGACGGTGAGTGCAAGGCCATCGAGGAGAAACTAGACAACTGCGCGACAGACAACGTTGCGTCACCACCGTCGGTCCGTGGAGAGGAGACCGAAAGCCCATCGTCAACTGAGCAGCACGGCACGGACTACTCCAACACAGACGAGTCCGAATCTGGGGACGACGATACAATAGAACAAGCCTTCCGGGTCATTCGGGATACGTTCCATGGCCTACCTTGTTCAAATGACCCAACCTTTTCCTTCTCTTATGGTCAGCAATCATACGAAAAGCTGTATTCTAGACTTGCTCAAGCCGACCTGTTGGACTTCTTCGAAGATTCTGTTCGGGCGGACTGGAACTCTGAGACTGGCGAGTTGACGCTGCGACTAATGGAAACGTACCTGCATGATATCTTCCAAGATTTCGTCATAGAAGCTATCAAAGAAGAGATGGCTCGTATTGCGAAGAAATACCCCAGTCTCCTGCCTGTGCAGAAAAGGATCATATCAGGCGGCCATGGCCGTATCCGCTTGTCTAGTAAACAGTCCCGCGCTCCCCTGCATCAGAGGTCGCCAGACGGACAGCTTCTATATGAAGGCACTAGAACACCGCATTTCTTGCTCGAAGTTGCTTATAGCCAGACAGAACACAGCTTGCTTACCAAAGTCAACGAATACTTTCAGCATCTTACACCTCTGTCCACCATACTCACGATCGATATTGGCTACGCTGCCCCAAGATTGCGTTCAAGTCACGTTCATCATGCATCGCTCTCCCTTTGGGCATCGACGGAAACTGAGGATAGCATCAAAATCAAGCGCCTAGTCAAAAACGCCGTCTTCCGGGATAAAGACAAGGCTGTGCCAGGTGAACTCGTCATCCCATTTGCGCTGCTCTTACCACCCGGAGAGCGTAGCCAAGTACCCCCAGATGCGCAAGCCCGATTCAGCTTCGAGTCTCTATCAAACTTTCTTAAAGTGGCCGAGGACCAACAGCGACTATCGGACGAGGGCTCGCCGCCACCAACGACGACGCAGAAGAAGCGTATCTTTTTTGATGTTGACGACAGTGTGATTGGGGATAGCTTAGTGCCAGTGCCAGAAGCCAAACGATCAAAGATTGGATCATCCAAGCCAGCTGACGAAGCTCAGCCGACTTAACATTGAGAAATTCGAAGAAGAGATAATATAGGTTGATGGACGCTGGGAGTCCAAGCCCACTTTTCTGAGTTACCGTTCTGCTCTTATTTGGTACTATCTTTTTAATTCCTTCATCTTGCGTTATGTCTTCAGGCATAGATAGCCCTGGCGAATGATAGCGGTAGGTATTCCGGCAGGACTATGGCATATCAGGCAGCCGTATCAGCCCAAGATCTTCTTCGCACAAAAGCACGCCTATACTGAGTGCGATTGCAGGATCCGAAGCGAATTCGCTTAATCTCGCAAGGTTCGAATAGGTTGTAAGGTGATGTTACTCCCGTTAAAGGCCGCTGAAGCCTACGTAGGTACTTAGGTGGCGACTTCGACTGTTCTCACTCTCGGTTAAAGCTATGTATACTACTATTAGCACTTTGCCCTTAATCATCAGTGGAAACATCCAATATAATCTGGTATTGACGAGAGTAGTTTGGGTTTGACCTGGAATAGAAATCTTCAAAAATCGCTGTGCTGAAGCAGCCTTGAATGGGATACGACCTATTGGAAGTTGCAGTGAACACTGGTATGAGGCATGTATGTACGAACTATGTATGTATGTACTGTACTGTACTGTAAGTAGGTGTGGATTAGGTATGTACCTAGTGTCCACCTTACTGCGGCTCTGCCGGGAGCCAAGACCATTAGGCGGGCGCTATGACCTAATCTACAGTAATTACCCCAGGAATGCAAATGCAGGTGCAGAAGTAAATAATTGACCCCTACCAGGTAATCAAGCTTTTCCTAAGCAGCCGTCGAAGAACAATAGCAACAAGCTCGAGTCTAATCATACTTACAAACCAAACAAACAAACAAACGAAGAAAACAGGCAGGAAACGGGAAAAGAAATCAGCGAGGCTGCTTGCTGGATCGAGTGCAGTCCACATGGCCTGAGCAAGCTCGAAACCGACGGTTCCACGATGGCTTTGCTCGCCGGGCCCTCGTCGCCGGGCTTCCAGCGCGTCGCGGTCCCGTTTGCTAGTCTACTGATTGCTATTCTCGGATACGGGTCGCAATGGCTGTTCGCGACAGCGCCGGACCTGGAGCCGGGCCCGCTCACGACGACGGAAAGCCGCGTGTTCAACGCGCTCCTTATCTGTGTGTGGTGGACGTACTGGCGCGCCTGCACCGTCGACCCCGGCCGCTATGAGTTTCCCCGGAGCAGCGGTAAGGGGAAGGGGAAGACGGTTGGGACGCAGAGTGGTCAGCAGGGGGATTCAACGAAAGCCCACGGTCTCAGCTCGGATGACGAGGACGGTGGTGAGGGCGACGACACCGCGCACACAGCCAGCCGACAGCGGCGCTGGTGCCGCAAGTGCGCGGCGCCGAAACCGCCGCGGGCGCACCACTGCAAGAGCTGCGGGCGCTGCATCCCGAAGATGGACCACCACTGCCCGTGGACGGGCAACTGCGTCTCGCTGCAGACGTTCCCCGACTTCGTGCGCTTCCTCTTGTACACGAACGCCGCGCTGTGGACGCTCGGCTACGTATTATGGCAACGGCTGTACGGGCTCTGGGCATCGCGCCACCTGCCCGCGTACCTGGGGCCGACACTAGGGCAGCTGGCGACCTTGGCCATGCTCTCCCTGGCGAATGGGTTGACGAGCCTGGCGCTGGGCATCTTGCTCATCACGACGGCGCGCGGCTGGCTGTTCAATACGACCATGATCGAGGGCTGGGAGATCGAGCGCCATGAGGCCGTGTTGCAGCGTCGGCGCGGTGGATACGGTGGCGATGATGAGGTTGACGACTGGTGGCGCACGTCGGACGGCGATGCGGCTGCTGCTCCGCGCAGCATGGTAGATCCCGTCGAGTTCCCCTACGACGTCGGCGTGTGGAATAACCTGGCGCAGGCCATGGGCAGCGGGAATCCCTTCCTATGGCTCCTACCCTTCGCCGGGGGGCCACGAGTCGCGCGTCTCCCATCCTCCACTATAACAACATTAGAGGATCTTGTCGCGAGACTTGGCGCCGGTGGCCGGGGGCTAGGCGTAGGCTGGTCCTACGAGGAGAACGGCCTCAACGACAGAGAGGGGATGTGGCCGCCCATCGACCCGGACAAAGTCCGCAACGCGCGGCTCTGGCGCCAGCGCCGCCGCGAAGAGGCCCAGTACCGCCGCGAGCAGCTCCGGGACCCGGCCCTGCAGGACATGGGGGGTCTGAGCCCTGAGGAGGAGAAGGCGGCTTTTCAGAGGCGCCAGGCGCGCGATCTCCAGCGCTGGCAGATGCGGGGCGGCAGTACGCGCGCGCAGATCATGGAGGAGCTTGAGGAGGTGCCGCCTTCTATATTGCCGCCTGATGAGGCAGATCTTGACGGCAGCTTTGTGAATCTGGTGGACTCCGCTTCTGCGCCCTCGCGTCACCGCCGTCCGCGCCGGGATAACATCCTCATGGACAGCGCGCTGTCGGGGACAGGGTCGTCGGGCTGGGTGAATGCCGACGGCGAACACCTGCGGGACTACGGCGTCGATGAAGATGCTGAGTTCGACGATTTGTACGATAACTACGATTTTGACTACGGCGATGATGATTCTGATGGGGTTGGGAGAGGCACCTACGGGCGTGATCCATCGCCTGTATCGTGGCCCGGTGACGAGGACATACCTCTCGCGGAACTGATTCGGAGGAGGAAAGTCCGTACGAAGGATGGGGAGGATACGTAGGTAGCTTAAGAGATGTGTGATGAGATGTAAGTGTATATAAGAGAGCAATATAAATGAACTATAATAATGGGTATCGAATATACATATTTAATGAGGACTGGATCCTCGGATTTGTAGAACTGTGGCGGACAACGTGACGCACTAAGTGTTCTACGAGCAATTTATCACTAAGAGCTCACTGTTTCTGGACTGGAAAACCCTCACCTCGACAGTGAAAGCGAAGACCCGAGCCCTCGACACACTGATACTCCTGGCGACTAGTTTACCACTCATCCATTGAGGGGGACGCCTGTTGAAGGAGGTGAGATTCTTGGAACTTATCTGCTTCGATGGAACTCCTCGGCGTGTTTTCACCGAGGATACTTATTTCTCTTCACATGTATTGGAAGTATCAACCGGTTCTTAACTCTGAGTTCCGTGCTTGCCCTTGTAGATATTATATACTGTGTGATAGCTTATCTACTTGATCTACTTCAATCATTGTACCAAGCACTGTAAATATTTTAATTCAACTTCTGTTTTAAGAAAAGTCATCGTTTTATGAATAGTTACTAGTTACCGTGTCACTCTTCAAAAAGGACCGAAACACTTGAACCAAGATATTTATAAAGAGGTGGTAAGAAAAGCAGAGGCGGCCTAGAGAGGCAGAGGCAGCGAGAAAACATACGCAAATATATATAAAATTAACGATCTGCCTACACATTCGTAGGTTCGTTCCCGAAAGTCATCAAAACGTTCATCTTTGTAATAAGCGACTAAACGCCTAAAATACAGCGAAGCCTCCCACTTCATTCTTTTCATTCTGTCTATGCGCGTGTGTGCATATTACATACATACATGACATACCATCTACCAGTGTCATCTACTGGTGTTATCTACCAGTCATCATCATCGCCACCCTGCTGCACCGCTCGCTTTCTCGCCAGGAGCGCATCGGCCAGCGAGCCAGCAATAGTCGGCGTCGTGCTCCTGCTACCGTCTGATCCGTTCCCGTTCATGCTCATGCCCGAATCACGGGCCTGTAAGGACCCGGGTTTCTTAGCGGCAGCGGGCCGTTTGGCCGGTGGGATGGGCTTGTTCCGGCCTGCTCCGTTCATCCCTGGGGGCGGTGGTGGTGCCCGCGGGATGAGGTTCGGTGGCGGCGCTTGCTCTTCGACGTAAGCGGCAGGAACCCAGGCTTGCCCGGAACTGCTCTTTGCTAGCCACCAGCCTGGGAAAAGTTAGTATTCAGTATACACAAGAGAGCATGTACCATCCTTACCGTTATTTTCTTTCTGTACGACCTCAATGATATCGCCCGCTTTGATGGAAAGTTCGTTCTCTTTCTGGCTAGCGAAATCATACAGGACTTTCGCCATCACCTTAGGTTTCGCTGGTGGAGCTGGTGGCGGCGGCGGTGGCGGCGGGGCTCGGTTGGAAGATGTCGAGCTCTTATTACGTACGTGACTAGGAATGGCATGGTTAACCGCAGCAGGTGGCGGCACTGGCCGAGCCGAGGCTGGAGTAGGAACTGGTCGAGCTGTGTGAGATGAGCCGGGAATAGGAACCGGTCGAGGCGCTTGCACCGCAGCCGGGGTAGGGACTGGTCGCGGAGCCGGAACGGCGACTGGGGTAGGCCTCGAAGCATTTGGTCGAGCCCCTGTTAGGCGTGATGGTCTGCCACCAGGACCACCAGGTTTGATTAGTTTACCTCGGGTGATAGGACGAGGCGGAACAGGATTGGCTCTCGGCATGGGACGAGAAACGGAAGACGGTGATTCTCCGGGTTGCGTATGAATAGCACCGCTCTTATAGAAATCAACAGATAGTTGTGAGTCTTTTAGGACCTTGACTACTTGCATCTTTCCGGGCTTCTTGGCGTATTCTATTGTTTCGCCAATCTTCAGGTTGAAACCACCGGGCATGGAACGCTGCATATGAGTGAACAGCTCAGTTTTTAGAAGGCAGGTGAGTAGAGGATCCGGTTCTTGGGGAGAGCCGATGCCCAGGGAGAACCAGTCATCCCTGCTACTTGAAGTGCCAATGAATTTGATGGCTCCTAGGGGTACCGCGCGTTCAATTGATATTTGCGGTTGGCCGTTGACGAGTGCCTGCGCCACGATGTAGAATTTGCTGTTGGACACGATCAAAATTCGCGGACTCGCTTTACTTGACCTGCCAAACTTGGCCTCGAGGACCTCGCCACGACAAGAGAACAGAGCCTTCTCATTCTGCGGCATCCCGAGAGCATTCCGGATTTGAGATCCAGGTCCCATCGAGGCATTGAGGCCTAAGTAGTCTCCCAAGAACCGCCGTGACCCTAACAGGCTGAATCTTCTGCGTTCTTTCCTTCCTTGTAGAACTCTGTGGCCTTGATCTCTGAGTTGGAGGTATTCGGCTCCTACCCGCTTCTTTCGCCAGAACCGCTGTATTCGGGTGGCCGATTCCGCGCGGTAAGCTAGATACGCCCTCCACATTCGTTGGATACGAATGGCCATGTTGTGCCAGTATCGGTCACGCATCGTTTCGAGGGCGAATAGCGTTTCTGGGGATTTGATGAAAGCCTTCGTGACGCCTAGCTGCCACTCTTCCTTAGGGATGCTTGTGTCTTTGAGAATCTGTTTCACGGCTGCTTCTTCCGAGCCTTGCCAAGTATACTCGCCTGCATACGATGTAGCAGGAGACAAGAGGAAGAAACGCTCCACAAATTTCTCGTATGACTGACGATAGGCGAAACCGGCCCGTCGAATCCTCACATTTTCCTGCAGACCAAGATATTTGATCTGGTGAAGCACATTCGGTACGTTGTATTCTGTAGGGGACTTGTTCTCATTCGGCTTAATGGTTCGGATATAGGAAGGCTGGCATTTCATCAGAGTATCCACAAGAGCGTTCGCAGAGAAACGAATTCGGTCACCCGCTGTCGGGGGCTGCTTGCGATTATCCTGGTCTACCTGCTGGGGGAAAAGCGTATGGACGAATTGGTTCGTGCTCTGTTGGAACAGATTCTGGACCCCCTTAAGTAGCTGGTCCTTGTTCTTGTCGGTGATGCCATCCACAGTATAGCTGACTTCACCGGCGTAATGTTTAATGATGAAATTGCCTTGCCGAGGGGTCAGATGCGGGTTAGACATGCCGTTGATACTCTGCATGAAGGTACGGTCACAGGCGGCAGGGTCAGCATGGGCAGTCTTGGTCGCATCCTTCAAAGCAGAGAAGACACCAACGGGCCGTGTCTGTTCGATCAAATCGCAAACTACTTTGTTGTCGAAATACGAAATCGGTGTCCACTGAATCTTCTCGCGAGCATATTCTTCCTGCTCAGCCTTCAGTGTCAATTGGATGAAGATTTGTTGCAGCTTTTCGTTAACGTAGTTGATGCAGAGCTGCTCGAAGCTGTTCTTCTCGAATATTTCGAAGCCGTAGATATCGAGAATCCCTATGTTATTCGATGTGGCCTGCCTCGCCTGCAGAGACTGATTGATTCTCCCCACTATCCAGTCAAACAGATTGTTGTAGATAGCCATGCTGAGAGCATCCCGGGTCGCATTGGCCTGCGCGATATTTGCGGGCGACTCGATCACTTCGCCATTTCGCGGGATCAGTACTCTAATCGTTATAGCTTTGATCAAAGCAGCCGGCTCAACCATGAGCAAGTATGCCAGGAAATCTACAACGGACTGATCTCTCACGGTGGCGTAACCGTCGTCGCCTTCCATAAACTGGATATTTCCAGCCCATAAAATGGCTGCCAGCATGCGGAAAACCTCGTCTTGCTCTGCTTGTGATAGCCCTATCACCCTCATGGCTTCTAATGTGTCGCGGAATTCCGCAAGGTCATCGATACCGTCAACGTTGAAGCATTTTGACCTGCTCAGGTAGGCGTAGGTCTCGGGCTTCTGTATACCGAACGTAGTCCGATAGTTGTCTGAGGCGCCTTTTGCGAACTGGTAGAATATGTGAAAGTTCCGCTCGTTCGCGATCTGGCCTACTACTCTCGTCTTCTCCAGGAGGTAATTCGTGATGTCGGCGCCGACCGGTTCGCCGTTGGCATTGAAATGTATCTGCAGGTACTTGCCAAAACGTGACGAGTTGTTGTTCCTCAGCGTCTTGGCGTTTCCGAAGGATTCCAGCAAGGGATTCGTCGCCAGCACCATGTCCTTGATCTGCTTGATCTCGCCGCTCTCGCCTCCGGACACGTTGGCGATGTATTGCATGATGCGCTTGGCGGCCTCGGTCTTGCCAGCGCCCGACTCGCCGGAGATGATGACGCACTGGTTCTCCTTGTAGGCCTTCATGTTGTAGTACGACGATTCGGCGATGGCAAAGACGTGGGGAGGCACCTCGAGGCGGTTCTTGCCCTTGTACGAGTCGAGTACCTGGTCGGTGTAGATGCCGAGGTCGCGGAACGGGTTGACCGAGACCAGCACATGGCCGATGTACGTGTAGATCTCGCGGCCCTCGAATCGCTTCTTCAGGTTCTCGTTGATGGCCTCGTTGGACACCTTGCTCAGCAGCGTCAGATCCGACACGCCTATCTCCTTCTTCTTGGTCGTCTCGAATGTGGCCTTCTTCGGCTTCGCGGCGCCGCTTCCTTGCGCTCCCCCGCCTCCCGCTTTGTCTTTGGGTCGTCTACTGATACCCTATTACACGCGCATCGGTGTTAGTAACGGTAAAGGGCCCGTGGTGGTGAGCGATGACAGCCATCCACGACATACCATGTTGGGCTCGCATAAATCGCGTCGTCAGTCTGTCTAATCACCGCAAGGGAGGAGTGTCCTGCTTGTAGGTCGGCAGGCCAGATTGCTTGCACGTCAGAACCGCGGGTAGAAACGAGGAGATAGAAGAGATGAAAGCAATAGCGCAACAAGGCCTAAGAAAGAGGGAATGGCGATGTATCGTGTGTGACACGCCGAGTATAAAATCGTTCTAGGTATTCGTGAATGAAGGTTGAAGGTTGGATTCGCGAAAGTAGTCCCTCGTGTGTTCCTGATCTGCTGAGTCGGGCTGCCTGGACCGGGCCCTTCCTTGATAGGCGCCAACTCCGCCAAGCGCTAATGTGTTCAGCGACGTAATGCACTGGGGCTGGGTTTACGTGGCGCCCCAGTTTAGCGTGGCTGAGCCTGGTATTGGGTTCCAGTGCGCTGGAGTCGATGCCCAGCTGCAGTTACCACCTGAAAGGTTAGGCGCAGGCTACCTTAGCCTTAACCTTAGGTGTATCTACCTGATTCATCTTTCGAGTCAAGCAGTGCCTGGACAAGTTTATATCGCAAAGGCCAATTACGAAATGCAAATAGTGCATAACATCTGAAAATTTAGGTCATTTGGCAAGTCGCTGCTCGACTTTATCGAAAGTTTTGGCTTAAATTGAGTATCGTGTGTATATATAGGTACTAGAATGCGTCGTGATCATCCCCCCCACCGTCCAATTACTTCACTGAGTATCACCCTAAACACCATATTCAATGTCTAGCCCCCAGGATAAGCAATCATGTTATATATACCCAACAGTTGAGAAGCAATAATTGGTTCGTTTGTTGTGGTTGCGTGGTCAAGATCCGCATCTATCATTATGCTCTTAAAGAGCGATAAACTTTCGTAGCACGCGCTACTTGACAAAGAGCAAATAGGTCTTTATACATATGCTTAGAAGAACTCTATTCTCAGTTTTGGGATGATGCTTTCGCCCATATAACAACCGCATAGGTGTGATAACTTCGTTATCGCGTAGACTTTTGATATGATTTTAACACAATTTTCGATAAGTTTACAGCATAGTATTAGTAATTATTATGCAGATGGTAGTAAATATAGCGATCTGGCAACAATGTCGACACCGTCACGCAATAAGGTCGCGGCTATGATGTTACAGTGTAGATGAGTAGAGTAGATGGTAGAGTAGATAAGGTAAGGAATACGGAATACGGGACTCAGATTCATCTAGGTTGGGGTGTTTGGTATTAGATCAGCTCAACCATTTGCAATCTTAATATTCACCGTTACCAGACGGGTAGTAGCAATGTCTTTCCCCGCTGCTACATACAACTATCATTATGAGCTCACTTGCGAAAGTTGATTTACTAACCGTGGAAATGAAAAGCCACAGAAGTAGGAATTCATGCAAATGTTACGAGGGTAAAGCCGATGGGTGGTCATCAACTAATATTGAGACGAGATCATTATTTTGTTAATTGAAAGGAGGTCTCATTTCTTAGCACGGAACACTCGGGAGAGTTGAAGAACCCCGTGGCCAGAATGGAAGCTGTGGTCTACCGCATCGCAGGCAATAGATGCGTGAGGAAAGCATGAAGCCTGATTATCGCCCCAGCTTCTAGCTCACCATATCCAACAACACGGCCCAAGGTGCACGATGCATAACTGCAAATGGTTATTATAAAGATACAGCGTCCTATAGAGCGGCATTCAGAAATCGCAAATCGATAGAAACCAACAAAGAGTCAAGAGTGAGAAACATCTTAACGCTACTGTATTCTTGAAACGCTTCTGTAAGGCACAGCATGTTTGAAGAAGAACAAGACTATTGGTGCACCCTGGTCTTGACTATCGGTGCACCCTTCGGCCCGTTTCGGCCTGGCACAGCTGGCCACCAAAATTTCCGTAGTGTTGCCCCTCCTACTTTTTGCTGCAGATTTGAAGGAATTGCAAGCTTTCCAACCTATTGAGAAGCCTTCCGACCTGTTGACAAGCCTTCTGACCTGTTGACAAGCCTTCTGATCTGTTGGCAAGCCTTCCAACCTATTGGCAAGCCTTCCAAGCCTTCGAAGCTGTATTGATCCATCGAAACAGCTACCTTGGATGCCGTTAGTAAAATAACGGGAACAACAAAACCTCTACGATAGCAACAATTAACAGAATCAATAGCAACACGATAGCTTCAATTGCTCCAATAGCTTCGAAAGGGTTAACCTGGTCCAGAAAGCACCATTCCTTCAAAGCAGCTTTAAACAGGTCAATTGCTTCAAAACCAGGAATAGGGCCCGACCTGTCGGCTGCGTGCAATAGCCCCCAACAGCTCCCACAGCTCCCACGGCTTCAATAGTAGTAAAATAGCTTCCAAGAGCTTCAATTGCTTCCAACAGCTCCAAAGGGCCCAATTCCTTCAAATCTGCAACAAAAAGTAGGAGGGGCAACACTACGGAAATTTTGGTGGCCAGCTGTGCCAGGCCGAAACGGGCCGAAGGGTGCACCGATAGTCAAGACCAGGGTGCACCAATAGTCTTGTTCTTGAAGAAAGGCAGGTGATCCGGCTATTGTAGCAAACGAATTTCCCCTACTCCGTAAGGTGTCTTGCTTACCCGTTCATATTCGCAGAGTGTGCAGGCCCCGTCCTCATACCCACACGGCAGGCCAGCCTTCCTTTTATAAGGTAAGGAGCACGGCTTATTCATGTGCATCCACCCCAAACATAGCTGATGCACACCGCGGTCCGGCGTTCTGGGGGATGCAGATGGAGATAGAGCCCCAGGTTATCTGAACGTCAATGGTTCGTGGAGAGTACCGTAGTAACTCGCCACGGTTATGAGCATTGGATCGTCACATGGACTCACCTCGTTTATGTTTAAAGTCCGGCCTTTAGGCATTTCGCCATTTCCATACCGTCACCAGGGCTTAAAGGTCTGCTCTCCCGATAGTCTTCAGGATAATATCTGCCAAGACCAATCCTGTTTATTCCTAAAGCAGCAGCGGTGATGACCCCCAAGAGCTTTAAGAGCAGACGATACTAGTCGTGGCGGGTAAGACTATATGTATTATCTGCTTCCGATCTTGCTGTGCCCCTTGCATTTCCGCCGGGTCAGAGTGTTAATAATATCTGAAACTTATCAGACACCCCATATGCGAACCATGTTCCAGATGGACTATTAAGGTCAAGCGGCTAATACACCGAGATAGAGATGCGCCTCTCGTCGAGCTGAAACAAATTCGCTTTCAATGTATTACCAACTTGGGAATTCTCTGGTGAATTGGGTTCGATTCCTGACGGCGCTAATATCTTCGCCGGATGGCTTAACTTCCGAAGGTAGAGAGGCGCCCGTAATGTGTCCGCTTTCCTATTGGCCAGCCACCTGGGATCGCGCATCGAAGCACTCGGTCAGTAAGGCCGCAGGTCCGCGTATCTCAATACTAGGCCTTGCGCATCTAACGACCAACAAGAGCTCTTCCCAAAACATGACCAGATCCACGATGGATTCAAGCGCAAGATGTCGTAGGCTTCGATACGGGAGGATCTCTGTTCTTCCATGTGCCTCTTAGCGCAGCTAGGTCGCCTATCCATAGACTCGATGCACCCTGCCATAAATGTACCGTGTTGTTGCCGTCCTTCTCTCCCTTGCGGTATTGGCCAGGCTCTTTGGCCAATCCATTGGCGTCATCAAAATGTGGCGCTCGACTACCGCTAGCCGCTTGTTGTCGCAGCCAACGTCAAAGGAAGCACATCCAGAGGACAAGAGCGTATAGGCATAGGCTACGGTGTGTGTGACCTGGGCGACCCGAAACCTCAGGCGGCGTGAAGCCCGGTTATTCCATATTCTCCAGCTGCGGTCGTCAAAACTGCTGGCTCAAGCAACGTGATGCCGTATTAAAGATATTTCCATAGGTTGAAAATTCGTCGAACAGTCGTAAAATTGCTTCTGACCAAGGTCTGCCTTGCAGAACGGTTGATATATGTATGTTTTTTCTGAGGCTCTGTTCAGCCCTGTATTGAAAATGGCCTGATTCTGGCATCGTACGATTTTGCCCCAGATCTGCCATGCACGAAACGGGACCAAGCAATAGTACTCGCAGAAGTACTCGCATTACTACCTACCAACCAAGCACACCAGTAACTTCAATAGGTTACCTCGCGGTGTAGGAAGGACTCTATACCTACTTCATGTTGTACTTTTCTCGCCTACACCTACAATACTACCTACCACTTACACAAAAATAATAGCAAACCGTGCTTATACAACTTTCAGAGTGCTTTGTGCCTAGTATCATACCTCCAAAGTTAGTGGGTGATGAGATTGGCCAACGTTCTGCCCACAAGGCCAATCACGGATCTCGGTATCAACCTTAGCACGTATACTATTTCGTACCTATGATACTGCATGGTGACAGCATGCACAACATGGACTTCATCACCATGTCACTTGCTCAAGTTGAGGAAGAACGCCGGAAACGGCCTAAGCTACACGCATCGTGGGTTCCTGACAGCATCCAAATAGGTGCCTGGGAGGTATGGAACGCGCTAGACCTGATGCTAATCTGTAACGGGGACGGGCCTTCCCCCTGTCATACCCCTGTCATGCCCATGCTGTATCCCTGTCTCCTCTGAATCCCTGTCCATTGTGTTAGTGCACCGCAGTTGTGTCACCTGTTCCTCCGGCTCTCATTGGCCACATGCACGATGCCATTGTCATCATGGACGAATCCGAGAGGGCGAACAACCGCCGGCGAACCAGGCAGTCCCATAATTCACCCCGACTTGGCCAGTCAATTGGGATGCAGAGATGCTCATATCACCATAATTAGGCATTTCGTCGCTTCAACGTGTCCGACATGAGGTACTTCAAGTCATCCGGTTCCTGGCGCTGCTTCTTTCCTTGTTGATGATTGCTCAACCCGAAAATTCACGAAGCACGGCAAACACAATATAGAATAGACTGCCATTACAATTCATCGTGCATACTTTAACTCTGGCGCTCACGCACTTGGAACTCACCGAGGTACCGTACACTACCTACACTACACTACAGACGGAATCAGGACCCCTGGCTAGGCGAGACAGTCCACCCCGGCGCATCAAACCGCAGCCGTCTGATCGACTCACCCACAGCACGACTCCAGCTCCGTTCTTAGAGCAGATTGAGCTTGAGTATACGGCGCGTATCCAATCTGATACCGCGACGGCGGCCTGCGAAACCACCCCCTTAGGCTTGATCAGCCGCACCCTATCTCTCACGATCCTGCCTCTCTATTAGGGCCGTTGTCGTTCCTGCAAGCTTGAGAGAGACCCATGCTCTCGGCTATAATACGCCTCTACTAAAACCAGCTTTCATCGCAAGTTCACGCCTGCGTGCGTTTCAAGGTAGCCGACATCCAAGTCGTTTCCCCTACCCTTGCTCGTGGAAACTACTTCGTTTTCCATTCCGGATCCTCGAACTCCCTTCTACCCCTGGCAGCCACTGTTTGCCAGGGGCTCGACTATTGATATTTGCGCCTGGGGCTCGGCCTTTATGACCTTGTCGCAGCCCACCAACGCATAAGCTTTTTCTCGTCTCTTTCCTTCCACTTGGCGTCAGAGGTGTGGAGAGAATTGGCTGTCTTCCTAATCTTGCGACTTTCGCTTCATTCGCTGCTGGTTCAGGCCTTTTAATCACTCATTAGTTATATTGTTTCGTCGGAGTTCGATCTTAGGCAATTTGCAGCAGGTTTGGAGAACAAGAAGGCGAGAATCGACTTGCACGGATACCTCGAAATCCAGACGCCGGCTCTATCATCTACGCTGCTCGCTGGATAACTGGTCTGCGGTGGCCACCCGGTGCTCCAAATCGACGTACACCGGCACTGTCGCAGGTCGACAATAATTTCGTACTTGTGTGTTGGGCAAGAGGCGGACTAGAATCATCGCCATGGCACTGATCGCTTTATTAAAGAAGCAGTTTACTGCGAGTAAACTCATATTTCACTTCATATTCTGGGGGTTGCATTGGGGTCTCTTTGCGTTCGGTTGGTCCGTAGCCCCATTCTCTTACAGCTTCGTGCAACAAGTCTAACAACTGAGTAGGTACAAGCAGGCGGCGGAGACTCGACTGGCTGCCCTGAATACGCTGAAGTGGTCGGTTTGGATCTCGCGAGGCGCTGGTCTTGTTTTATCATTCGACACCACATTCATCCTACTTCCAGTATGTCGAACGCTGATAAGATGGATTCGGCCAAAAGTCAAGTTTCTGCCTCTTGACGAAAATATTTGGTTCCATCGCCAAGTCGCCTACGCCATGCTGCTCTTCACACTCCTGCATGTCTCCGCCCACTATGTCAAGTACGTCACAGCCGTAACCACCTGAAGATCTCTTCATTGACATATTGGTAGCTTTTTTAACGTCGAGAAGACGCAAGTCAGGCCTCAGACGGCTGTCGAAATCCATTATGCTCAGCCGGGTGGCATAACGGGACATATCATGCTGTTCTGCATGTTGCTGATGTACACGACGGCTCACCATCGTATTCGACAGCAATCTTTCGAAACGTTTTGGTACACACATCACCTATTCATCCCATTCCTGCTTGGAATGTACACTCATGCAGTCGGATGTTTTGTTCGTGACACGGCCGCCCCCATATCACCTTTCGCTGGTGAAGTTTTCTGGGAGCATTGTATCGGCTACGAGGGCTGGCGATGGGAGCTGTTTGCGGGTGGGCTGTATCTGATTGAGCGACTTTACCGTGAAATTCGTGCCAAGCGCTCAACAAAGATTACTCGTGTCGTCCGCCATCCCTATGGTAAGTGAAAATTAGCACCGCTTGCACAACACTTCATTAACCTCTTATAGACGTCGTGGAGATCCAATTCGAAAAGCCTTCTTTCAAGTACAAGGCCGGCCAGTGGCTCTTTTTGCAAGTGCCGAGTTTGTCGAGCTACCAGTGGCATCCATTCACCATCACTTCTTGCCCTTACGACCCTTACGTATCCGTGCACATCCGACAAGTTGGTGATTTCACAAAAGCGCTAGGTGATGCAGTCGGTGCCGGCGGCGCTCAGGCCAAGCTGTATGATGGTGTCGATCCGATGGGCATGTACGAAGTCGCGCTCCAGAATGGCCAACAGATGCCCCGCCTACGCATTGACGGTCCATACGGTGCTCCAGCTGAGGATGTATTCGACAACGAGATCGCAGTCCTCATTGGTACGGGTATCGGCGTCACACCATGGGCTTCAATTCTGAAGAATATTTGGCACTTACGAAACGGTCCCAACCCGCCGACCCGTCTTCGCCGAGTTGAATTCATATGGGTGTGCAGGGACACAGGGTCCTTCGAATGGTTCCAAACACTACTTTCGTCGCTCGAGTCGCAGAGTTCTCAGGCCGCTCGCGTCCCAGGCAGCAACGGCGTCGAGTTCCTTAAAATCCATACATACCTAACGCAGAAGCTCGACATCGACACGACCCAAAACATCGTCCTTAATAGTGTCGGTTCCGACGTCGATCCTCTAACCGAGTTGAAGTCGCGGACTAACTTCGGTCGCCCTAACTTCGGCAATATGTTCGAGGCCATGCGAAATGGTATCCTCGATCGAACTTATATCAATGGCCTCGAGGGTAGTATGCAGACCACCGTGGGTGTCTACTTCTGCGGACCCTCTGCAGCGGGTAAGTTGAGCAAGGTCTCTCAGGAAAACTTTACTTCGCATACTGACATTATTCACAGCCCGAGACATCAAGAAGGCGGCCAAATCCGCAAGCTGCAGAGAAGTCAGGTTCCGATTCTGGAAGGAACACTTCTAAGCAGTCATGTTCATTTCTCTGTACCGTTTTATATATTATAGTTACAACAGGCTCCAAATAGCCCACTCCCAGGGAATGATGAGGATATACAGATACGAGCTAGAGTCCGGAGAGGGTCCCGCTCGATGCCGTTGAGCATTCAAATTATGGATTTGTGTCGTCCCAATTTCTCAACCAATACCTAATAGGACTCAGATATGAGGAGCAGTTGTAGATAGCTTAGTGGACACTCAAGCGATGAGGTAGTGTTAAAATTATATACGCCAGCATCAATTTAGTTTACAACCTGTTAAGTCTTGGTTTGATCGTCAGTCGCTCTATTGCACTTTCCCCCCGTTAAAACCCTCACGAACATGACATGTTATGATGACGGCAAAGATATCCGAATACGATAACGAATAGGAGTCATCTTCCAATTGTTGGCCACAGACCAGCGGCTACCGCGACCCGTGCCGCGATGACTTGATACGTTCAAAATCATTCCGCGGCGAATAAATGCTGCCGCCTTGTGCCACCTGCTATGTTTCACACCGACCCAATTATAGTTTTCAACCGAAACACAACAGCGGCTAATCGTGATAGGTGCAGCACAGGCTTTGACTCACAGCTTTGACCAAACCGGAGTACTTACGTACGTAGCACGCCGCCAATACGCGGGCCAGAATGACGAAGCGAATCATGACCTATCAGCGAACTCGGCTATCCAGATTTCTGGCAATCCGCGTTATGTACACATTCCGCTCGCTACCTGTTTTCTCAGCCCCACCTATTTCTCCTGAATCGACGCCTGTCCCATTTCCTCATGCGGCAGTTTCCTATCCGTCGTCGACTCTTGAGTACTGCTAATACTACCTCGCCGTGCTCGGGGTTGCTGCTCAGAAATAGGTGCTGCTGGTCTACCGTAGCACTCGATCTCGTATTTCACGACCTCGCGGCGGGCGCGGAAGGCAAGCCTGATGAAGACGAAGACGTCGCGGATATCGAAGACTTTGAGAATCTTTGCGCAGAAAACAAAGTATTAATGTCAGCACAGAAGTATTCAATACTCTCAGATGATATCGCTTTGTAGAACGTAGTCCAACTTCGTACTTTCGGCCGCAAAGCTACTTCAAAGGAAAACAGAAAAACGAGGAAAGAGAACTCACCTCGCGCCAACCAAATCTCGCGTAGCGCTCCCCCGCACGCTTCTGCTCGTCCGAGAGCTGGTACATGCTCACGCTGTAGGCGTAGTGGAAGAACAGCGCGAAGATGACGAGCTCGACCTCGACGACCAGCGAGGGGATGCCGGTCAGGAAATCGATCTGGCTGACGGTCTTGGACTCGGTGATCGTGCGCGTGGGTTTGGAGTTGACGATGGAGAAGATGAACTGTTTTCCAGCACCACCGCATTAGCCGCCTTTTTTTCTTTTTCTCTTTCTTTCTTCTTTCTTTCTCTAATACTATGAAGATAACTTACATCCTGCGCGACCTGCAAGAAGATCAACGCCTTGAAAGCCCAGAGCTTCGCGATCGCCCTATGCCTCTTGACCTCGGCGCGGACCAGCAGCGTAGTGCGCAGCACGGCGACGAGCGCGGTGATGGTGCTGATGGTCTTGAACACGATCAGGATCAGATGCGCGTGGTGGCCGTCGTGCGCGGTCAGGCAGTACACGCCCAAAGCCTCGGTGACGATGGCCGCGAGCGCAACCGCCCACGCGATGGGGATGCACTGCGCCACGCCCAGCCAGCTCAGCCGGTACGTGTTGAAGACCCGTCTGTCCGTCAGCGGGACGCCGAGGCGCTTGGCTCGCGTGGCTAAGGGGGAGAGGAAGATGGTTCGTCTTGAGGGTGCAGATAACAGTGATGACGACGATTCGGGCTCGGTTTCGGTCTCGGGCGATGTCGTAGAAACAGGCGCGGCCAAGGTCTCGCAGATGAAGAGGAAGAAGCACGTCAGCGTCACCGGCTCGCAGAACACCACGATCGAGTACAGGTAGACGTAAACCCGTGGGATGTAGACGCCCACCCAGAGCGCGATGGCGAAAATCGGGAGGAGCAGGCAGATCCGGATGATGTAGAGCTGCTCTCGCGGCCGGCTCATGTTCGTGGCGTGCCGCCATATCAGCGCCAGGACCACGAGGGTCGAGAACAGCGCCAGTGCGCCGGACACGATGATGTTGACATGGTAGAAGTCTCTTGATCCGACGATTGGTTCCGTGGGGACTATTACATTGGCATTTTCTATTAGCACGCAGAACGTCTCGGGCTTGATTTCGGTGTAAAATGTAAGACACGGTCGACTATGTTAGATAAGACGTCGAGCTGACGAGATCCTGTCCCTTACAGGCATATGAAACTCAGATCCCAGATATACTTAGGTTCTCAAGAGAAGTAAGAAGTCTTTTGAACGTACTAGGCACAAGCGGGGTTGGCAACTTGCACGACGACGACGACGTGCTGCTGCTTCTCAACGACAATGCTGCGAGGCTATTCATGTTCTTCCCGTCGTCATTTAGGATGGCAATGATCGCCCTATGGACTAAGGTCCCAGTTCCTAGGTTGAGACGGTGACGCTCGAGGCAGAGGAACCTATTAATCGAATTATCTGGGTGGTCTACGGCAGCCCATGTTGAAAAGGGTAGGTAGAAAATCTGACGGGACGCAATCCCAATCACATCGCTGCTACGTGATAACCGTATAATTTACACTACGGACTTACGCCTGACCCCGTCGCTGCACGTACAACGGCTTGCATAAGCAGGGGTGTTGTAGATTGAACCACGGGCGCTTGGGGTGACCAGGATGAGAAGGTGGTGCGTGATTCATGCCTGTCAATCAATTATCATGATCGAAATCTGCAAACTATGCATATTTAACTTGAGTCTTGAAAGGGTAGACCATAACTGCGATTGCAAGTTGAGTTGAGCTTCACATGTCCAACTGTTATAAAAGTTTAGCGACACTGTCCAATTATGCCTTTCTGGCATCAATTGCAACATCCCACAATCCAATGTTGCGAAGTCTAGGCCTCGGTTTCGTATGTAACCGAAAGTGGCGCGCTCGTTAACGATTTGATAAAGGCGGGCTTGGCATTCTGCAGGGACGTTTACTAAACAGTAAAGTGTACGGCCTAGGGCCCCCACGACTGCTACTACAACCTCGAAAAAGAAACTACTGATTATCTCGAGCGATTTTAGTTGGGGGAGAAACAAGTCTTTCATGTGACGATTTGATGTTCTACTTCATTGGGAATCGCCATGTTTGCCAATTGCGCAACCGATATACGAAATACGGTACTCCGTACGGTAAGTTCCTTATAACAGGCATCTAATTACAACTTAGTGTAAGTGCACTATTAACCCGATTAGTGAACCTAATGACCAGTGAGTATGGGAGAATCTGCCGTATACCTGCTCTACACCAATCCTGGTTAAATATTTCCAACAAAGCACTACATACACATGTAATTGTCGTTATTATCGAGGTCGTCCATATTGATTTTCGACGTCAGCAGCCGTTATCAGGTAATCAATACATATCCATGTACGGACATCTTTCTAATACAGAATTTCGTTTTCACAGAAAGAAGGAACTTCATTGGCAATGGACTCTCTTCTCTATACCCTGCCTAGGCAATCCACGTGGTATTACCTACGTTAGGTATGTTCATAGGCAACTTTAGCAGCATTTACTGGGTGCAATGACAACGCACAGACATGAAGTATGTAAATAGCCCTTAACTAGCTTGCTTCACTCGTCCTTTTGACTGGCTGGCGTCACACTTAATACTTTGAAAGGCGAGAAACTTCGTCGTCAGTGTCCTCTGTAGCGCGCTATCCACGAGCCAGTTGTGTTTAGCTTCGTTTTGATCTAAGTTTCTCAACTAGGGAGCCGCTACGTCTATTAATATGTATCCGGAACACGGGCAAGGACAAGCACACTGTCTTGGGCTGTGAAACAATCGGTCTTTAGTTTTAGAACCAGTCAGTGCGTAACCAAGATGTGCAATCTTCTCTCCCTAGTCCGAGACGGATCCTACGACGGCGACCACCCCGAAGATGGTGCTCAGATTCTCAGAATCGAGTGGTTCATAAGTGTCCAAAGCGAGAGATTGACAGAAGATTGCTTGGTTGTATCTTCACACGAGTATTGTAAACGACCTCAAAGGTCACTTGATAGCACATACGCTGCAGATATGCTTTTTCTGAGTCAATGAACATTTCTTCAAGCTCATCAGTACATCAAGTGGCTTCCAATCTCTACCGTGAGTTAAACTTTGGGCGGTCTAACGTATATAATCATGTTCTACCTCTCTATATATGTTTGCATTCATCTTGCCTCATAGCTTGTGCTAATAGCTCATGATATCTCGATCTATCAGCCTCATGTGCCTTTTATGCTGATATGCATGGTCGAAACTTCAGAGATGCAATTTTCATAGAAGCAATTCGTAATTACAGCGCCGTATAATCGCTGAGTCGCTAAGATCGTTGTATCATATGACATTTAAAAAATGTTACCAAATATCCCAAGAGTTCAAGCTGCACAGCAGTTGTGTAGGGTAGTTTGGGCGAATAGAGTCTCTAGAGGTAGTCGGTGGTACTTTCTGGTATATGAAGGCCCTGCAACCTAAAACCCTGCGAAGAGTTAGTCTTCTAACGCGCAATATGCGAGATTAGACACCGCGAGAGTCTTACATCAAATGTAGCACGGATCCTCTGTATGGCACCATCGGTGCATCTCAGAACCTGGATGGGTAGATTATCTCTATTCCCAACCCAGTCCAAATATTCGGATTGCATATGTTGGCCCGTATAAGGAGAAATTGCTCGGAAGCCACAATCATCGACAGCAACGTGCAATCCTTCAAGGATGCCCTCAACGAGTATTGGCTCTTCAGAGCCTGTGGTAATATATCCGATCTCTATATCCTGACCGTCTTGCGTCTCGAAAACCAGGCCCGATATGAACTTCATACCGAAAAACTCGATCAGACTGACATGGATGGCTTCGATATTCGTTGGGGGAAGGTGAATTTCAGCCCCAAAAAGATGCTTCTTGGACTGCCCGAATGTTTCGAAATCAATAGTACATGGTGTCTCGATGGACTTGAATGAAACATCGAAAGCGTCTGCTGGCTCATGTAGCCAGTTCGACTTTCCTCTCAGCTTACTCAAACTGGAGATGCGATCGATGGCTTTGATCATGGGCCGTACGGTCTGGTCCCATATGCGATGCCGATTTCGCTCCCCGAGCGTGAGCGCACGGTATTTAATTCGGTCCTTCGACCATCGGTAGAGCCATCTCCAATCAACACTGACTCTGTTGGCTTTCAGCACAAAGCCATCAAATATAACATCCAATTCGCGGCCAGGCCAAAATCTACTCTGAAACCAATGCTGGGTGAGGGGAACAGCAGCTAGTACACGAGAAGAAAGAAGGAAAGGCAGGACGTCTTCGGTGGCCACATAGAGCAGGATCAATTCCCTTAACTCTAACGGTAATGTCGCGAATGGATCAGAGCCCTTTGGCACAGCCGTTGAGAGCGCGACATGTCGGGGCCTTTTATCTGCCGAGATTGCGTCACCGATATGCTCTTGTATACGGAGCAATCCGGGCATCAGCTCTGGTATAGAATAAGGATCATGGTACGCGCTTGGAATTATGAGATTCGAGGCGCCAAACAGGAGCAGGAAGCCGCCCGGCTGATTCTCCCTCCTGGCACCAAGGTAAAGGCCCCCAAAGTTATGCCCCCACAGAGGGAGAAGTGAAAAGCGTGGGACGGAATACAAGATACGCCACAGTATCTTCAGGTTGACTGGATCCGGCGCACTCGCCTGCTCAAGGACTTTCCAGCAGGACTCATGGAAGCGAAATCCCCATGCATTCACTCCTGGCCATGACCCGTTAGACCCGTTGGTTGTCCCAGGTTCTGCCGGGTTGATACCCTGAATAATGACCCATTTCGCAGGGTCAAAATCCGCGTCGTCAAATCGCTGGCTCACATAGGGTGGCACGTATTTCGGCGTGTCTTGCTCTTGCCAACGAGCAAGCCCTGAAAGCCGCGGCTCATCCAGCGTCTTTCCCGTGCAGTAGATGGCCCGGTAGTAGCCTGACCATTGGCTTGCAGATACCACACTAATTCCATTGCCTATACCGCATAACCCGCACATGAGGGGGGCAGACATGCTAATTAGCCGTATCCCACTGACGAGCGTCGAAAATACCACCCGTTTCACACAAGAGAGTGGGATAGAACGGTGCGCCTAGTATACGGCACTAGTAGGCAGGAGGGAAAGATAAGTAGAAAGACAGGAGGAAAAGTGCTGCTGATGCATTGGTATCAACGGTATTATAAGTAGAAGCGACGGCCGCCAAATGGGCGATCGACAGCTGTCACGCTATTTCACGTGATTCATACATATTAGGTAATTTCATTGAATCAGCCAGCGATCTTTGCCAGCCAAGATCACTTTTATCAGGTACCTAACCTACATATGGTAGCTACCATACCAATGTCCTCAGGCCGATTTTCAGATCAATCAAGGCCGTCGATATACAGACAGTGGGATTTCGATCCCGGCTCCAAGGTCTTCTTCCCAAGCGATCCGATGAACTCGCAAAGCTGCCCCTCAATGAAGTTGACGCCATGGCAAAACCAGTTGTCGTCGGATCGTCGCTTGACCTTCTCGAAGCTCCCAGTGCATGCTTTCATGCAATCAGACAGTGATGTCGCCTTGTCGTTATGTGCTTCCCTTTGTTCCGGTTTTTTGGGCGTGCATTTCGTGTCGCAGGTGACGAGGCCAAGATAAGGGTTGCCCCAAGTCGTTGTCTTGTTGTACGGCGAGCAGTGACAGAACAAGTCATAGTTCGGATACTTTTAGGCAACAAGTCAGTACTATTCGATTGACTTTGAGGTCTTGTATCGGGTGGTATGAGGACAGAGTCCCCAGGCCACTCGGAGAATAGAACAGAATAAAACCAATAGAACATACTCCAGTCGTCTGATTAGGTGGTTCTTTGCATGTTTGTGTAGGTGGTGTCGGACAGGTGGGTGATGGGACGGCGAGGCCACTAGCAGCCATCATGGCCAAAATAGCAATACATATCTTCGAAGGCATCCTCGTAAGTGCGCAGAGAGATTGAATTTATTCCGAAACAATACGCCAGAGGAAAACGGCTGTGTGAGACGTTTGTGGTTTGTTATTTCTTATCCCTAAGCTACCTAATGGAATCATCCTACTTATAATTATGGACGTACGACGACCTTGTACTGCGCCACCTAGACAGCAAGCCGTCATGAACTACACCAGGCCAGCTACACAGATCGGGTGTACGGCATACGCTACTGAACTAGCATACCGTTCATAAAATTCATAAGGATGCGCCAGATCACAGCTAGAAGAAGAATTGATCACCAATGTATGTAATTGTGGCCATCACTAGCTTGGGTTGAGCGCCTTGGCGACGCTGAGATCCGGCCGTGAGCCAAGCCTTTAACGAGGTTCGTTCCATGGTCGGATCCGCGATATTCAAATCCTATGAGAGCCTGGGCGCATTATTTGTACGTGACACGACTACGGAGTATTATCAAGTGTGGAGTTTGGCAAGAATCAAGTAAATATTGTCTACTGCGGAGTTTGGAGTAGGTAGACTCAATAGCAAACTACTTTGCCTCGATCCCATTTTCTAGCCATGAATGCTCGAATCTCAATGGAACTGCACATCACCATGATCAAGCCACATCACACTCAACCAACCATTCGCGCAGCTGGACCAGTACTCATTGCAGAATGATTCTGAGGTCTTTTATGTAGCGCGGTGCCCTCCTGACGTAAGTTTTTAGATCTCATTCGAACCACAGCTGGGCAGTACCGTCCTGGGGCTTTACCCAAAACGTAGTATCTGTGCCGACACCATCGCGAGACACAAATATACTCCCTACAGCGTGTGCTGTAGGCTTGGCCCTTTGTGCCAGCCTATCCTAATTGTGATCCATTTGTAATAGTCTGGCGATGATGTGTCAATCAACAGTGCATCGCGAAGTCGCGTGACGCTTTTCTCTCCATCGACTTGATTCAAGGCTGTTCGATGTGAACAGTTTCTTGAAACTTTCTTCTGGTCGCCGTTCACGCCCCATCTTCATCTGAATGGCGAGGGTTAGTCATTGAAATCATGTTGCCCTAAGAGGTCAATGATCGGTATCCCAATTGGCATCATCTCATCTTTATTCATGAGTAATCTTCGGAGGCGCGGTTGCGTCAATACTTCTGAGCATAATATCGCTCGCCTCAGTGTGAGCTACTCTAGCGTTCCAATCTTGACGATGAGTTAGAGCTTTCTCTGCTTCGTGTCAACTCACGCCCCAGAACAGCTTCAAGGAGAACATTCGCTCGGTGCAAGTGGTCTTCGATGAACCTATCGGTACCACAGAGGCACGGCATCCCGTTATGAGGGGTCGTTGTCGGAATTCAAATGTTACATTCACGTGAACTCAACGAACCAGTTTTCGCAAAGGTCGGAGATGTGTGTTCACGTTGACTGTGTCCATGGAAGGGAAAGCACTCTGAATATTGTACAATCAAATTGACGATCAGAGCTTCAGAGGGACACGAAATAGAAAGATGGAACTGGGTCCATTTGGAAGTATTTGAACATTCTAAAAGACGCCTTACAAACCCAATAGAATTGTTCGACTCACAGAGAAATTCCCCTCCACGCATCCCGAGGGCCCGAGCGGACTTAATACAGTAGCATCCCGTACCCCAACAACTTGGGTAAGATCCACTTGCCTCGGCTTCCCTGCACCTCAGTTCCTTGATCACCCTTATCGATTAGATACCTGAGGATCCTAGCGCGGTAGGTAGCTCGCATCAATTCAGGGGCTGTGCCTTGAGAGGCTCAACAATTTCGGCAAGAACAGGGGTTTTCAAGAAGAAATGGCTTGTGATTGAGCTTCAGCCTAACATGAGATTTTATATGTTCATTATTAATTCCTTAACAGCAACTTAACCATATTAATCCGTGAGATACCATTATATAATCTTCATTCGAAATTGCCCAGAAGTATATTCCGAAGTCGATAAGTGACAACCGGAGTATTTGTTTATTATAGAGATATGGCTGTCAAAGCCTCGGGTTTTCCGGGTTACACCCCCATTTCAAATCGGATTTTTATCCGCAACGAGAGGGCAGATCCAGATTCGGCAACAGCTCAGAGCAAAACTGTAACATCACCCCCAACAACGATTCTTGTATACGGCTGGGGAGACGCAAGCCCGAAACATGTCGGTAAGTGATTGCCTCTCTTGTACAGTCTCGAAACTGAGCAACGAGGTACCTTTTTCATGATGATTGACTCTCAAGACAGCAAAATATTCCGAGGGCTATCACGCTCTCTTCCCCACCGCCAGAATCGTAGTCATTATCAATCCCATCTTGGCTGCTACAACACATCTGCTGCCACAGCGCACCCAGTCCATGAGACCTCTCATCGACGCGTGCTTCCCCAACAAGGATGACGGGTCAGAGCGCGTCATCATGCACATAATGTCGAACACGGGCGGCATCTACGCGGCCGCGACATTGAACGCGTATCGCGAGCGCCACGGCGTAGACGCGACGCTGCCGCACCATCTCTGCGTCTCTGACTCCACGCCGGGCAGCCTGAACTTCACCTCCGAGGTATGGCGGTGGTCCCGGGCCATGGCGATGGGTGTGCCGAAATGGATCCCTATCCCTTTCAAATTCTCACATGCTCTCTGCGCCGCGTTTCTGGCTTTCGTGTACTACCTCGCGGTCGCCATGGGTATCGAGCCCTCGGGCTCGCACGCCGCGCGCATCTTCACGGAACATGGTTTCGCGACCCCGAAGGCGCTGCGGCTGTTCTGCTACTCTAAGGAAGACGACTTGATATACTGGGAGGACCTCGAGGAGAATGCTGCGATCGCGCAGAATAAGGGCTACACTACGGTTCTGGAGGAATTCAAGGGCTCGCCTCATGTGGGACATATGCGCATGCATCCGGAACAGTATTGGGGTACGATACTGAGGTGTTGGAAGGACGCGATGGAGATGAATGAGAAGGAATAGGGATGGGGCACGTTTGCTGGGGTCAAGCATAATCTAGGGAGAAGGGTATATGCACACGCATCTAATAGTTAGATAATCATAGACAAGGTAAATAGACGCAGGCAAACCGGTATATGTCTACGATCTCGCAGAGAGGACATTAATAATGAGAAGGCTGCTTCGTTCATAGATTAATTGGTTTTGTGCGCCAATTTTCATCGGTACATTATCTGTAGTGATTGATGCATCTGACTTAGCTGCCAGTGGACACTTTGCCGTTAACCGCACTCAATGCATTAATTTATTCGATGAACTACGTGGCAAGCAAGGTCCAGCTCTTATAAAATTACCGATCCAAATTCTGGGAATGTACATATAATGAGCACACTGCTATTCTTGCCTTCATTTTCCAAATGATGCGATGCCGCGACGAGATTACAACTTCTGCTTCACATTTTCTCTCTCGTGTTCTCGTTCTTCATTATGAGCGAGTGACTGATGGTTTTATTTGTATTTCCTGTTACTCTAGTTTTGCGCAAAAGCAATACGGAAAAACTATTCTGTCGTGTATCGCGATCCTCCACACTTCTAATGTTAGAAGGATCAGTTGTCTGTTAGAATAAGGCCTATGACGATGTAGGGCAAGGCCACTCGTTCGTCAGTATTGACCGGTGGGTAACGCTCACCCCTAACAATTGGCGTGCCCGACCTTTACAGAATACCCACGCTCGTCGTTGCGATCAGTCCCACTCACCCGGGGGACTGAATCGTTGATGGTGCATTCTGAAAGGACTTTGGCGGCATAGTCCCCGAGGGTATTGCATATGACCCCGACGGTGTCGTCGATATCGTTGCAGAGCCAGATGCCCGATTTCCAGCTGCAACTGACGCGGCTGCATGTCTTCGGCGCGATATTACAGATGGCATCAAGGGCTATCTTGTGGAGATAGTTGACACCGTCTTCGATGCGGCTGGGGTTGGCGCCATCACCACCACACGAGATAATCTCCATCTACATACAAGGTTAGAACATTCTAACAGACATTTATATGGGAGCATAGTTGGAAGCTTACATCCGTATGATAGCTATGAGTGGCATTCTTCCCTGGGTTCGCCGCCTCCGCCTTCGCCTCAGAGACAAAGCGAGGCGTGTAATCGTTGCCTTTGATTTGCTTCATCTGGTGGATGACATCCTGGGGGTAGTCTCAAGTTAGATCTATGAGAGTAGAGGCAGCGTCAGATCACGATTACCTGAATTGTCCCTGTGAAGACTTGGCCTTCGTCGAAGTCTTCGAATCCACGCCATTGCATCTCGCCGATCGAATAGTTGGCAGGCAGTCCTTCCTGCAACTGTAACTCGTTCGTTAAGCCGCCATGCTATTGATGAAAATTACTAAGTTAGATGATTCATCACAAGATAACTCGAAGCATAAGACACAAACAAGCGTATTTGATGGCGCTGCCAGAGCTGGCACGATACACAATAGGACACCGAAGGACTTCATAGTGGATATCAGGCGGTTTACGAGATCTGTGATTTACAACGAATGTCAGGATGTTTAAGGTGCCCCGTATTGATAATGAGAAGATGTGGGTGTCGGTTATTAGAAAACGAAAACGCAAGAAGACGGGAGCCTGGCCTTATTTTAAGACATTTGATGTCGGCTCTGCTAACATTACGAATGGAACACAAGAGGTACGAATCTCGCTTCCGCCAAGAGATATCATTGGCCTTAGCAGTTGCGTATGTGCACCAAAGCCTGAGACCAAAGAAGCTGCGCGAAATTGAGAGGGGCAGATACGGCACGCTCCATTTCGGATTTCCTATTAGAGTCATTATCTATCAATCTGTCCCTCGTCCATGGTAAGTCAGGCCTCACGAACTCCTCGAGCCCGGGATAAGGTATGCAAGGGCTACTGCAAATAGCATCTACGATGGACAAACCAGCGCACAGTGGGAAATTAACCTGACGTACCTGGGTTCATCTATATGTATATCACTTTTTCGACTAAAGAGGAGGCAGACTCAAGGCAGCTACAACCCACCTGCACCACACGCCTTAGGATCCTTGGTAACAAGGGGCATCTTCCTGGAACACGCTGCTTGGGTGATTCCAAGCCTGATGGTCGTCGTGTCCTGCGACTAGAGTACCGAGTATGATTTTATCGATTAGGCCACTCAGTTTCCTACCTTCTTTCTTCATGGACTCCGTGTAAGAGCGGTGGCTGTCCAAGTCATGCTTTACTATTGACCTTGATATTCGTCAGTACCCGGCAGATAATGAATTGTCAACGTGATACCGTAACCTCGTTCAAAATAAAGGTTACTACGTTACGTCGAAATAGTAACACCCTCAAGCGATGGTATATTCCGCCTAGATCTCTAGGAGTTGACGTCAGGGATGGTGTCGAATAGCTGTGGCCGTGTTTTCGAACGTATCGCGCCGTGGCGATGCAGGCATTCCGGCAAGTAGACGTGTAAAGCATCAAAAAGAAGAAACAAAAAAAATGACGGTCCAGAATAGTTCATGAATTCGAAAACGAATCCTAGACGTCTTAAGCGAATTGGCCTTTTGCACTGAACACTGCAGTTGTGATATCTCCCTACCTGACCTACCTACTTAACCTAGCAGAAAGTGATTATTATGGGGCACTAACTGCTGAGCTGAGCACACAGAGCCAAACTGCTCCTATTTCGTAATTGGCCGGATCGTGCTTGTATGTAGCAAACAAGTGTTGTTTGCTTGAACTATCTGTGAGGATCACACAAACCCATGCGTATACGACACGAATCAGGTAGAGAGATAGGGGAGCGAATAAAGAATAACCGCAGTCTAAGTACGGAACTTATAGATTTGCACGTAATTGGTTGAAATGGGCATTCGCTCCTGTCCTACTAGAGGTTATGAAGTCATCTGGTACCTGCCTTTTGCGCGACGGAGCGAGATCGGCGGTGGCATTCTGCCGTGGCGGGCGCAACGTGAATCATCCCACCTCGCGCTCCATGCATTGCAGCTTGCAGCTGCCCCGCTATAAAGTTGCTCAATCACTGCCACTGCCGTTGAACAGATCTGACTGTCCTCTTACAATCAATTGCCAGATCCTGCCGCCAGTGTTACCAAAATTTCCCGTGTTTACTGTTCTACCTTCGTCTCGATCGTATCACCGAAAGATAGCAACTATGGCGCCCACAATTCTGCACTTGCGTCACGAAGATAAGCCGCTAGAACACCGGAGTGCCCTCACGCCGACGACCGCCAAAGCGCTACGTGACGCCGGTTACACAGTCAATGTCGAGAAGAGCCCAGCGCGCATCTTCGACGACCAAGAGTTCACTTCAGTCGGTTGCGAGCTCGTCCCGACCGGTAGCTGGCGCGAGGCGCCGGCAGACCATATAATTGTTGGACTCAAGGAGCTCCCAGAGGAGGAATGTGAGCAGCCCCGCGATGTGGCTTCCCATCCTACTATATGAAGATATACTATATACATAGACGTCTGGTCTGGACCGTGAGAACAATGAGCTAACAAATAGCCTCACTGGCTGCTCTTATAGTTCCTCTCAAGCATGTACATGTCCAATTCGCTCACTGCTATAAGGGTCGGTTGTCCCCACCACGCCCTAACGAACAGTATATTGACCTGCACCAGGCCAAGGTGGATGGGAAACAGTATTGGCCCGCTTTCCCCGAGGAGGCGGTACACTTCTAGACCTCGAATTCCTCCAAGATCCTAGTACCGGCCGAAGAGTTGCGGCGTTTGGTTACAGCGCTGGTTTCGCTGGCAGTGCCCTTGCGCTCAAGAATTGGGCATGGCAGGAAACACATTCCGCCGGCGAGCCGCTCCCTGGTGTGGAGAGCTACCCCAACGAGACCGCTCTAATCACCGATATTAAGAGCGACCTTCAAGCTGCTCAAGCCAAAGCTGGCCGCCTGCCCCGCGTCATCGTCATCGGTGCTCTTGGGCGCTGTGGCCGTGGCGCAGTCGATATGTGTCTCAAGGCCGGCATCCCTGATGAGCAGATCCTCAAGTGGGATATGGCAGAGACTGCCAAGGGAGGCCCATTTCAAGAGATCCACGAGAGTGACATATTTGTCAACTGTTAGTATATACCCGAACCCGAAACCCTACCTCTAGAAACGTTTGATATGTATTCCGTAACATGCTTATTCTTCTTTTGGCAGGTATTTATCTATCATCCAAGATACCACATGTGAGTATAACACTTCTCTATTCCACTTCCAGTGACATATTCCGCGGCCACCAACGGGGTTCTTCAATTAACTACGCGGTGCTGACTATATGCCCATTAGTTCGTAAATGTAGAATCTCTGCAGAAGCCGGGTCGGAAGCTCACAGTCGTTTGCGACGTGTCGGCCGATACTACAAATCCTAACGTTCGTATCCCCTAGGCCTATTCTGTGGTGTTCTTTGCTAACCTGGTGTACCTAGAATCCTGGTAAGAACTTAAGACAATGATTTATCACTACTATAGACTATCCAAACGCATCAACACGATTCTCTAGCAGTGTACTGACAATCACATCACTTTAGTCCCGATCTACACCATCGCTACAACATTCAAGGAACCTACAGTTCCTGTAGAGGGCCTCGAGGGGTCACCGCTGAGCGTCATAAGTATCGACCATCTGCCTTCATTATTGCCACGCGAGTCGTCGGAGGCCTTCAGCAATAACCTTCTACCCTATCTGCTCAAGCTTAACGACTGGCAGAATGACCCTGTCTGGGCTGGGGCCAAGAAGCTGTTCGACGAAAAGGTCGCGACGTTACCCAAGGAGGCCCTGAACTAGAGCTTGTGCCTGGATGGGGATAGAATGTTCTCTTGATACATTGCGCGGAGAAAAACTAAAAGGGGTAACGGTTGACCTTAAAAAGGCTATGGAATAGAAAAGGGGGCGGGTACACCTGAAAAATGAAGAAGATGGCCGACATACCATCCTATTACGAATACTCTGTGGTAAAATAGACGTGACTTCTACAACTAGCTAAAGCTAGATAGCTATACCAAAAGACGCTTTGAGCCTTTGCATAATAATGAAATGACGCCCTATTGCAAAGATGCCATATCAAACATAACAACAGATGTTCTTGAACCTCAATGCAATACGGCTCTTACACGGATTTAGGAGAAATATGCTCTACATATGCGCTTGAGTCGAATGATACACGCTCACCCTGGGCTCATATCAGAGCATGAGCAGTAGGGATCCTCTATTCTCTAGACAAGTCTCTAGACAAGTTCATGACCCTGGGCCTTAGAAGAGTGGAAAATCAAGAAACAACCAGAAACGCCGGCCAGATATGCAAGATCATAACAGGAACGCACAGTATTATACACAGCTCCATAGCTCCGCATACGCACGCACCATAGCCACGAGACGGCATGTCTGTTATTTTGCACCTTTCCTCCCATTCGCGCTCTTATGCGCCTCTTGTTTCTCATAATCATGAAAATTCGACTCTCGCGGCCGTATTCCCGCTACCTCGTCTTTGTTTCACTGTTCTGAGACGAAGACGAAGGTGACGACGAAGACGAGGAATTGCCCTGATGATGATCGCCAGGCCTATCCCCCGGACCGCGGAGGTGGTCGGGCAGGTCCCACCACTCGCGGAGGAAGCGCTCCTGCTCCTCGCGGCGGCGTTCTTTTCGCTCGCGCTCGCGCTGGCGGGCGAGGCGGCCGGCGACCCAGTCCTCGCGCGCGCGGTCGTGCTGCGCCGCCGTCGCGTGCTGCTGCATGCAGCCGTTCATCGCGCGCGCCAGCGCCCGGCACGTGAACGGGATCGTGAAGGTGCGGCCCGAGGCGCAGGCTGCGAAGGCTAGATTTCCCAAATGAACTGTTAGCGAATGCTAGTTAAGCGGTGAGAGGATGGAATGGAATGGATAGGAAAGGAAGAGTAGTGCTAGGTAGAAGAGAAAGGGGTAAAAAATTATGATAGGAAACAAAATGGCAAAGGAGTGGTAAGGAACACGAACCCTGAATATCCTTAGCACACAGCTCCCTCACTTGCGCATTGAACACCTCGCGCACCTGCGCCTCCTGGCTCGCCGACAGCGGCATCGGATTCCGCGTCGGCATGCGCCGCCGCTCTCCTCCCCCTACCCCCTCGCCTCTCCCCGCGCTCGAGTCTTCTCTCTCTCCCGCCGGCGCCATCATGTTCCTTTGCCGCGCAGCCCGCGCAGAAGTAGTAGCGGCTATAAGCTAGCTCGGCTGGCCGGTCTGTTTGAGGTTGGGGTTGGTCGTGGCTGTGGCTGTGGGTAGTCCGAGGTAGGAAATCGGATCGAGTCGAATCGTTCGTCCGTTCGTGGGAAGAGTATAGCAGACAAGGAATGCTCGCTCGCTCGCTTTCTCAATCGGCAGATCAATAGATCGATTGACTATTGCCTTGGTAGCCAAGACGAAAAAGGCGGACAGGCAATCGCCCGTTCAGGAATCTTCGTGGGTTTAATGAGACTCTCGTTACTCGGTTCTGCGGAAGTCCTTCTTCACAGCTCTAAGGCAAGGCAATCGACAAGATAGAAAATAGGTCGTGAATCGGCGGTGGGAACTGCGGAAGTCCTTTTGGCTACTGGAGAATTTGAGCTTGTCAATTCGCCGTGGTGGTAACGCAGTAATGCTTCGATAATATCGTAGATCGAAAGAGTGGAGTGGAGGGGAGGCAGGCAGAGAGAGCTCTTATCCAAAACCCGCCGCTACGGATCTAAAGTGGCCCCTGGGCACGGAGGCCCGAACCACTAGAAATTAGGCACTTACAGTAGGTACTGCCTGTCTCCACCGCCACCTTCCGGCCGCGGGCGATTTCCAGGGAATGAAATGACTTAACTTGCCTAACACGGCTTTAAGTGACCACCTTAAATAGCTGTGAAAGACAAGGCGATTGTTATCTGGTCATCTACGGGAAGGACTGGTCGCGCATTATACATTACAACGACAAAGACTGAACGACTAAAAGTAGAGATCTGTAGGTATTGCCTATACCTGTGATTTTGCTGCTATAATGATTTTTTGCTACCTAGGTAGTTATGAGTTCGCTGCCACATATAGTATACCATAGTATCCATGCATGGAAGCGCTACTTTCCTCCTAACGATGGTGTGTTCGGCACTGTCAATGAACCCGACTCGTCCCTCTCGATATCGAGGCTCTCTTTCTCCTTGCCTGCTTTCTTCTTTATCGTGAAACGAGAGCCCCAGCCAACGGGCTTGTCCTTAGCTGAGCGGGGTCCGCTGGTTGGTCCGACTAAGGGGCTGTTATTCAGACTATCGTAGCTACGGGCGAGAAACTGTGCGCCGCCCTCTTCCGCGAAATCGTCGAAACTTGTACGATCCCCGGATACGTTCCGATCCGAGCTAGTCACGCTGTTGGGTCCTTTCTTACCACCCAAACCTCGCACTGAAGAGAAGCTGAACTTGGACGAGCTCCCCTTACGCAGAAGCTTCCTAAGCCCACTCTCCTGATCCTTAATCCCTGAACCAGCCGCCTGATCAGATGGCGAGTGCGAAAAGGGATGTTCGAGACTGAGAGATTCACGTGATTCCGTCACAGAGGGTGAGTCAACAGAAAAAGTGTCTCTGGATTTCCGAGGATCCGACGGGAAGTCATCAAGAGAAGGCGTGCCCATGTCCGAGACGGAAGTAAATGATTGCCGCGGCTTCTTCTCCTTCGTCTCCTTTTCTTTTCCCTTCGCCTTGGATTTGTCTTTGGGCTCTTTCGTCTCCTTATCCGATTCCTCTCCCTTTCCTGTTCGTACACGGAACAGACCGCCCATAAAGGTGGGAGCAGCTGGGTTGAGCCGCTGGCTCAGGGATTTGGCCGGTTTCGTCCCAATGACCCCTACTTGGCTGGGAGAATTGTGGAGGAGCTCCTCGTCATCCAATATCTCGTCATCCGCATCGGCTAGCGTTGTTTTCAGCTGAGAAGGAGATCCGTGAAGCGAAGGGCGTCGCGACGGGTTCCGTGATCCAGTCCAAAGGCCTTCGTCCGCTGGCCATAGCCGACTGTGTGGCTGTAAACCTCGGCCCCAGATAGATCCGCTGTCAGTAGAAGGGCGAGCCAACTCGGATGAGGCAATCGAAAGGGGCCTAGGACTGTTGGGATCTCCACTCTCCGACAAGATGTTGCTGCCAAGACTGCTGGTGTTGGCGCCAAGTCCCAAACGCCGTGATGCGAGACGCCTCGACCCCGGTGCAGTTGCATCTGCTGCCTCGGGTCTTGGTGGTCCAGCTCCTCGGTTGAACATATTCCAGCCGGCCGAGAAGCTGATCCGTCTCTTATTAGGAGCCGGCTCTTCATCTTCAACTTGCCGAGGGAGCGATTGGCTCTGCCCAGGTCGGAGTGTCCCCAGCGCCGGCGCCTCTTCCGCTTCTTTTGGGGCTCTATGAAGCCAAGGTAGGAATCGAGGGCGGATGGTAGCCTGGACTGGGGGCTGTATCGGCGATGAAGCAGGGCCAAAGTCACCTCGATAGCCTCTGAGAGAGCGACGTTCACTATTCTCCCCAGTATATTGAGAGAATGGCAGATGCTGTGTGGAACTCTGTGGACTAGACATGAGGCTAGGTGATCGGATTGACGATGTTGGCGACTGCGCGTCATGCTCGTGGCCCATGCTGAATCCGAAGGTATCGTGGCGAGGGAGCAAGGATCCGGGGCTGGGAGGATCATCGTCGAGGAGATCGTCCAGCATGCCAGCAGGTAGGAGGGCCGTAGCGGTAGGACTGAGGGGAGCACCACCTGTGAGAGCTTTGAGACCTTGTTCGTCGAGGGGAGCCGAGAAGAGATTATTGTCCATAAATGGACCCTGGGCAAACCCAGGGGGCATAGTTGTCGGCCGCGACGAGTTGAAAGCGGACGCGTTCCCAAAAGGTCGATCCATGACTGCGAAAGATTGGGAAGGGGAAGGAATGGCAACAGTAGATAGCGAATTGCTGTTCCGGCTTCGCCTCTTGAGCTGGTTCTGAGCTGATAGGTCAAAATCGACCCCTGAGGAGTTGGCTTGGTTATACATGAAAGGTAGGCCAGACTGTTGCGCCGCTGCGATCTGGGCTCTCAGGACTCGCTCGTAGTCATTGGCCGCTCGGAGTCTGCGATTGGCAAGAAACAGCCGCCGCTGAAGCTCCCTAAGTCTTATATCCCAAGCTCGTCTGATCTCGGTATCTTTTTCTCGCCATTCGTCGCTTTCCTCCCCGCCAGGGAGCTTTTTCCGTTGATCCTCGGCTTCCTTCAATTCCCGGCCTTTTTCTTTTAGCTCTGCTTCTTCTTGAGTAAGGCGCACTTGTGCCTGAGAGATCTCTTGGCGTAAGACCTCACTCCGCGCATCAGCTTGTTCCTGGTATTGCTGTTTCTCCTGCTCAAAGCACCCTTGCCGCTTACGCATGGATGCGATCTCCTTGTCCCATTTAGCCATATCATCATGAAGCTTCTGTCGCTCTGCTTCTTTGTCTCGTAATAGCTTCTCCTTTTGGGTTTTCCTCTGCTGCGCACTTCGCATGGCTCTCTCTGTCGATCCCATTTCGCGCTTCAGCTTTTCCGTAGTATCATCCTTCTCCTTCTGCACTTGCCTCTTCAGCTTCTTCTCTTCTGCCAGCTCCTCTATCAGTTCTTTCTGTTCTGCCTCATCTTTGGCGATCTGCATCTGCACTTCCTCAATCTCTTTCCGAATGCTCTCGAACTTCTCTCCCAGCTCTTGCAGCGACTGCGCCGAGTGCTCGTCTATAGCATCTCTCACAGACTGTTCCATGCTCGTTGTCGAGGGTGAGTGCTTTCTCGTGAGAGTGTTCCGCCTACCGACAGTAGGATTGATGTTGGCATCGCGGGGTGATAGTGCTGCGCTATCGGGTGTCGGAACCGCCTCAACTCCGACGGCTGGGCCGCGAGAGGTCCCATCCTCGTCGGGATGATCGTGCGAGGCTGCAGCCTGCTGCTCATCGGGTACGAAATTGGAGGGAAGGCGTCCATCTCCGAGCTGGGGCCGGCCATCTTTGCTAAAAGTCCGCAGACGGATGACTCGACTGCCGGCCTGGAAGTTGCTGTAGCCGACGGCGATGACGCGAATATTGTAGAAGTGATTCGGCTTGAGGCCAGTCACTGTGATAGCCGTCTCTTGGTTTGCCGAGTCGCCCACTGAACACGATCAGGGTCAAAAATCTGTAATGTAGTCTGATTTCTGCAGATGCCGCGACTCACCATTAACACCATTTACTTGTATGGTAAACTTTGCGACCGGCTTAGTGGGAAGCGGACGCGTCCAGTTCAGCGTGGCCGCATCGGCGCGGATTCCGGCGAGCGAGACGTCGGGCGCATCGGGCACTTCGACACCCAAGACGCCGATGAGGTCGTTAACGGATTTCCTCAGCGTCTGGACGGCGCGATGGGCAAGCCTGCAGAGAAGAAGAGAAAGTGTGAGCACGGTTCACGGAGACGTAGATTTAGGCAAGGGAGGAGTTGATGGCACTCTTCGCGTATAGAGCAGGCAGTTCGCGCATACCACAAGAAAGCGACACCGGTCAGGAGCATGTTGGCATGGTATAAGATCAGCGCGTCGAGCCGTAGAAAAGTCGCGACGGTGATGGACAGGCGGTAAAGCTGGGCGGGTGTCGACTGGGCAACGTCGGGTGCGATGGCCCAGTAGAAGAGGGCGCAACCGACGGCGACAATCAGGTTCAGATGCGTGGTCTTGGGTTCAACGAGCCACCAGGCGAGCAGCGCGCAGACGAAGAGAAACGTGGGAACTGCCGTCCATGGGGCCCATAACATAGTGTAGCGATGTAGCCGGGTCCGAGGGCCACACGGTTGGCAGCCGGGAGTCGGGCAGGGACTAGAGCGCAAATGTCTGCCGTAGTGTGGTGTAGTGTAGTAAAAGTCTAGGTAGGGAAACGGTAGTGTGGTGTACAATGGCGACGGTAGAGCAGACAGGGGGGGTCCGTTGGTGGATAAAGGATGGAACGGTGCGGTGTGTCAAACGACGAGGAAGGATGTCTGGGCTCTGTGGAGGCGCTGAATGCGCATGAGGGAAGCAACGACCGGGCGAAGTTACAAATGAAGTCAGGAATTTCCCCTCCCAGTTTCCAGGCTTGGCGAACCCTCTTCAACAATGTGGCGGGCTCTCGTAGAAAAGAAGAAAAAAATTATTGTGGATAAGTCTGCACGTATGCAGTTGGTGCAGAAGTTAAGAGAGGAGGAGATTGGCGTCGTGACTCTGCACTAGTCACTAAAATTGTACGTGGTAGCCAGCCGCGATGGGTAGAGTCGGGTGGCTTGCCAATAATCAACCTAACCTAATGAACTGTATCGATTAGACGCTACTACCGAGGTTCCTAAGGGCTATGCATAAATACACCAAGATAATCGATTGACAAAGCTACAATAGTATTTCGGTATTAGATATTAGATATTTGTACGCAGTAGATAAATACAAAATTTGCCGCCATTACTGCCATATAGTTTTGAAATACGGAGTACTGTAGTTACTATTAGTGCCTTAAGTATGCAGGTATACTGTGGGTAGCCCTCGTCTAATACAAGTAGGAAGAGGAACTCCTCGGCCCCCACCAAGAACTGAGATAGGTAGCAACTAACGGAACTGGCAGCCTTCTGGTTCTTCTTTACAGTGAACAATATGTATTCATTGCGATATTGCCGCTGCTAAATCCGTTGCCCCACGAGGCGGTCAATGCGATCAAAATCAGAGGCGAGCATCATGATGACCAGCTACACGCCGAAGCACAGATTACAATAAAGCCGCGGTTTTTTCAGCAGCCTGAGCCCCTATGTCTTGGTGAGGTAGTTCACCTAGCTAAGTAGGTCAAAGCTCAGAAACGTATTATAGCTACGACTCCGGTGCCCGATTTCAACGCATGTCCAGCTACTTCCATTGAAAGACTCTGACTAGTTATCATGCAAGATGCCAGCCTCTCTGAAATGAAGCCATCCACTTTCTATAAGTGGCACTGATCTACGTTGCTTATAGGATGCCCGATTACGGGATCTGATAGGTCGATTCAGATGTCTGTGGATCTCCTAATGACATAGCATAGGACATCTAAGCACGCGACGACTTGGCTGACTTTATTCATAAAGAGGCAGCTACTAAATCAAATTAGGGGATGGGTGGTGGTGTACGAAATTTTTATACGGTGCTTTCGCTTCCACATATTTACCAAGTCCAACATCCCCCAACTAGGTATTATATTGTGAACGCATCACCTAAAACCGTCTCCTTGCTAGCATGGACACTTTACCGACGGAGTTGCTGGCCAAGGTTGTCTCCTTTCTTCCTTGCACAACCGATCTAAAATCAATACGCTTGGTGAATAGGCGGTATGCGGCCATCGCATGCAGGCCGCTTTTTGAACTACTCAGGTTCTCCGGCTCGCGGCAGGACGAGACTCCACCATGGAATTTTGGCCCGGGGACACAACACCCACTCTATGAGGGACAGACTGGTCGAACCAGGACAGTCGAATTCGGGAAACTACCGGAAGTGGTCGACGAGATCGTAGGCAGTTCGCTGGGTCGCTACACGAAGACATTTGTGTTCGATCCTGCATATTATCGCGATGGGTTCTGGCGAGATTATTTGATGCAGGTCGAAAATGAAATGCACGAACCGGTAGATGAAGTTGTGTTTGATACCGGTGATGACACGAACGTAGACAGCTGGGAGGCCGCAATCGAGCGTGTACTCGAGCACCGGCGGACGAGGCCGGCAAGAGAAACCGACACCATCACGACCGCCCAAATATTCTGGAACGAGAAGATGATCGAGCAGAAACTCAACGAAGAGGCCATCTTCGCCGCCCTGACGAAGCTCTTCCGGAATATGGTAACAGTTGAGGAAGTCAAAGTCAGGGCTTGGTCGTTTGATGGCCGCCGTCTGTTCCCTGAGTTGGAATCCTGCATGTAAACGATTCCCCCCTCCCCTTTCAGTTCACCTCCGTGATTTTAACATGTTTATCAGTTCTTACGCTGTCGATATTCAACGACGCGGGTCTTTCCCGTCTACCTTCTTCTTGGAAATTCTCGCGCGCGCACTCCACGTCGCGGATAGGAGTATCAGAAAGTTGCAGGTGTCCGAGTTTTTCGCGAATCAGTTCCATGACACACCCGCCACTCGGCATCTTTTCACCGGCCTCCGAGAGATTAGAATAGACATGATACATGTCGAATTTCTATCTGATGAAGCCCAGAGGTTTGAGATACTAGTCGAGCTTTTCAAGTGCGCCCAACCTACGCTCCGATCTTTATCCATCGTGGCAGGCGGCAAATGGCCGAACCTCCCTGCCCGGGGCGGGCATTCTCTATTAAAGATGTTGGGTGACGGGCCAGATGAAGAGCCCCTCGTTTTTCCCCATCTAGAGTTCCTGTGCCTAGGAGGCCTTATCCTCAGTACCCCATCCCTCTTGCGATTTATATGTGCTCAGCCTAGACTGAAGCAGCTGGAATTTTGTTATATTTATCTTTCCACGCTCGGCGCTGGATGGCCTACCCTGATAGAAGGACTTCCTAGAGGTATCAAGCACTGGAAAATATCTGGGTCAGTAGGCCATGAGCCTGTTAGTGCAGATGGTCCCGTGGCGTACAATTGGATGACGCCCTGGGAACCATCTAACCTAGACCCAACTCTCGCATCAAACTGGGTTCCGATGGGGCCCAAAGATCAGGTATACTTTGAACGAGCAAGATAAGGTATGCTTCTTCGTTAGTCAACTGAGGGCGTCTTCCCCATATTTCGTCCGTCCTCGAAATGTTGTGCCTCTACTTAATCCGCGTTGCCTTCCGAGTCCATGTGATTCGTTCTGCATGATAGAAGGCCCAAATGGAGCAGAAGGAGAAGATAGAGACCGTAATTTCTTATAAAAGAGTATGATAGAATATGGATCTTGACACCGTGACATCCTTACTTTCAACACTATAATTACCTAGGTATTGTCCATAATATGTCACGGCTACCACTGATAGCAATTTTTACTATCTGAGTCACAGGGGATAACCGAAGCAACGATGAACATTCCGGAAGAGAAATATAGTCAAGAAATGCATCATCTGTTCAAAGCCCGCGAAAAAATGTACCCTGCATCGCCACCGCCAAAATATGTACGCAAGTGCCGCAGCCTCCAAAAGAGCAGGTGGAACAATCGTCAGCGAATCACCACGCTTTCTTCTTTTTCTTCCTTGGCAATATCTAATATAAGTATATCGAAAAAAAAAAACGAAGATGAATGTCTATAAGTCGAAGCGCCTGGAGTTTGTCCCAATGGGGGACTATCAACACGAAGGATTTTTCAAAGACTTGATGAGTCGAGCGTAAGCTACCCAACCTAGGACTTTGCAATTATGATGCGGGGTCTCATTCTAACGCCGACGACTTCAGCTCGACTCTCAACTTCGACACCTCCCTCCCCACAGGCTTCAGCACAGACAACGCGCAGAGCGCCATCAAATCCCTAAAAGACCGCAAGCTACTTTCCATGTACGTGTGCGTGTCCTCATGGCCGCGGGACCCGGTGCCGATCGGTGTGATCTCCCTAAGCAAGCCGGAGGATCGCAACGCGCAGCACGGGAGCACGAAGCTGAGCCTGACCATCGCGGGCGGGTATCAGAGGCAGGGGTACGGGACGGAGGCGCTGGCGTGGGCGCTCGACTGGGCCTTCGACTTCGCGCGCCTGCACCGCGTCGAGCTCACCGTCTTCGGCTGGAACCCCGGAGCCCGCCGCTTTTATTCGCGTGTTGGTTTTCGCGAGGAGGGGGTCAAGCGCGAGGCGATCTGGTTCATGGGCGCCTGGCACGATTTCTACGAGATGGCCATCCTCGAGCACGAGTGGCGCGGCAAGTGGCGCGCCGAGGTTCAGGCTAAGACTTGGGCGCCTGAAGATGGCAAGAGTTATTCTGACGAGCAGATCGCGGAAAAGATGGGCTCGACGTGATTCTGTGGGAGTATAGATAGAAATGAGTCCTATCGTATTTGAAGGGGAACACGTATACTGATAGTCGGTAGCTTACAGTCGCGAAGCAGGGTTCGGGCATGCTAAGGAGATGGAAATTCTTGATTGATCTGTCAGCTATCTGGGTGTGCTCTACTGATTGAGCCCGTTAACCACCTTTGAAGGCCTGGAATAATGCTAACAAGGAAATTATGTGTAACCCATCGAATTTCGGGTGCATCTTTCTTGCTCTTGTGCTCTATAGATATTTCGTTGTGATCTATAAGACGAAAGACGACGATCTCCTTCATCTTTATGCAACTCTTCCCTCGGTCACCCGAAGGCGGATGATATCGATGCTGCTCTCGACTGCGAGTTTCGCCATCTATAGAGCACATTATATTATGTTAGCCAACTACCTCTACCTTAGAGATTTTCCCACAAATGCAGAGATCTGACTTACTTCCAAATGTTTCTCCTCGAGCTGCGCGGCTTCCTCACTCCCCTCATCCATGTCAGGGTGTCGCCACTCGAAGACGTAGCTCATCATTAACTCGCCATCAGGGTCTTTGCTGATGACATTGGTGATAGTGCTTCCGTCCTCTTGTTGGAACACGACGCGGCATGGCTTGTAGTGGACTGCAGATTACCCCGTTAGCCAATGTAGGCGTGGAATAATGATAGTCAAGACGATAGATATCAAACGATGAAAGGATTCCATCGACACGCAGCGGATAAGATTTTAAATCTTCTCGTCACGTACCGCACGTCTCGTTAACCCATTTACGAGTGCTATCGGCGGCAAACCGCACCCGGCGCTTGATCACGAGCGTTCCGTCTGGCAACGTATTTTCCTCAAGGACCTCACATTTAACGATAGCCGAGACGAAATCTTGTGCTCGTCGCACCTTCAGCTCCAGCCCCCTCCAGACCTGATGCTGTTTCAAAACTGGAGTGACACCATCCTTGTTGATAGGAGAGGTGTAGGCAAGGTTGAAGGTCACCATGTTGACGATACGGAAGATGCTTTACTGGAACTAAGATCGAGATTTAGAGCGAATTTATGATATGAGAGGAACACTGCGGACACGTTTTCGCAATGGCTTTAGTAGTTTGGTTTGAAGGGAAGTGAGCCTTCTTTGTACCCCTTTACGTAAGAGAGCTTAGAGTTTCCATGCAATGCACACGGGACTCGGAAGATCCCACAAAGCGACCAGGAGCTAACGTTGCTAATTGTTACATCAGTAATGATAAGCCATATTGTTTGTATCGCACCCGCCCTAATGATCCAGTGAGCTCGGTTCGATAAGTCAGGCAACCCCTGTGACACGTTGCCCAAGGAGTAGGCACTAAACACGCCATGTGCGACTGGCATAGATTGAAAACTGGAAACCCGGCTGTAGTGAGGCCGTGTAATATCTGAATTGAGCTTCATTTGAAGGTCGATGGATCGGAAAAGGGCGAATCCCGGATGGTGGGCGCTGGCTGGTGCGTTCATAAGTAGTACAGTATTGTTAGATGGAGGAATGGGCTTCTATGGGAGCGAGGTTGAAAAAATGGGCACATGAAGACATACTCTACCTGCATTTATTGCCTACCTACTCTAGGGGCAATGGGGTAATTATTGTACGACTGGCTTTGACTGTACGTACCCGTACCGAGTTATGATACACCGTAGTCTTAGGAGGCTAGACACGAAGAACTATTCGGTGTGACTCTGTTCGTGGAGTTCTAGTTGAGCCTCGAAATTTGCGATCACCTTGAAACAAATGATGGCATGGGATCAATTGCGGTAGCAAAAAGATTGTATCAGAAACATCAAGAACGAGTGCTTATGTAGCATGGCTGTAAGCGTACTCGAACCATTTTTGGATGGCCTCGCTATAAATCTTGTCACAGTGACAACCCACGGCTTAGAGTACGAGTCGCGTCAAATAATCATAACGAAACAGATTAGGTGCTCTTTCAGAATTGATACTTGCCCGTTTCATGAACTCAATTGTTGACTTCTCATATATTAGCATGCGGCAGTAACGGTTGGTGCTATTCCGTCCACAAACCGCGGAGATCATTCGTTCGCCCACCCTCTTTCAATCCTCTTCGGACGACCATTCATCGTCCTCGTCATCATCATTCTCATCTAGATCATCTGGATCTTCCATTTCATCGTCCTCATCTTCGCTGTCTAGTTCAGCATCGTTTTCTAATAGAGCCTCCTGCTCCTCTTCTTTTCGCTTGCGCTCATCTTCTTGTCTTGCTTCTTCCATCATTTTTGCCTTCTCTGCTCCTGATTTCCTTTGTGCCTCTACATAGGCACCGATCGGTGTCTTCTCCCACGGGAATTCTTTAAGAAAAGCATCAACCTGCGTTCGGTCTCGAGGTGCAAAATCTACCTTTGCCCGCTTGCCCTCGATGAACTTGGCATTGGTTTCGAGCTTCTGGACTAACAGGACAAGGCCAGAGCATAGCTTGCCATTCTTATTTCCCGACGCCTTCTTCCTCGATTGTTTAAGCCAGCGCTTCAGCATGATAATAACAGGCAGCGCGAGTTCCGGAAATGCAATATTAGTCGACCACAGCACGAAGAATTCGGCGAAGAGGTCCACTACTTGCTCTCCCACCCCATCTTGGTATATGCGTGTGCGCAAGTAAGACTTCGGCGTTTTATATGCAATGCGGAAGTCAAGAGCCTTGAGAGTTGCCTGCTTGGGCGGCCGTCTCATCTCGGCGGAGTTAAGCACCTCTAGGAGCACAGAGGTAAGGGGAATATAGGTACCAGTGGATCTCGATATCCTCAGAAGTGATCGAATCATGTGAAAACGGAGCGGGAAGTAGGCTGCTGTGGGGATGAGGCGCATAGCACCAAGAGTAACTTGGACAAGAGGATAGATCAAGAGTCTAAGTTGAGACTCTTTCCCATTTTCTGCTTCTCTGATTGAATTACAATGTTCCGACAGGACAAAGGACCAGAAGTCTAACGAATGGATATACTGCCAATTGTAGACATGCTTGTACGATTCGTTTTGATTGTGCACGATGCTGTTCCGAAGGTGGATAGCTAGTTGCCGTATGAAATTATAGGCCGTTGTGTAGCCGATGCTCTGATCGAGGCCCCATAATTCAGCAGCTGAGTTCTTCATGAGGTTGATTCCTTGAATCGTATTGGCGTTGGTTGTTCGGGATCCCGTTATCAATCCCTGGTATGTTGCTTTGAGCGTGGCTTCACGAATGCCTTTATCACCAACAACCACAAGACGTCGGAGAACAAGGAAGGCTGTGATTCTCGTAGTGTCACTACTGGTGGACTGGGACCAGAATCCAACTACCGTCTTGATCACATTTTTTAATAACTTCCGAAAGGTCAAAAGGTAAGGTACCAAAGGTGTTAATGCAGATAGCGTTAATTTGAGCGTGGCATCGTCAGATAATGTGGGGAGCATATGGAGAATTGAGGAAGTGAAGCTTCGTAGTAGCAATAATAGCGGCTTAAACTTCTTCGATTCTGTTGGTACGTAGACCTTCCCGGAAGCCGATTCTTTGACAGGAATATGGTGCTGTAGGATTTCGGGTATCTGCTTGAGTGCAGCAATGAGAACATCATGGAAGACTTCGGGGCTCGATATTGTGTAGGGTGATTTCTTGCCCTGGTCGTCCTCTTCGTTTAGGTGGGCAGCGGATCGAAAGGCTAGAACCACCTGCCTTGCAGCTTTCAGGGATTTGTTCTCCACCACCAACACTTTCCACCGGGCAACCATCTCTTTTGTGAGTTCGTTTTCTTGTGGAGCGGCTCGAGCGTCATCTGATTGTGTCGACTTCTTCCGCTTTTTCTTCGGCAAATCGTCTTCTTCGCTGGCACTCAGCTCATCAACTTCGGCTAGATCCGTGTCGTCGAAGTCCAAAGTTTCGGGATCATTCTCTTTAAGGAATTTGTAGAAGGCAGGGTCGTCCTTGGCCAGGGCTTCCATCGCGTCTTTGCTCATTCCGAGATTGTCGTCATCGTCGTCGAGCTGACCAGCTTCCTCGCCATCGCTTTCAAAGAGCGGTTCGGCGCCCGGGCTTTGAGGTTCATCGCTTATGTCTTCATCGTCGGAGTGAGGTGGCTGTGGCTCGTCTCTCTTGCGCTTTCCGAGCTTCTTGGATGGTTTGCCAGCTTTGGGCGGCTTGTCGACGATCTCGAATCCCCCGCCAAAGAAGTCGTCAACGCTCATCTCATTGACGTTGGCGGTTTTGGGCGCCTTAGAATTCGCTGCCTTTGCTGCATCTTCGGGACCTTTGAAGAACTCGGCATCTGTTGCTTTCCGCGCTTGCTTCTTCGCCTTGAGCTGGTGTTGCTGCTTTATCTTTGCGCCCGCCTTTCTCTTTTCCAAGACGTTCTTGAGATGTTTCTGCTCGAATTTCTTGGTCGCCTTGAAGTTCTTCTTAGCACCAGCCATGATTGCTCACTTAGCCAGCGGCAGAGTATAGGAACCTCGGCCAATGTCGAATTTAGTAGAAGATGAAGTACGGCACTTAAATCAAACACCTACGGTCCGCCGTTAGCTGCTCTCAATTGATCAGCATAGAAATTTTGAGTGGGGCTTATCGGAAATCTTTATCACAATGACTAGCCCAATTCGGAAAAGTGCGTTTTAGGTAGCAATCCGTCCAGGAAGGAACCCTGTTGACTGCATCAGCCATCCTGCATGTCAATTCTCCGGATCAGTTTCAGTTCTCAATATCCAAGATTCTCCCAGTCTATCTAACCTCGGCATTGTTTTTGATCAGGACAGTATTCCTCTAACCTGTGCAAATACTATTCGAACCCATAGAGCCACCTCCTCTATCATAATTCTTTTCATATGACTGTCGTTCCTATATCTCGTATCCCCACCATGACGTCTAGGCAGGCCTACGCTCCGACGCCTCATAGCTACGTGCCTAATACGGCTCTCTCCGCAACGATAAATCTTGACGAGGTCTGGGCTCAACAAATTTCTAACTGATAAATCATGACACTAAACTGACAGAGATTAGGAAGTCAAACTGGCTGAAACCCGGGCCGAACGCGACTTGCAGGATTCCCTAGCCGAGATCTTCTCGATCATTGTCACGTTGGATGAGCTTGAAAGAGCGTTTCTTAAGGATGCCATACCTGAATCCGACTACACTGAAATATGCGAGCGGTCATTAAAACAGTATAAATCTATTTTAGCTGATGAGACGGTAGCAAGAGCATTTGTTGGTCTCGAAGAATTCAAAGCTGAGTGGGATGTAAGTCGTTTCGCCTCGAACGAATCTTGTCCCGGCTGCTCGCTCACAACAATAGCTGGAAGTTCCGAGGGCAACAGAACGCCTGAAGGTTGGCATGCCGTCTACAGCTGTGACTGCCTCAACAGGCCCAGCACCCCAGCCAGCGGCCAGCACGGACAGTAAATCCAGGCAACTCATTTTGAAGGCAACAGAGGACTTTATCACATTTCTGGATGCGCTCCGCCTCGGCCTTCTGGCTAAGGATCAGTTACACCCTCTCCTGACTGATATCATTCAAAGTGCTAATAAGGTCACTGACCAAGATTTTGAAAACCGAGGCAAGATCATCCAATGGCTGATAACCTTGAATCAAATGAAGGCTACCGAAGAACTATCAGAGAACCAAGCCCGAGAACTCGAGCTGGATATTAACTCTGCTTATGTGGGTTTCAAGAATGCTCTTTGAGAAAGATCCAATCCACGTGAATTAGTTGGTCAGCTGTTGGAAATCCCACCGTCTGTCCCTAGTTATTATCCTAGGCAGAGATGCGCAATTATGTTATAATCGATTGATACTACTCTCTTTCACAATTTGATTGTGATAGAACAGCAAGAGGCAAAACGTTGGGTGTCATGGCCGTTCTCGGTCCATACGTTGTCGAAATTTACACTAAGTGTCTTCGGCACTTATGAGTGGCCAACTTGTCACCAACAGCCCCACCGTAGGGCGCATTTTCTTCAAGATTCCATCAATCGCTTTGCCCACCTCCTAGTAGACGGTGCCTACCTTATAAACAGACAACCTCTCAAAGATATCGTTCTTGTTTGCCGATATCATATATATAAACAAATGACCTTCGACTCAGCGCCAGCCGAAATCATGCAACGCACTTTTCTGGCATTTCAGCACAATGCCAAGCTACACACCCTCCAAACGGTTGTCCGGGCAGTGAGATCTGTCGCATCACTTGAAGAAGAAAACAAAGGTCTTTTCAAAGGCGCGAATGAAGAAGACCATATCGTGGTCACCGAGCAGACAATATTTCATCCTCAAGGTGGCGGCCAGCCATCTGATGTTGGAGTGATCAGTGATACTTTGGGGGCCAAGTTCGATGTGTCTGCCGTTCGCATGAATCAAGTAACGGAAGGGGAAGTGCTGCATCTCGGCAGATTTAACGACGAATCATCACACTTCAAGGCTGGCGACAAAGTCACACAGACTATCGACAGTGAGAAACGCATCTTGTATTCGCGATACCACACCGCTGGACACGTACTTGGCGCTGCAGTACGGCATCTTCTCGAAAAAGAAGTCCCCAACTTCGACGAATTGAAAGCATCTCATTTCCCCGACTCAGCATCGTGCGAGTTTCAGGGACTGATCGAAGGCAAATGGAAGGACTCCATACAGGCCCGCCTCGATGAGTACATCAAGGCAGACATGCCGGTCGAAATTGATTTCTGGGATGAAGATGATTTCAGGACGAACGGGCTAGAAAGACTCATACCCGACCGCAAAGCAATGGGCATGACAGATGACGAGAAGTTCCGTGTTGTGAGGATAAAGGGCGCTGAAGTATATCCCTGCGGGGGAACTCATGTCGACAGCACCCAGCTCTGTGGCAAAACGAATGTCAAAAAAATTAGTCGATCGAAAGGCACAAGCCGTGTGAGCTACAATTTGCCTTGAAGACTTCGTTCAGAACAATATGCATCAATTCTGTTGGGGAGCAAGCCTGCTCAAAACAATGCGGAAGAACTCTGCATATGGCAACCCGAATCATGAGTCCTGAACACAACACATGTATAGTCCCTGCATGTCGATGTAGCACTTGCATTAGGCGGAAGATATGATCTTAGGCCGATCAATCACATCATGCATGGTTGGCCCCCCAATCTCTAGCTATACACATAGATCAACGTTCCGGCGCCAAAATAGTGCCTGAGGAGCCCCCCAAATCAGAAGCTGCCTTAGAACCATGAGTTGTCGCGGAGTAGTTAGGAAACCTAGTCAATATAAAGGACTCCATTCCGGCCTCGAAGCTTGAGCACGTGGCCTGTAATGGTGGCTTGTCTGGGCTGATGCCGAATAGATCGGGCCCACAGTAACTGTTATCACCATCCGATCTGTATACATGTAACTGGGTTAGATTGATGGATACTCTTTGACAAACGTAACGAACCTATATACAACGGTTAAGAACTGCCGACATGGTGACAGTGAACAAAAGATGCGGATCCACCAACCTGGAATCTGACAGCCTACTCGATTGGCTGGTCGCTTAATTTTGCCCTCAGGTTCTGCTGGCCGAATACGGACTGGAACTGCAGGAACTGCATTTCTCAGTGCGACCATCTACCCCAAGGAAGGGGGAGGACACCTAATCGCGACCCCGTTTCTGGTTAAGATCTGTCGTAAAGGCAATCAATGGACGCTTCGCTACCTGGTAGCGCAAACATGCACTGACCGGAGTCGCATCACTGCTACCAACATCTTCCGATCGAATGTATGTCACCCTTCTTGTTGAGAAGATTGCATGTGGTCAGAATGATTGGCTGCTACAACAATCAATATTCCAACCCCCCAAAGTCTGAGCTTAACCGCTTAGCGGCGGGGTTCTGTATCCCACCACCTGCAGCTGTGAACATTTGTCCATCCACACATTGGCTAAGCGGCCCAGTGGCGTTTCAAACGAGGGAGAATAAAAAATCAGGTGACGCCTAGACCGTTTGAATGTGAATATATGCCAGCTCCCATCCTGTATTTTTACAGCTGAAGCTCTCTCTTCTCTCTCACGCATACTAGACCAATCTGCGGAACTGATTATTTCAACAATATCAATCGCAACACTTTGCTCTCCCGTCTATAGACATGAGAGAGTACCATGGATTTTCTTGGTGGTAACATCTTGTCCTTTGACACGAAGCTCAAAATCTTTTTAGTTGGAATAGGATTGTTCTTATTTGCTGGAACATGCTTTTCTATCATCTCTACCTCAAAGACTAAGGAAAATGAGAATCCTAATCTCATCCGGTCTCTTTGGCTATTCTTTTACTCTTGCTTCCTCAAGCCACATGAGGGTGATGGCAAGCGCAACCAACAGGATGCTCTCGAAAGCTTCTACAAGTCGCAGGCTGGCGCCTATGATGCGACAAGGAAGCGTCTCCTCAGGGGCCGTGAGGACATGCTAGCGTTAGCAGCCGCCCAGCTTACCCTGAAAGCAGGAGCAGTCGGTTCGAAACGAACCAAGATGATCTGGGTCGATGTCCGTAGCTAGAAACATACCCAACCTACGACTTCGCTGACTAGAATTATAGATCGGTGGTGGTACAGGCTGGAATATTGAAGCGATGTCCCAATTCGTCAGCGTTCCCACATTCTTCGATAGCGTGTACTTGGTTGATTTCTCACCGTCTCTTTGCGAGGTAGCCCGGAAACGGTTTGCTCGACTGGGATGGAAGAATGTCAAGATCATCTGTCAAGATGCGAGAACATTTCGATTGGAAGACCACGAACCTGTCCTCCACAGTGAACGACCCCGCTCTCCCGAAGCTGGCTACTTCTCTCAGGAACGGCCAAGGCATGTGGGCGCCAACCTTATCACTATGTCGTATAGTCTGTCCATGATTGTAAGGTGATCCCAAGGACCTAAGACCATATCATAAGAATCTAACCGTAGAATAGCCTGACTATTACTCCGTCGTCGACTCTATGATCTCCCTCTTAGCGCCGAACGGCATCGTCGGCGTTGTCGACTTTTATGTCCAATCCAAAGTCGACATCAGCTTCAGGAACTACACGGGAGGCCAGATCGACCGTCACGTCAACTTTCTAGGAAGGACTTTCTGGCGTGCCTGGTTCGATATTGATCGAGTGGCTCTTGAACCTGGTCGCCGTGACTACCTTGAATATCGCTTTGGTACGGTTCTGAACGTCAACACTCGTAATTACGTCCTTGGCGCGATTCCGTACTATATCTGGTTGGGCGTTCGCAAGCAACCTTCTTCATCTTCCCCTTCGCAGGACCTCGTTGAGAAAGTTGACGCTCTAGTCACTGAGTCGCCTTATCTCTGCCCTACGAACCACTCGGGTTCACTATCTCAGTCAACCGAGCAAAGTGTCCCCGAGATACGTTCTAAAGCCTTCGAGGCAGCCGTTGTCAATCTCTCGGCAAATCTACCCCTCCCCTCGTTCTTCTATCAAAACCACCACTATCGGATTTACTACGACGATCAACTGAAAAAGCACACTCAGTTCAACGACGAGTATATCTACGCGTTCACCTGGGAAGATACTCGTGTTGACGAGCGAATTTTGAAGCTCAAGTCAGACGATGTAGTTCTTGCCATCACCAGTGCAGGTGACAATCTTCTCTCGTACGCCCTACAAGGCCCTGCCAGGATCCATGCCGTTGACCTGAATCCGACCCAAAATCATTTACTAGAACTCAAAGTTGCCGCATTTCAATCGCTTGACTATGAGGACTTCTGGAAGATTTTTGGTGAAGGCAAACACGCTGATTTCCGATCTTTGCTTATTTCGAAGATGTCACCTCATCTATCTAGTCGTGCATTCCAATACTGGCTAAGTAACCACGCTATCTTTACTAAGAGTCGAGGTGGCCTCTACGATACTGGTGGTTCGAAACACGGGCTCCGAATTGTTCGTTGGATTACACAAGTTTTTGGATGCCGGTCTGCTGTCAAAAGCCTGCTCGCCGCTAAGACGCTCAACGAGCAGCGCGAAATCTGGCGGAACCGTGTTCGTCCGGCATTGCTATCTCGTCTCGTGTCCAACTTCGTCGTGAGCCAAGAATCATTCCTCTGGACCGCACTAGGTGTGCCAAAGAATCAGCTTGCCATTCTCGAAGCAGACCATGCGGTCTCTGATGTAGTCTGTGGCCCGAACCCGACGGCCAAGAACACACGCTCGCACGCTATCTGGCAGTACATGGTTAACACGCTTGATCCCATGATCGAGTCTACCCACATCGCCGCAGATAACCCGTATTATTACGTGTGCCTCGATGGCAAATACTCGCGACAATGTCACCCAGATTACCTGTCACCAAAAGCGCACGCACGTCTCTCGCGACCCAATGCGCTCGACAATTTGCGCATTCACACTGACGAAATCGAGGAAGTCCTCGCCCGTATCGGGCCCGGCACGCTTACGGTCGCCGTTGTCATGGATAGTATGGATTGGTTCGACCCGGGGTCCAATGCCGCGGCGTCACAGATCACGAAGCTTAACCGGGCTCTCAAGATGGGCGGACGCGTGATGCTGCGTTCTGCTGGCCTGCAGCCGTGGTATCTGAAGGAGTTTTCGAAACTTGGCTTCGCGACGAAGTGCATGGGCTCTCGGGAACCGGGTACCTGCATCGACCGTGTCAATATGTATGCTTCGTGCTGGATCTGCACCAAGAAGGAAAACCTCGCGCCACCGACTCCGGAGATAGCTTCTATTGGTGAGGCGGAAATTTCATCTCTCAAGATCTGAGATACATGTAGGTGGATAAGTAACGCGTGTTGGGTGGAACTGGAACGGTCTTTCCTTGTGTATGCGTGTTGCTGTTGTTGTCAACGAGGGGTAGCAGCTGGAATGAAAATAATAACGAGCGGGAAGAAATGTTTACAGAAGATTGAAATATTTTACGATAAAATAACCGATCAGCTTGCCATTCCTTAGATTAGGTAGTCCTAGGTTCTTTGTGTTTCGCACAGGGTCCAAGATTGATCTCAACCTGAGCTGCACTTATATCAAAACCATTCATTTGACTGAAACTTTTAGTTGCCTTTTGCTGTTTAGCTTTGTTATGTTTGCTGTGTTCAATAACTGCGGCGACTTGTAAAAGGCAAGCTAGAGTTATTGCCAATTTGTTCATTATAAATGTAAATCACAGCAATCGTGATACAACAGTTGTTGCACACTTCAGTTATAGAAGAGGCATATGTACTCAATTGCTTAAGTATGTAATCAGTCCAGTACTTTCTACTTTTGATAATTAGTAACTGCTACATATTGACAGTTCTAAATACAGGAGCAACAAGTTGTATTACGAACCAACCTTTGCTCTTGCCCTTACCCTTACTATTGCCTGTTCATGTGTCATGTATCGTATCCAGGCCAACACCGAAGAAAGAGTACCTCAGTTGCTCTTTCCTATTGTCACGCGTACTAGGCTCGCGTTTGAAACTAGGGTTCTGACTGCAAAAAGAACTTACTGTTTATTTCCCAACTTTCCATAGCAACCTACCTCTGCGTGGTGTTATTCTGACCAGACGCGCACCTTTGCATACCCAGCAACTACCAACACCCAACCCATACTACGACAACTATTCTGGGAAACAAGACTCACAGAACCGCGTATTGAAATACTTATCCGCATTAGCATCCTACGAGTACGTACCTTGATAACTGTAACAGACCCCACCCCCTATCTACCTCGCGCTTCCTAACATAGTCCTCATAGCTCAGTGACAAGTCAGCATCATGCCGAGACTCCTCGGTGAACTTTACCAGGCGACTAGCCGAAACTCGGATGATGGTCCGTCTGAGAGAGACGATGGCCAGCCTTATGAATGCCCGCACCCTAAGATCCCGCTAACGCAGATTATTGTCGATCAAGCCTGCGATATGCTGCTCATCGTGGGAGAGCAAAGGTGCATAGAAAGTTGCTCCATGACTAAGAGCGGGTACATAAAACCACAGGGAATCTGCTTCCACGTCAATTCCTACATGTTGGGAGGCGCCTCGCCAGCTTTCGGGCTCACTCTCCAGAGCCCCACTGCCGTAAATAAAGACGACGCCAGCCGCGTGAAATGGAAGGTCAAGATGCCCAGTGATGACCCGGAGGCGATGCGGATCATCGTCAACATCCTCTACGACCAGTACACAGTCCCACCACTCAGCGAGCCCATGGAGCTAGGACTGCTCTACCAGCTCACTGCCCTCGCTCAGAAGTACGACCTCGTGCACCTGTTCCGCCCGTGGTCTGCGCAGTGGGTGCGGGACATGGAGCGCTACTGGGTAGACGTGACGTTCAAGGGACAGTCGGCGAAGAATCTCGAGTCGTTGCTCTGGGTATACTGGATTCTCGGACATGCGCCTCTGTACAGCTACATGGTCCTGCAGATTGCCTTCCACAGCCAAATCGACGTCCTCGGTAAACTCACGGACCTGGCCGGGCAGCTCTGCTTCACTAGCGAGCAGGACACTATCCACGTGCCGCCACTCGCAAAGGACGAGATCCGGAAGACACGCGTCAAAGTCCTCGAAGAAATCCGCACCGCCATCATTGACGCTATCGAGGGGCATTTCCTCGGTTCAGAAAATACGATTCCATGCATGCGCATCGACAACGAAGACGATCTGGGCTGGCGTAAGGCCGTGCGTGCTTCATGCCTGAAGCTGCTCGAGGCCGAGAACCTGTGGCCGGTACCGGTTGCCTATGAGATGACTCCAAGCCCTCGAAGCATCTCGCACATATTCCGCGCCAATCCCAACATCCCGAATTTCGCACATGTGTTCAACAACGGAACCAATGTGTCCTGTGAGGCTATTGGTCCCTTTTGGGACCGCGTTGAGGCCATTATGTATAACTATGACTTCGTCCTTCCAAAGGCGACCCAGATCCTTCTGAACAAGCACGCTGTCAACTCCGGACTCGCTGGTTATCACGGAGTGAGAGACACGCCATTGAAATTCGATAAGGCAGTTTGGAACGTCAAAGATGTCCTCGCGTTCCTGATAGATATCGCTGAGTATCCTGATGCTGCTTTCAATGGAGGAACAACCACGGCGAGTTCACGGTCGGCTCATCGTTCAATTTCAGGCGCTTCTTCGACTTCGACTACGTGTACTTCGCTGTCAGACCCATTCATGTGAGTCATGAACTTTGAACGGTTCATAGAGGGGCAGCATTGGGCCATTGGTTGTTCAGTTCGGAGGGTACGGTCTGGTCTCGTGTTCATGGGTTTTGGTGGAAAGTCAAAAGCAAGGAAGAAAAGAATACAGTCGGATACTGTTGATTCTATAAGCGGCACCCTGTTCATAGCCCGAGGAAATTCTGCGATTCTGATTTGTACGACGCGGATAAGATTGTACATACATCTAGTGCGATAATCACTGGAGGTTTGGGAGCGCTAGGATGCTTATGTAATCATTTTTCGGGGGGTTCGTCTCCCGTCCTGTCTCGCGCCAAGCAGCAACACCATACGTGCTCCGTACTCTGTACTGTAATAACAAAACCTCCGTACAGGTAACCTGGCCAAGTTTTATCAACGCACAAATGTGATGCAAACTAAAAAAGCAGACAAGAGATACTAAAAGTTCCTATTTCAATTGATTTCAGACGGGTTCTTCGAAACAGGACTATATCCATCAGGGCCACAATCAGGAACCTGCTGCTGCGAATAGCACTCTCGTCATGAAAGAGTGGACTTTACTCCGTGCTCCGTACTTCGTACTCTACACCATATCATGAAGAATCAATACCGAACCTATTCTTGCAGAAAGAAAAATATCAAGCACAATCATCGATTTAAAACGAAACGACTAACACCCAGTCAGTGCATCTACACACATGGGTGGGTTTGGCCCGATTCTGCAAAGGCCTGATGTTTGGGGGCCGACCTCAAACACTCCCTGTCAGGGTTCTGTCTCAACCCTTGCCGCCACGCATCGCGACCCCTGACCAGAGCTCCGACGATGCATTCTTCCACCACTTACTTGCAGCCACAGCCGCCTTCGCCAGCACAAACGTGACGAGCCTCAGGTCACCTCGCATCAGCCTAGCTTCAGACCGCAAGCTACTTTATGTTGTAGTGTAATCATATACATCTTCTGATGTATTACTCGCCTAAGCCTGGTGAGAGGCGGCCAATTTAGTACCTATGCCAAGTGCCGATGCCTATCCCTCGCGCAGCGTCCCGCCCAGCTTCTTCATCACGAACAAGGCCGAGGCTGCAACCCTGGTCGAAACGACCTCCAGACTATGGGCCTCCTCAATCTAGGGTTTCATTCTTTTCTTAGTCGTTTTTGTGCGTCTTCTCTATCGTCTTCTACTCGCCCTCTTCTCCTCCGTGACCTGATGGACTTCGTGATTCTCATTCGTTTCGTTTTCGCTTCCATCACAGCTTCGCGTCGTAGTGTCTTAGAGGTGGTGCTATCGCTCCCTTAGTTCCTCTCTCCCACTCATGAGCCTGAGTAGCTCGTACAACTTCGCTTCTCTATCTCACTTTCATTTCTTGACTGCGTGACGGGATCTCCAGTGTCGTTAAGCTTATTAGTATGCCCATTTGATTCTGTTGCATATTTCTACAATCGGGCTGAGCCCGAGTTCTTTTCTAACGGCTGGCCTGTTCAACTTATCTGTATCGATTCTTTTAAATCACAAATACATCTATCCGCTTCTTTCACGAAGCTCCTGCGCCTATCGTCCGCGCTCAGGATGAGGGCGCTTTACTCGGGTTTCCTACTGTTGGTCCTTGGGACCCTATCGCCGGCACAGGTGCGTATTATGACAGCTGATTCGAATGGGCGAGAGACTGACAGGTAGCAGGCTGCCACCTTTGGGCGTCACAATCAACGCGTAAAGCGCTCGTTTTTAGACGATATTTTGGGCAAAATTAATGGCGATGGTAGCGGCAGTAGTGGTGCAGGGAGTCAAGTCGCCGAGACTGTTCGACAGACGATCACAGTGGGCAGTGATGGATTCAGTGAACCATTCAACACCTCGGTGCCCACCGTCACAGAGACAGCGACAATTACGGTCACCCAAGCTGCCGTGGCCGCTGAGAATGTTGCAGGGTATGTGGATATACCGAATGATAGAGTGAATAAAGATTGACCCCGTCGAAAGGCAGGTGACGGTCACAGAGCTAGCGACCACGACACTGATGCAGCTGATCGCTTGCGGGACTCCTTATGGAATTCCATTTCCGACGCCCCAGGCCTTGTCGATCGCCTCTTCAATCGCAGAAGTTGTCTCATCGGGCCAAGCAGCCGCTTCATCTGCTGCAGCCGCCTCATCTCTCCCGGTTGTCGCGACAGACACAGTTCAAGACGTGACAACCTCAGCAGCTTCAGTACCCCCGGCCATTAGTTCAGCTACCTCTATTTGTAAGATAAATCCCGTGCAGTCCGAAGAAACGAAAGTAATTCGCTAACTATGAATAGCGGTGCCTGACGTACCTCAAGGAGTGCCTTCGCAGGAGTCTTCCATACAACCATTTGACCCGTCACCAACGTCTCTCGCGACCGCTGTGCTGCCCAGCACCTCGAATGTTATTGACACTGCTTCGCCAACCTCAGCCGCTGTAAATCCCAGCACTTCTGCCGCAGCAGCCAGTTCAGCACCGAGTCCAAGCGTTGCAGATCCAAGCCCATCGACTGCTGAAGTATCAAGCACGCCAGAAGCAACACCCTCAAGTCCCGCGGCCGTAGATACCAGCACGTTAGTAACGGCCGCAGTAGTTTCGACATCAAGCTCAGAGGCAGCGATCCCAAGTTCCAGTAGTTCCAGCGCGCCGCCAGAAACCACCTCATCGCTCGACGCATCATCCGCCGCGGCAACAACTCCATCCGCAGATCCGGTACCACCAACGGGTTTATCATCAATTGCGCTTCCTCCTGAGCCTACTCAGTCCGTACCGCAGGCCACTACAGCAGCAGCAGCAGGGCAAGGGCAAGGACAATCCTCGATCGCGCTGCCGGCATCGCAAGAGACGCCAGCCCCCGCTGCTGCGCCGCCCGTGAATCTCGCACCCGAGCTGGTCGCCGCCCTCACGGCAACGACGTTCGCGGGCGCCAATGAGGGGCCGCCGATTAATTTCAGCGGCGTCGCTCTGAACTCTGTGATAAATCTCGGTCCCGTCGGCTGATTACCTCACCTGGGGAATTAAGGATCGGTGCCGGATTTGGTTGTGTAGCGGTCTTAGATAGGGGAGAGGGCGAGGCCGTATATATGTTTCTGCAGGATAGTTGTTCCGATATATACCTACTTAGCAGTATATATATCTAATTATACCAATATCTTACCTGTTAGACGTGCACTATTCGTCCTCCGGGACAGCACTGCGGAACTACACTTCATTGAATGTAGGATCTGGGAGATTGATAAATATTATATGAGGTCAAAAAAAAAAAAAAAAAAAAAAAAAGAACCGAAGCCGGGCGCTCGACCATGTGATTGCTTGTACCATGCATGTCCGAACCTGTTGCAATTTGCGTGCCCCGCTTCGACCAGAAAACTCCTTTAGGAATTTGTCTGCCGACTTTTTTACCATTAGCCCATTGAGGTCTAATTGGGAACATCTGTTAGAAGGAGGCTGCTCTTTTAGAACTATATGCCTACCATTAGGCGCAGTATTAGATTACTTTACTACTTCATATTTTCAAGCTTTGCACCCGCGCCTCTAATCACAAATCCGCGGCACGTAATCGTCGGCAATAAAGTAGCAATTCTATTCAGGGGTATCATAAGTTCAGTTTGCTTTTCCTCCTCGAAGCCGGTTGCCCAGAACTCCAGTTTCCCTTTCCGTCCGTATATAAACATCATTGGTCGTAGGGTGGGTTAAAATAAGTTTCCTACTATATACAGTAGGTAGTCATGATCCAGCTGCTGCTTTTTCTTTCGCTTGTTGTTCCCGCAGAGCGACTCTATCTCTCTTTGCTTGGCGTTTACTTATTGGCTGGCCCTCACCATTACCGTCTGGGTTCGCTGGGGTAGTAGAGGCTCCAGAATTATCGCCATTCTTCCTCTTCTTCCCTCCGGAGTTGTTCGTTTCTTGGTTCTTATTCTTCTTGTCCTTACCGCCCTGCGTATTCCCAGCAGGAGTAGCAGTACTGTCTTGCCCAGCCTCACCCATCTCGACGTCAGGTCGCTCGCCCTCTGCAAGATTAACAATCTCCACGACCCCCCGGAAGCCATTGCGCTTGATGCCCTCGTTGACCACAACGCTGCGAGGTATCATGCCCAATCCCTCCTTCGCGCGATCCGTCGACATTCCCCACACATTAAACAGATTCACCACATCCGCAGGCGCACGCAGCCCCAGCACAGACTGCGCCTCGCTGCTAATCACAATGCCCCGGCCACGCGTCGCACGGACCAAAGCCGCTAAGTTCCCGATGAAGGTCGCGCGCGCGCGCGCATCGGGTCCACCAGCCCCTCCTCCTCCGTACGATTCCTTGGTGCCTTTGGATGCGAGGACGTGTGTAGGAGCCGGGCCCTGCAGGGCCTGCGCGTAGCAGACCTCGAAGCGCAGGCCGCGGTCGACGGCCCACATGCACGGCCTCGGGCGGAACCGGAAGGGCTGCCGCGCCGTCAGGTCCAGCGATATGAGGGACACGTGGTCGAGGCTGTTGCACGCGGCCGCGAAGCTCTCCTCCGTCACCGGCCGCACCGCCACGATGTCGTATTCGGCCGCGAGCTGCGGGATCCGGTGGTGCTGCTTGTTCTCGCTGAGCACGAGGGTTGCGCGGCGCAATACGGTAGGCATTTTGGGCGGGGGGGCTGATGATGTAGACGATGAAGTAGGAGCCGGAGAATCGAACTTCGGGATAGGGTTCGTCAGTAGCGGTGGAATGGGCGCCCCAATCGTGTGGTTCAAGGCGACGACGGTGTACCCCAGCGATGCGCTGAAGCGCAGCGTGCGCTCGAGCTCGGCCGCGCTGGCGTGCGGCGACCACACGATGTTGAGGTCGTAGAGCATGGTGATTGGCGTTATGGGCACAGGGCCCGCGGGCGCATCGGTTGGGAGGTTCCAAGCAGCAGAGTGTGTTGCATTCGATGTGTTGGAGGGGTCGAGAACTGAATTTCAAGATTGCTGTCAGACGAGCCAAATCTAAGTCTAAGTCTGCTAAATTTCTTATCAAGACAAGCTCCAAGTCTCGATACAGAGCTCATGTGGGGCTAGTATCCAGCTGCGTCACGCTATAGCCAGAATCGGCATAGTAATTTCTTAGTTCGTATCCCTTCGTACGTAGTGGCTGGCTCTGTGGTTGGCTGTCACAGCGCCAGCTGACGTTTTTCAGCGCTCCGCCACAGCGCTCCTCGCTGCTACACCCGACGCTCTGGGCGTCTTAGTGGCGCGGCGTTCCATCATTGATGAGAAACCACATCCGTTTGCGCCGCCCAGGCCGGCGATCCCTTTCACATAAACCTGTGCAATATCCTACGAGTCCAAATATCATCACCTATTAAATTGCATCATCGATTTCGACGTCTAGCACTGCTTCGATCTGAACAACCAGCAACATCGAATTGGCATTACCGCTTCTTGCTCTTGAGCCTCGAATTACTAGGTGTACTGTACCTCGTCGGTATAGCCTCGACCAGCGAACATTATCTCAGCCTACTCTAAATCATGTGTCTGATCTTCACCTGCGGCGAGCATACTTTCCGCAAGCAAGTCGAGGGCTATGAGGGCATAACGTGTCAGTGTCACAATTGCGGCAACTACGCCGGCCATGTCATCAAGAGCAACCCCTGGTTCACATTCTGCTTTGTTGTGAGTCCCTCCTTCCATTTCCTTCGCTCGACTTAGATTCTTGTCTAAACGTATATGCGACTTACTATTTTACCTTCATCTGTGCGTACTAACTCCTTCCTCGCATAGCCGGTTCTGCCACTCTCCTTCAAGGGCTACCACGACGTCGTCTGTAACGTTTGCGGTTTCGCCCAGCCGCTCGAAAACAGACCCGATGTTATGAATATGAGGGGCGGCGGAAACAACATACCTATGCACAATCAAGGTCCGCCGCAAGGCTGGGGTGGCGGCCCGCCTCAACCTCACGGCCAACAGCCCATGCAGTACAAATGATTCGATAGGAGCTGGTCTCCCGAAAGGCGAAACGGGTATGAAGATGAGGTATCCGGAGAGAATTGCCAGCGGGGAAGCAACATAGCCCTATTCTCGAGACATGGTTTCCCAAACACCACGGCAATGGGCGAGAGGAAACATAACTTGGCATAAGGCTTTCAAGTGTAATTCACGACATGGCGTTAAGAGGTGTACAAGTGTTTTTACGCTTTCGTAATTACTGTCATTAGCACAGCAAGACTACATTTACCTTGATCATTAGCCTCTGCTGTGTACCAGATACCATAACGATCAGTTTTCTTGTTAATACCAATATGAAGAATGCGCGTTGATCTATCTTGCTTCTGGCGCTCCAGCAACAAGACTGAGAGGAAACCTGTGGCTGGAATATATGTAATTCGAACGTGAACCAAAAAAGGCGGTATGGCATCGGCATGGTTTAACCGACTTACTCTGCATTCCAACGTTAGCCCGGGCACGCATTTGCTCGAGTCTAAAATATGCATGTGTAATAATTGGGCATAAGGCGACGACGGCAGGCCTTTGGACCACCGACTGAAAGTCGCTGACACGGTTCCAATATTGAAACTCTGTTGGAGGGGTTAGGTTTATCGTTGCATTTTTGATCTTTGTTCCTTGATTTAGCTCAATACAATTTGTATTTTCAAGAAGTCGGTAATCGACTCCCAGTGGTTAACCCCTTCGCATCTTTCCACCAGTCGCATTGCCCCAGCATGCCTACAGCATCTTTCAGTGCCTCGGTTAGTCATGTAGGTACTAATATGTTAGCCATTCCACTAAACATTCGCCTCGGCTACCTAGGAATGATTCTGTATGCATTTATTGCTCCTGCTCAGCTATCTGGGTTGTTACGTAGTATTATGGGCCGGCCTCCCATCCGGATACGGCGGACACCGTTCAAGAGGGTGAGATGGCCGAGTGGTTATGGCGCTGCGTTCAGGAGGCTTGTGCAAACAAGTAGGTATCAAACTCTGAACAAATTTCGCAGTGGAGCAATCCGCGTGGGTTCGAGTCCCACTCTCATCATCAATTTCTTTTTTATTGCCTTTTTGCTACTTGAGCAGACAGCTTTAACCGCGACCGCTTGTCTCAACTTCTTACCCGGCCCGACAAGAAGTCACCAGAGGGCCAAACCCATCAAGGAGGGGCGGGTGATATGGGTGTCTCATGCTAACTAAGGGCCTCCCCAGCGGTACCATCAACTTTAAGCTACAGTTGTCTCATATCATAAAGCGAATGTGCTGAAGTTAGATAGAACAATATAACATTTAGGGAAGTAGGTAGGTAACGAGATATAACTTGCTTTTATATACTTTGTCGCCTCTAACTGCTACTATCACAAATCAACCTACGGCAGCACCTACTGCAGTTCTATGGTTCACTATGGCTACCAAGCGGCCAGGCAGCCCACAATTGGTACCAAACCCTTTCATCAAGAAGAGAAACCTCGAATGGAGTATTGTCATCACCGGCGAGTCTCATGATGCTGCTAGCTCCGCCGGCTCCGATGACAGCAAAGATGAGATAGAGCAACCACCCCCCTCCGCGGTTGAAGCTGGAAAAGCAAGTATAGAGAATCATCTCGACTATTTCCATGCGCTTCTAACCAGAACTACCGTGTCGCTATATCCTCTGGGCACCCCTCATCTGTCTACGGAACGCTATCGAAAACTATACGAAGCCAACGCCGGAAATCCAAAAGGGTCCCACTTCATCATCCATCAGCACGATCATCCAATAGCGGGAACGCATTACGATCTACGGTTACAGATCAATGAGACAAGCAGCGCATCATGGGCAATCATGTACGGTCTTCCGGGTGACCCGAATAGTTTCCGACTGAATCGAAACGCAACAGAGACACGAATCCACTGTTTATGGGTACGTAACATATCGTCATCCAATTTTCCAGCAGTTAAACTGACGAGCAACAGAACCACCTAATTGAAACAGCCTCGCATGCCACTGGCTCGCTTCTCATCTGGGATACAGGAACTTACACCATCTTACCAGCAAAGCCCAGCACTTCCCAGGACAATTCGCAATCTTCAAGCGAGTCAGATCACGACCTACCACAGCTGACTGAGCAACAAAAGCTGCACCAGGCGTTTGCGGCCAGGAAAATCCGGTTACGGCTCCACGGAGCACGTCTACCGTCAAATTATGTGCTAAACCTACGTCTCACGCGCGAAGAAGACGCCACGGGCCGGGCACGCAGTACACGTACCCCTAAGACACGGCGACGACGCGGTGGTGCGCAATCTACAGCATCGGGCAGGATAACCAGGTCCAGCACCAAAGGCAAGAAAATACCTGAGCCAACTACGAGTTCCGACTCGGAACCAGTACACAGAACGAAACAACAAGATACGAAAACGACTGATGATGGGGATGGGGACGATGATACAGACATCGTCCATGCCCCGAGCGAGCAGCTCACAGAGGCCGAGAAGGACAAGGACAAGGACATCTCACCCACCGAGCGCGAACTGCGCGAGCTCGAGGACGACGAAGTCCGCAGGACCAACGCGTACCCGGGCGCGACCAACTCCATTCACAGCGTGCACCAGCGGCGGTGGTACTTATCCCTAGACCGCGAAGAAGCGGGCTTTGTCAAGCGGCGCAGAGATGGGAAAACTATTTGGGAGAGCGGTCCGGTTACTACAAAAAGAGACGCGGGAGATGCAGATGAGTCACGGCTGGCCTATCCGTTCTACGTTCGAGGCGTCGAGTACGAACGGAGTGTTGTCACCGGCCGGCTGGGTAGTGAAGTTCTAAGAGATGAAGGCGTGGTGGGATTTATTGGCCGTAAGGGCTGGCAGGCCGTTATGAAGTAGAATGGTAACCTGAGTGCTTCTGTCTGTGCTGTATATCGCTACTGTACGATAACTGTCCGAAGTCTTTTCTTTGTTTTATTTCGAGTGTAACATACTACTGACTGGCCGACTGTCTTCTTTTGTGGTACATCTATCGTCGTCTGCCACATTCGCCTACCAGGGATGGATATCTTTGTTATGCCTTTATCCCGCGATGATTCAGGGGGTTTTAGAGAGCATTCATGATTAAATTCTTGAGCACAAATGATCTCGCACCCCATTTATTCAAATCTATATTCGCATATCAGTTGTGTTTCAACCAATTTCTTTTAACTACTAAATAAGTAATAAATCAAGACATTGATAATCTATCCTACCCCGTTCCAGGCACATCGAATTCCGCAGAAACTCTAACATTATCGCCCTAACAGCAATTACTGTCTGACATGAGATGGGACTATAAGCAACTCCCTTTATCCGACCGGCAGTATGACAATGCTGATCAACTCATCTTGGAACTTCTCTCAGGTCATGCATGGTTTCTTTTATTTCCTAATTCTAAGAGCATGATTTAAAAACTACCTAGTCGGGTGCTACCAAATTGTTACCGGGAGCCACAATGAAGTCATCTATGATTCTATGTAAGGTGCAAGCTGTTTGGTCACCCGCTGATTACTTCCCAGCCATACAAGCTTCTGTATGCTTATCAGCTCTGTATGTGCGAATTGTCGCGTGATTCTAGCTGATCACAAATGTTCCATGAATGACAGTGCATTCATATCTGGTGATCGTAGGGGGATCGGGAGTCATCTCTTCGGAAGACTGGTTTGGCTTGGTGTCTTCTCCCCTAGCATCGTTCTGAACGCTTGCTGGGTTGGCTTCTTCGCCTGGCTCTTCTTGGACAGCCTCTTCTTGGACATCTTCTTTCTCGACAGACTCTTCTCGGACAGCCTCTTCTTGAACATCTTTTTCTTCGACAGGCTTTGGCGACACATCCATAGGCGCATCAACAACTCGTGCAGATGTTTTTGCGACACGTGATCTAAGCCGTTCCACGTCGATATAAGCCTTGGTCTCACTGATCCAGATCAGGAGGTTATAGCCAGGATTCTTCTTGAAAGGCAGCATTTCCCTCTCTTTCAGTTCTCCCCTCTGCTGTGCGCCTAGGAGACGCGCCGTTTCGTCCTCCATACAAGCCTTAGGGATGTACAATTTGCCATTCCGCTGTTCCAAGAGCGAACCTAGATCCGTACTCCAGCCCGCCAAACACTTCATCGTAGCATGGCACATTCTGCGGAATATCGGGCCGTGGCCACTGAGATATGAGCCGGTCGCGTTGCTATCGTTTCGCCGGCAGGAAAAACAGCGGCAGACGAAGCCGGAAAGAAAAGCGTGTATCATTTCATGCAATAGGGTGTTGATTATATCACCAAGACTGGCTGGCTGGTGGTCTCTCTGCAGCTCAATCTCGACGCGAAAACTAAGGGGGCCGCCTTCGTTTTCCAGCTCCGTACACCGCCCTAGAGTTTCAATCCCCTCTGGGAAATGGGCCGTTATGAATTCTTTTATCAACGGATGGGGCCCCTTGGTGAGAGATCCAAAGAAGAAAAATTCATCCAAATGTTCCAGCAGTGTCGTCAGTGTGGTGCGAAGATCTGTGCTATGGAGCTCCTCAATTGGTCTTTCAGCCTGGCGATTGAACAGATCGATGAAATTACTTTTGGCACTTCTTTGATGAGGTGTGAGTCCATCTGCATCGCGCTCATAGAAGCTTGCCACGGTGCAGTTCATTAAATCTCGTGCTCTATATTTGCTTCGTTTCAGGTAGGGGCGGGCTTTGTCCCCCATTCTGTATGCGATTGCTCTGTCATGTTTCACAGGATCAGGCTTCATGATGGAAATAGAATGATAGCTTGACTATGAGTAGCTCTTATATGGATTTCGGAGAGTTTGGAGTTTGGAGTTTTGAGATAGTATTGTGCGATTGTAGCACACTTCTTAAGGGGAGACTGGAAGCATTATATATAAACATTGCTTCCATCTTGCTGGGAGTGCCGACAACATTCTATAAATCTTGAGACAAATCTGGCTCAAACGAGCTTCAACACATCTCGAGCCATCTGCTTTCCTTCAAATGCGATACGTATCCTTGCTAGAGAATCGTCTACTGCTAGCTTTTATTAATCTGACAAGTAAAGAGCGTTAACGTGTCTCTAAGAAAAGAGTAGAAGTTACATCCCGTGTAGTTTTTACTGTTCACTATTAGAAGAAACAGATATTACAGTTGTTCAACCTGTTCTGTTGATGTTATTGTAATAATTGTAATCGCTATACTTAATTGGGACTACTTAGTCCTAGACCCCCCTTCATACAATTACCCAAACTCATAGACCAGCTGTCAGGGCCGTATCCGAGACTTCACAAAATATTACTTGGACATAATGGCTAACGCTGACGACCCAGCCGAGCTATTTCACGTCTCCATGAACTCATCAGCAGGAGTCACAATTGTATTCCTACATGGGCTGTTCTGTTCCAACCTCGAGTTCGGCCTGGTCGCCCCGCATCTGACGGACTACCACATCCTTATGGTAGACCTGCCCGCGCACTCCGGCTCGCGCGAATGCGGTCCCTTCACCCTCGCCAACTGCGCATCCCGTGTTGCGGGTCTAATACGCAATCGCGCGCATAATGGCCGCGCACACGTGGTCGGGGTCTCGGCTGGCGGGTTTGTGGGCATGCAGCTCGCGATACACGACCCCGAGCTCGTAATGTCTCTCTACGTCTCGGGCGCAACGCCGTTCCAGGGCTACCAGCACTGGCTCGCGACTCATCCTCGGGCGCTATACCCCTTACTCGCGGCGACGGGGTCGTGGGTGCCGGATTCTGCATATGACTGGGCGACAAGCCGTATGGGCTTGCTGCCGCACGAGCAGCTCCGTGCTGAGACTAAGCAGAATTTCTCCTTCAAGCTCATGAAGCTTGGATATAGCCAACTAGCCGATTTCACGGTTGAAAGCAGCGTGCCGGCTCTTGCAGGCACGGGCGTTCGGACTCTGGTAGTCGTCGGCGAGGTCGTAGATGATGCTCGTACGGCTGGGTTGATGGGACAATTGTTAAAGGAAAACGGCTCCCCCGATAGCGAAGCTGTGCTAGTCAAGGGCGCGCAACATCTTTGGGACTTACAATTTCCATTGTTATTCGCTCAGAGTGTCACTGCGTGGACCGAGGGTCGAGAATTGCCGGATGGATTTAAGAAGCTGCAATGAGCTGAAATAAGCATTCACTTAGACTAGGCTCAAGCAATTAAACTTGGTGAGCTTTTCTATCCATAATTACTACCTACTGTAGTATCTAGCGGTGTTATCGGACCCCACCTAAAATAATATAGATTTCCCCTCAACCTTCGGGAACCGCAGACAATATCATTATTTGCTTTCAACAACTACTACTTTGGTATTATCAACAAATTACGCGTTTTTCATCCACAGTATTATACTTCTATATTAATTGCACTTGATGTTTTGTTTTTGAAGCTGTGTCAACGCGTTCAAGCCCTCAAATCAGCGTTACAAGCTGTTTTCAAGCTTTCGCTGCAAACTTGCGTTACGAAATTTTCGTTGCTAGTCTTCGTCACAAACCTGTACCAGTCTTCGTCGCAAGTCTGGGCGAGTGTTGCGAAATCTGCATTACAAAACCCTTGCCTACAAGCCCCCGTTCCAAACCTGTGCTGCCCAAACTATTCGAAACCTCTGTCGAATCTTATACTACGGCTGGTTCGAACTTCGAAGCCCCTTTTACAAGCCGTCGTTACAAGCCTTCGTTAAAAACCTCCGCCGAACTCTACATTACGAGCCGTTTGAAACCTCCGCCGAATACTATTGTCACGGTACGTATATACGGGAGTTTAGGGGGTCGAGCATCCGAATTGTCATGGCTCTACTTTTGAGAGTGTTGTGGTTCAGTGTTGCACTTCTGTACCATTACACCTATACTATAAACTGCCCGAAATTTTCGTTGCAAGCCTGCGTTACAAAGTCTGTACTAACTTTTGCTACTAGTTTTTACCGTAAGCCTGCGTTGCCAGCCCTCGTTACAAAACTTCGACCAACCCTACGTTATAAAACATTCGAAGCCTCTGTTACAAAACTAGGTAGGTTACAAGCTTTCGCGCAAGTCTTTGTTGCAAGCCTGTCCTACGAGGAATTTAAAGCTTACAAAAGACTCCACAAGCTTTACAACGTCGTGTTCGGCGGAGGCCACAACAAAGACTTGTAACGAAAGCTCGCGTGGGCTTATAGGGAAAGTTGGCACAGATCTTTACAACCCAGACTTACAGCGCAAACTTTATAACAAAAATAAAAAAACAAACTACAACCAATCGATTGTATAGAGTTACTAGCACAATATATGTTCGTAGATCTAGGTCAATCACAGTAATTTAAGTAAAAGTAAACAAATTTCGAACAACGGTGTTGTCTGCAATTCCCGAAAGTTGGGGGGAAGTCTATATTATTTTGTGTAGGGCCCGACAACACCGCCGCAAACTATATTACGGCCATATATGACTTTATAATTAATAATTACTTTCGAACATATGACTTAGGGCACCATAAAGGGCAATCTATGCCTAGCATTAACATCGCAGAGAGCTTAGCTTCTCATTTCAGGGCTTTCTTTGAATTACCAGTTGCTATTCCTATGTGGAGACTCCAGTTCTTCCAACCATGGGAAAGCCCAGGAATCGATAATACTCAGCTGTAATATCTCTTAAGGGTCGGTCGGTCGGTCGGTTGGTTGGATTTTATAACGCCGTGGAGAGCAACGAAAGGCTCCATACCGCCCTCTGGGCTCGTGCTCGGCGCTGTCTGTGCCGTCGTTAGTCAACCCCTTACAAGGGTGGACGAGAAGTGAAAACTTGTGTCTAGTGTCGACATCGACCGCGTCGATCTGTACGTTGTTCGTCGTATAAAGCGCTACTCTTCCGCCGAGCGCGGAGCGTGAACACGAACGATACTTTTCGCGGACCTTCGGACGAGGAGCACCGGCCGTACTGATCGGTCGTTCGAGTATGCCGATGTAGTCGATGTCGAATGTACCGCGACCGTCATATCCCCTCAGGGGGTGCTTTGGCAAAGGCATCTCTAAGAACTGAGGTCAGGGCATCGAGCATTATAAAGTAAGGAACCATACTAAAATGGTGGCAAAACTGTTCAAACAAAAGTCTGGTTGGATAAAGTTGGCCATATACGTACTTAGTCCTGTTTTTCCACCTCGAAGTTGCAATACCCATGCAGCTTTCATAAGGATATCTTTAGATTCATTTTTCTGCTGCGTTGTCTAAGTGGTAAATACAACATCACACTCAATGATCTTGTCCGGGTTTCGTAGGGTGTCAGATCTCTGTTCTGTAGATATGTGGTATGAGGACTCCGCTTTCAACACTAAAATTTTCAGTCTGGAGGCTGCCATACCAATTCTTCAACCATTGTATGCAAGGTGTAAAGGCCCGAGCGATTAATAAAGCTACCCACCGACATAGATCACACAGCACAACTGCGCACTTGTAGATGAATTCTTTTTCTTGTAGCCTTGGTCATAAATTACAAGTACAAGGTAAATTAGTGTAGCTACCTATATATTATCATGTGAAGGAGTGGTATCATAAACAAGTACATCCAATATTTTTATTATAAGTACCTGCCCGACCCGAGTTATACCGTGGGTCATTTTACTCACTCTTTCCACAACAACGCAGCTCATTATCAAAATTTCATCTTCCAGATCACTAATAGCCAGTGGTAGTCATCCACTAAAAACTGAACTAAAATCTAAGGACCCTGGGGACAAGTCGACAACACATACCTAACCCGACCTTAACCACCCCATCATTCGCATCGCCTCAGGACTTGAACTCTGTTTTCTGTGAGAAGCTTTCCAGTCACACTGGACAATGACACCGTGAGTCAAAGCTCTCGGAGTTTTGTGTGTTAAGAAAAATCCTGGCCCTCGATACAAAAGAAAAGTGCATCTGATCAAATCGACACAAAACGTCGAGAACCATCCCCTTTCATCACTATATCCTCTCCATCGTGTTTCCTACTGCCAAGAACACAACAAATTACTTGGGCGCGAAGAACTCACCATTCGTCACTATCCTGGGTCAAAGAAATATATACAGGACATGCTCAAGAAATTATCAGTGGGGTTGAAACATCACATAGAAGTCACCGTTCACATTGTTCTACCAATCACCACCACTCACTCTACGTCAGGAACGGAACGCACTTGATCCCTAGAGATCCTGGTGACATAATACAGATTGTTTCCAAACTTGCGGATCTTTCGACTCAAACATTTCTACTCTCTCCTACAATCATTGTTTTCCAGGACACCTCAGTCTTTGACCGCACCACTGCGAGGACCAGGATCATGGACTCGACGTACACAACCGACGCCAACACGACCGTTCCCCGAGATGGGCTCCATATCACCGTTCCAACCGAAACACCCAGCATATTCATTCAAAAAATGGCCAAATTGAAGCGCTGGATGGAGGTGAAGCCGAAGATCTCGCGCAAAGGAGAACATCCGCCATGGCAGGGATACACGGGGGTGGGCGTCCAACTCGACTTTAAGCCCGAATTTTACGCATATCAAGGTCGGGTTCTCGCCGATGCCACTATTCTCAGCTTCTACCCGACCGATGATGACCTCAATTTGACCCCGTCGCAGATCACTGCTCGCGGAGAGCTTATCGCGTTGTACAACAAGCTTAAAGATAGAGAGGAGAAGTGGAGCACGTTCCAAATGACAAGATTCGCGTATTTCTTCGACCAGTTCTTCTTCTTCGGAGCGATGATGAAAAAGGCACGCCCACGTACTCTTCCCGTCGTCTGGAAACCAACAGACAAGAGCTTGGGCACATTCGCCAAGCTGCTCACAGTTAAGTGTTCTGGTAGAAATAACCCCAATTCTACTGTACATGGATTCACAGAAGGTCGATCTTACCGCGGCTATGGTCCATTTGTCGCGATCCATCTGGCTAGCAGAGACTTCTTCTCAGGTTTTGAATGGGAGTTCCGCAATCTCAGCATGATGCTCGCTACGCTTGTACACGAGATGGTCCACGCGTATTTGGACCTTTTTCTCTGCCGATGCGAGGAGTGTACTGTCGACAGGCCTAACACGTTCGGTTTTGAGGGCCATGGACCGGTTTTTCTGATGATCCTTGACGCCATCGACTGCACACTAAAGTCCTGGGATGCTGGTCTTGTTGGCCTGGGTAGCATTCCAAGGTATGATTTCGATGAGATTCGCTATCTCCGAGGGAGAGAGATTAGGATGGCAGCGAAATATTCGCCCAGAAACCGTATCCGTATCGAACCCGCCGATGCTCGACAAAGCTACCAGCAGAGTGGCAATGAAGAGGCAGATGGAAGAGTCAAGGCGGCTGAAGAAGATAAAGGAGAGACTGCGCCGAAGCCCGCGCGTCGCCATAAAATCTTAGTGTATAACGAGATGCGCGGCCTCCAACACAAAGAACCCGGCGATGTTGTCCAAATGCTCGACTCAAAGATCGGCAGCGTAAGAGTCGATCCAAGCGCCCTCGAGAGAACCTGCAACACCCTCCAGGCACAGCTCAAGGCAAAATCATCGCACAAGCTGGGCTGGCTCACACGAAAGTGATACAGCAGAGACGTATGCTACACGTTGGAGGAGACCGATATAGCTGCGCACTTACTTTGGCGGAGTTACAGCGGGAGATAGGACCGGACTAATGGGAAGGCGTCTCGAAGGAATTTGTGATTGAACTGGGCGTAGAATACGCATCAACAAGAGCCGACGTTCGGAATTTATACTAATTCTCCTTTCAAAACGGGAGCTGCTCTGCCGCCAGAACCTTATGCGTCATCGAAAAAGACAGAAAGCTACGCAGAAGTAACCTGGCTAGAATATCTATCTGTGCGGGTACCCGGTTATGGACCGGCGGTGGCGGTGCTTTAGGTCGGGTTGCTTCATCTCCTTTACCCTTAAATTCCCAAGTCAAGAACTCCAGATGAAGTTCAATGGGATGAAAAGAAATGAATGAGGGAGTTTCTTTACCTGTCATTATGTATTCGTTCCCATAGGAGGCCTGGTTTCAGACACGACGCGAACATTGTCACGGACTAATATACCGTTGATCCCAGATGGGATTAACGGCGTCGTTTTTCTCCGTCACAAACATGGTCTCAAAGCTTCGTTTGAAAAGTTGATGAAGCTCTTGTTGCTTCCTGCTCAGTAATTCCATAATGGATTAGGGGTGTTGCGGTATACGATCGTCTTCTGGACAAAAAGCCACCGGTTCTTCAGACCAATCGCAACCGTTGGTCTCTTGCGCCCACACACAACAGCTTTTGCTTCACTTTCCTTCGTTTCCTACAGATTGAGCACATTACAGGTCCTTATTACACACACACCTTTGAGACCTGTTCTGTGCGTATATGAGCGCTCTGCGCTCTGCGCAGCCTCTCTATTGCGTATCGCAACAAGTTTGTTCTTTCTAGCCTCATGGATGTTTCGGCTGATGGGGTTCGCGATTAAAACATGGGGCGAGGGGAATACATTCAGTACAGTTGAACGAGACGTCCAGAGATGTATGGAGCTAACGACGCGACGATGGACGTCCTGAGAAATGCATTTGGGGATGGTCCTTTTGAGGAATTTGAGGAACTGGCTCGTCGCATCGATCGCAGCTATGGATGACTAGGTCGACGAGATAGCACGCAGACTGTCCAGCTTAGAAGGACGCATAATGTTGTACTTGCCACTTCGGAACAAAAAAAGACTTCTCGACTCAATAAAAAGCCTGATTTTCAAACTAATTACAGCTCAGCTATGGGCAAGCCCTGACCATATTAAAGCGACGTAGTTTGCAAAGCGTAAAATCGGCGGTCTGGCGCCGCAAATCGACGCCCGCATACAGCAAATACCTAACAGTGACGGACGCTAACAGGTCCACCTTCATGGTGTCCCTAACACAGCTGGCCGAGATGGCATGAACTATGTGCGCTAATTTGCTTTTGCATGTATTGCAATCTCTGCAGATGAGGGAAGCAGCTTTGTATGGCCCTTGTTTATAATGGCTATTGACATCTGCGGATATGTGCTGGGGCAGGTTCTAAAAGGGAATGACTGGTGAAGAGATTTTAACTAGAATTTTCGCCACTGAAATAACGTGCATTTGCATATCACATTCAAGGGGACTCGAGCAGGGGACTCGAGCAGGGGACTCGAGGGGCCTAACACCATCCTTTCAACAATTCAACAAGACAGAGCATCGGGGAACTCATTGTATCATAACTACCTACCTAGCTGGGTAGCTCAATTTGTCCATTATGCATCAAGTCCTATATACACTAGAAGCTCTTTCTCCATGATATCGCGATGTATTCGCGATGATAGTGCAAGAGGAGACTTTCTTGTCGGGGAAAGCCCGTTAAGCCATCATTCTTTCTCGGCACCGATAGTATCAATGTCGGCAACACTACCCGTAACTAGACCGTGACGGCTTGCTTTCTAAGCCTCGGGCTTCCATATTGCGTCCTTGCACAGTAGGGCAACGTTCTTGAAGAAACGGCGCCATTCCAAAGGGTCTCCCTTAAGCTTGATAAAGCGGACTTCCAGCATTTCGTGAGATTCGGATATATTAATCTTGTGAATCGAGATCTCACCGAATAAGCTTTGCTTACGTGTGTCGAGAGCCTTGACTCTAAGCATGGCCACAGGATCCCCCTGACCGACCTGAGAATATCCTGATGGTAATGGTACGTTCAGGCTATGCATTGCGTCGGTCAGCATCTGAACCAGAAGCTGTGGTGGAATATGAGAATAGAACCGTGTGAAGGAGTGTGCAGGCACGATATCTTTAAACTGTCTCGCGCGTTGCGTCAATGTCAAGGGCACGCTAGGAGTCTGGGAGAACTGGCTCATTGATGGTTCTTCGGCAAGGGCTTCGAAGAAGGCATTACTTGACAGCGTGGAATTAGGGGGAAGGGTTGCGTCAGCCTTAGAGATCGGCTGTGTCGAGGAAATGGCATGCAGACCGAAAGGCCGCAAGACTGGCCTCTCCCAGTCAAATAGAACATCGTTGATAGGGGTAACGGGCTGTGAAGAAGACACTGTAGAGAGGGAACCCGTGCTATCGATGTCCATAGCATCAGAGGGTGTCTGTGAGACTTGCTGAGAGGCAGGAACTTGTTGGCTAAAGTCAATATGGAGATTTTCGAGCATCTTAGTCGCGAGGCTTAGTGGATCGGCAATCTGCCCATCATCTGCGACGAGCTTGTTACCCCGCGTATACCAAGGATGTTGTCGAATTTGGGCAAGAGTGAATCGTCTTTTGGGGTCGATATTCATCATGCCTCTGAGTAATGAGAGTGCATCGGCGGGAATCCTCTCCCACAAGGCATCGGAGCTCCGGCCATTCGTCTTTTTGTATTCCTGAAACTCCCAACTTTGCGCCGTTGGTTCGTCCCATGGTGTATTGCCGACGAGTAGCACAAAGAGTATGACACCACACGACCATATATCGACTGCTTCAGGAGAGTACTTGGCTACACTATTAGAGCGCCTGTCTACTCCAGAGCATGCAAGCACCTCGGGAGCGATATAAGGCGGGCTGCCACACATAGTGCTGCTTAGCTTCTTCTGGCCCTTGTACTCGAACATAGTTGCGAGGCCGAAGTCGGCAAGCTTCAGATTGCCGCTGTCCGACATCAGAATATTTTCGGGCTTGAGATCGCGATGGGCTACGCTCTTAGAATGCATGAAGCTCACGCCACTGATGAGTTGAAGGAAGTATAAGTGTGCGATGTCGTCGGTGACGCCGACGTCGGCCTCGATCTTGTCGAAGAGATCACCTCCCTCGGCAAACTCCATAGCAATCCACCGCCAAACATCATCTTCGCCGGTGGCGAACCATTCAATGATATTCGGATGTTGGCCGATATGTGAATGAAGCCCCACCTCCATGACGATCTGCTTAGCTGAAACGCGACCACTTCGGAGTGCATAGCCCTTGTGTATTAATTTGACCGCAAATATAGGGGCTGGCTCATCCAGCGGCACAGCTTTCTTGACGCTGCGAAATGGTTCAGCCAACTACGCCAAATTTAATAAGATATCAAGATGCCCTTACGATGCATATGCTCCTCTGCCCACAGTCTTTGATATTATTCGGAAAGGCAGATCCTTCGGTAGAGGATCTAGCTGAGACTGTTCCATGATATTTTAGTATTAGTAATGACGATGATGACACACGGAAAAATGTAGGAAACATTCCATTTCGCGTAGTAAATGTCATGTCCCAATATTAATGAACTCAGGAGATAAAGAAAGAAAGAGAGAAAAAAAAATAGGAAAAGTCGGGTGTGAATATCTCTATCAACACCATGAACCGAGACGCGATGCACTTGTAAATAACAGCTGAATCATGTAGGTACGTAGTACGAGACGGCTTCAACTCACCATATTTCGTTCGATATGCCTGACGCGTTAGAACGCGTCCGAAAGCTAGAAACCACTTAAATAATGGCGTACAAGAGCAAGGATCAGAGGTATTGGCCAGTGCCGTTAATTCGTCTGAGAGTGAGTTGGTTGGTTTCAAAATACTTTCAGTACGCATGTAGGCGCCTCACCACGATTTATCCAGTGGCGGCTGCAGGTGATGTTGCTAGCGCAGATCTGGCTGCCCATTGAGGCAGGACCCAAGGCGGGCCCTTGCCTAGAATTTGCAAGGCGTGGTTGGCTAGTAGTAGTGGCAGTTGCGTGTGGAGACTGCTCTGGACTGGACACATGTCGATCGGAACCCACTAATATTTTGGTTGCTAGGGCCCTGCGGGGACTGGATTCCAAGTTGTTTACCGACCCAAAGACGCAACCCAAACCGAAGCTGCATTGATTTATTGCTGCCCTTCCCTGCGACTTCTCCTTCATCTCCTTCATATCCATACCATCAGCTCCTATTTCTTCGAAACCTCAAGATACCTTATCCCCTACGCTCCAATTATCGCTCCGCCGTATTAGGTTCGTGCAACTATCCAGCTCCCTTGCATTCAGTGCCACCATTACGCAGAGCCCACTTCCATTTAGACCCTGACCGCCAACTCGGCTGCTGGTTTACCGAAGAAGTGTGTGGAAGTTATTGGCGACGAAATCGGATTGTTCATCCTGACAAGTATCGAAATTTAGCTCGATTTACTCCTCACTACTTGCCCTTTGCGTCCGACTGCTGCAGTCTCCGAATTCAGCATTGGTGCATAAGACAGCTACCGGCCCAAGTCTTTGTTTCCGTCGAGCCAGATTCCGCTAGAGAGACCACCTGCACTCAGCCTTTCGATACGCGATACCCATCAGAACAAAATGGATTACACGCCAGAAGATTCTCAGAATTCTGCCCCGGGCAGCGTATCTGTCGCTAAGCTCGGTGGCGCGCAAAGGGGGGCTGATGCCCAGAGTGTCTCCAAAAGGTATGAATATTCTAGCCTATTTAACTACCGTTGCCAGGCTCATCAAGACAAATCGTATACTGATTTTCACTTGTAGATTGCGGGCGGAGCTCATGCAGTTAATGACCTCGCCAGCTCCCGGAATCTCGGCTTTTCCCTCATCGGATGGAAACCTCATGTCCTGGGCGGCAACGATCGAAGGACCCGAAGATACTCCCTACTCCGGTCTTACTTTCAAATTGTCGTTCACATTCCCTTCGAACTACCCCTATGCGCCGCCGACTGTGCTGTATAAGACACCCATCTACCACCCAAATGTCGACTTCTCGGGCCGTATCTGCCTTGATATCCTGAAGGACAAGTGGACAGCTGCCTACAATGTGCAGACTGTCCTGCTGAGTCTCCAAAGTCTCCTAGGAGAACCAAACAAGTGAGTATATGTTGAAACACTTATCCTCTCCTTTTGCTATACACCCTGGTGTAGTCAGAACTGACTGTTCATCTCTAGTTCTTCACCGCTGAATGGCGAAGCAGCTGAGCTATGGGACAAGGATGCCGAAGAGTTCAAGCGGAAGGTTCTGGCTCGTCACCGCGATATCGATAACGAATGAACGCGTGGAACAGAGCTATTGCTTCATTCCGCTGGTCGCTGAGTCTTGGACTATCGGCGTATCCTATTAGGGTTTGGAGGGGACCTATTCATGAGCATCGGAGAAAAGGAGTTAATTTGATAGCCACTCACCATTGCATACGCAGGTGAGATGCTAGGTAGTGTTCTTGCCTTGTTTGTGCCTATGAGATTTTACAATTATGATCGGAAATGGCACGGTTGGTATGGATGTTCGTTAGCATACACATGGACGGAGTCTGGAAATTGCAGTCTACCTATCAATAACACTACCATGATCTTGTAATCCTTTCGTATCAAATTTATGAATGTGACGCAAATGTGGCAAAATCGCATGAGACACATCATTCTGAGGAGTTCGTAATGGTATTTGTTAGGTCTGGGTTGCTGGACGCCCGCCAATGTCAACCACGACGATGCCCTGAACGCGGCGGCTGGTTCTCTTTCGACAAGCACATGTAGTCTTCGTGGACATATTACCTCCCTACTCATCACACATCGTCCATAATCATCAAGCTTGTAGGTGCCACATGTCTTGATTCATCGACTAGTGAGGCTAAATTCCATTGAAGCCAGGAGGAACTCCGAACCATGCCCTACAAGAACGTCCCGTCCGGTATCTTCTTCATCCGTCTTGCTTATCTTGAACGAAGAAAAAAACGCATTTCCCCTCTTATTTACGCCGTATTTGTTTTGTTCGATCGCTGATGGTTGGATGTGTTTTCTTATTCCTCCACGACAACCGTTACCAGACCCTTGGCGTTCTTGACATTGACGGCCTGGACGTAGCTGTAGAGCTTCTCTTTCGCATCCTCCTCGTCGTTACGTCTACGGCTAATGCGGACACGTAGTCTGTATGGGACACCCTTGACACCCTGCTCCCACACCTTCTTGTTCAGTTGAGGGTCTAGGCGAACGTCGGAGGTACCCTGAGAATATGTGTTAGCTCGTAGTTTCTGTTTCGACATTCGTGCGGGAATCGAGATATGCAAGGTCGCGGCCGCCAACGCTAATCGTGGGAGTCGTAGGGATGGGAATATGCGGAAGAAAGGTGTTGTCGTACCATAGCCTTCTCAGCAAAGGCCTTGATCTCCTTAATGGCGCGGGGAGCCCGCTTCTTGAAAGTCACACCATGCAGCTTCACACACAAAGTCAGCATTTAACCCTCCTCTCGCTAGCAGGCTGCCAGGATCAATCTATTTTCGGCTGGATCATTGACGTACTCTCTTGTGCATGTGAATGGTGTACTCGCGAGCCACGACCTGCTCGATGGCAGATTTCGCGGGCTTCTTTCCCTTGGACGACATGTTCTGCAATTTGAATGATTAATGTCTCGGTCGATTGAAAAGGATCTCGTATTGATGCAAGCGAATTTGGTGTCCTTACTACTGTGGATGTCTGGGGTTAGTTGTCGAAAGGAAAGTCCGGCGCTGGGTGGTGGTTGATTGACTTTGCGAAATCGAGAAAAAATACAGGCTAGATGTGGGAGGCAGAGGGCATGGGGAAACTTCGGTAAACGAGCCAATCAATCTGGGAGAGGGGCTGTTTTGAGATGGTCTGAGCGTTTTTGCTGAGACGGAAGGTGCTGATGCGGGTAGAAGATGTGGCTGGTTAGGTACGGAGTGCGAAGTACTTAGGTACTTAAAGCAGTACTCCGTACGGAGGTGCGTGTCACAATCAACAACCACGCTAGACTAGTATTTACAGTGGTTAGCGTAGCTGTTGATTGTGACACGCACCTCTGTAGGTACCTACCACCATAATGGGACATTCGTCAGAAACCTTCGTACTTCATACTGTACTGTACAAAGTAGCCCAAAGTATATTCGCAGAACACAACCTCTGTTGTTATAATCTAGCATATGAAGTATTCGATAGACTATATCTCTTAACTCGGCCGCTGTTGTCCCGTATTTCTTTTAGAATTTTTATATCCCATTAATACGTGAAATAAATCATTTTGCTGGCCATCTATTATGGATGATCTCCATACTACCGGTACTCCTGCCTTCCTGTTGCTCGTGTTACTGTGCAACAGATACTCCTCTGTGATTGGACCACATAGCAAACTGCATGACGAAAGTAATTTTAGGGGGTCGTGCACGTACCATACGCTACTGCGGTCTACCTGCCATGGTCCGCCGGCACCTACGCTACCGTACCTGCCTCAAGTCCTCACTCAGTAAACCGTCCTTCATTAAATCTTGCTTTGAACGACCACTCGTCGTTCTCACCTCATCCGCCCGGCGCAGTGCGCAGTTTCTCTCGTTCGCTTCCCTGCGCTTTCAGCCGAAGGCATACTGATTGCATCCTGGTTCATGACAAATTGACTACCATCAATAGCTCTCTCGGCAAACAGCCGCCATAAACACGACAAACCCGCTGTTACATTCCTCTCGCAACCACAATCTCGCCATCTCTCTCGTTTGACGCATCAATCGATCTCGCCCACAATAGATGGTGGCTGGAGAGCCTGACACGGGTCCATCGAATTCATTATCACAACTGCTACAGATCTCTTTAATATCGCGCGTCTTCGCGCCAATTACGCACGATGGCATTCGAGGGCCGTATCCCCCCCGACGATGGCCTAGTTGTATCGCCATTTCTCGACCCGCAAAGGAATCGGCTACCCGCGCTGTTCGAGGTGCTTAGTCGCAGAACGCATCCGCCCGTCGACCTGTTCTCCTTCTACATATATATGCGTGATCAACAGAGATCGGTCGACTACTTAGACTTCTGGTAAGTCTACGGAGCGACCACGTAGATTCTGCTTCGGCCAACTCATTACTATTCTAGGCTCGACGTCGCGCAACATATGTCCCTCTGCCGTCACTACGTTCGAGAGTTACGAAGATCTGTGTTAATTGGGACACCGGATCTCGAGAAGGAAGGATCAAGAAGTTCCTCGAGAGCGCTGGAAGCGATCGGTGATATGAGCGGCAGCCCTTCCTTGGGCACAGAGAAGGAGCGTGAACAGAACGCGCAGATGTCTGCCTATCTAAGAGACCAACCCGCACCTAGCGCCTTGCATGATTCGCCTCAGAGCAGCCAAGAGCGACGGGCGCGAGCCAGTACGCAATTGAGCTCCCAAGGCCTCACGGATTCCAATTCGCCAGCACACGCCGTGGCGAGAGAGGATATCAGATCGTCAGCGGAGAGGATTTTATTCACATTCCTTCTACCTGGCGCTGAGCGAGAAATCACGCTTCCTGGATCCATCACCACAGACATAATTACCGCTATTGAACAGGAGGGACGGGATGACCCGGAAGTCTTTGACGTGGCTAAGGACTATGTATTCCAGGCCATGGAGAGAGACGCTTTCCCAGGGTTCCTAAGAGCTCGCGCTCTTGGCAATCTCATTCCGCCCACTATCATTGCACGGTTAATCGTGGGCCTGATCGCTATATTTGGTGGACTTTGGACGGCCTTCATCCTCATTTTCCGAGACGTACCTCGTTCTACTCGCTGCTGGGTACGTTTTCTGGCTTGATACCTCAGTCCTGACTCTGCTAACATTGTTGAAAAGGAAATTCTCCCGTTCACAATCGGCGTGTATTGCCTCGCGTCCTACCAATACTCTCTTGATCCCGCTATGGCTTTACTTGGTTTGACCGAGTATACGCCCTTTGCCTTCGTGCGAATCCGGGAGCGCTATGTCCGCAAGCTACTGGTCAAGCGCGCTTTTACTGTACTAGCCGTTACCGTTCTGGTCGATGCAGCTGTTTCAGTGCTCTTTATTCTGGTACCAGGAAAGCGGCTCTGAATAACGAACAGTAGCCCCTCTTCAGATTGTAATATTTTAATGACATTACGATGGATCTCATTGCCCTGCATCATTCTTCTAGCTTCCATTGCAATTACTACCCATATCTCTTTCCGATGGCGTTCATATTAGACATGCTGTGCGTACTTTCGTTCTTGCTTTGCGTCAGTCGTCACTACAACCCGGACAATCAACGTTTATTTCACAACTACCCCCGCAGAGGAACTGATAGGAGGGGTATCTAATGCTCTCTCTGCTCTGCAACGAGATATCCACTTCATTTGTCAAAGGCGTTATCGTCCCAAGGTCATCATCGCAGGTATCAGCTTCATCGAGCTCAGTGTATTTTCGCCACATCAGCTAGGGAGTCAGGTAGTTTCCCCAGACAGGAAAGAGATTATAGAGCAAGCGGCTTTTAATGTTTACACCGGACTAATCATAGTATAAGACTTGGCACGTGAGCGATGAAGTCTCCATGTGTTCGTATCATGATGAACTTTTGTGTGTTTCCTCAGTCTCGGACTGGATGTCCGCTCTAGTCTTATCTCGTAACTCGTGACGTTTGCTACCACTCGCAGCTGCCTCGCCGCTTCTTGAGGTATGGCATGTAGCTGTCTATCCTGGGCCTCCTTTATTTTTCACATGGGGCGATATTTAGTGCACCGCTGTGTCACTTCAAACGCCAGTGCCTCATGCCCTATCTACATATTCATCTCCATGGTATCTACATAGCTGTGAGGATACAGATGGGTAGGTTCGTGATCCCTTGTGTTATATTGTTGAGCAGAGCTAGAAGCTCCAATGAATGACCAACGCCCTCGCCGGGACAGTGTTCAGCTCTGTGTGTTTCTGGCTCACACAAAATCTAGGCAGATAACCCTTACAGCTTCCGGCGACTAGCCCGCTTCTTACCCGGGCCGCCCAGCGCTGCGCCGCCCCCACCCCCGTACTCTCCTCCATCGTCAGGCTCCTCCTCGTCGATCTCCATGGCCTCGTCGTCGTCCACGTTGGCCTCGAGGCTGCCGCTGCCGCGCTTGCCGAAGCGATGGCCCTGGATCTTGGCGAGGGCGCGATTCAGCATGGCGCCGTGGCGCGGCGTGTGCACGCCCGCACCCACGCCCGCAACCACGCCCTGCTCGGTAGCCTTCTCCTGCTCGACCAGCCGCGTCGTCTGCTCGACCCACGCCTTCTTGTCGCCGTGCCGCGTCTCTGCCGCCACGCGGATCGCGGTCGCCTGCCCTTCGAGGTCCTCGAGCGTAGAGGCGCAGCGTGCCGCTAAAGCCCGTAGAACCGTCAGCATCGACGCTATCGAGCCCGGCGCTAGGTCCCGTAGCGGCGAGACTGAAGATATGTGCACGACCCCGTTGCGCGGATCGAGTTGTGCGTCGACTAGCCCGGCGTATACGGCGCTGATTACCAGGTCCTCGACAGCCCGCGCGTTAGAGAGCCCGAGGTGCTGCTGTAGCGCCGCATAGCTGAGGTTGTGTGGGTCTTTGGCGAGCGTGAGTAGGGATAGCTGTCGGAGCTTCAGGGTCTGGGCATCGTTGAGGGAAGGCAGGTTCTTTGTGGAAACATAGTTCATGTATGTGCCGTACGAGAAGATCCGTAGGATCTCGAGTTGGGAAGCATAGTCTGGCGATTGTGAGAGGGCTTGGATCTGTGGCGTATCCAGCAGCTCGGAGAAGACGTATGTGTTTGGGTTCGAAGTAGCTTGCGTGACAAGATCGGCCGCTGCCCGGGCGGTTGTTGCTGCTTTTGTGAGAGCGACGTAGGGCTTTGCCAGACAGATAAATTAGTGTTTCGGTAGCCAATATACATATGGAAAGGGACCTAGTTGGCACTCACCTCTAAGGCGTTCAAAGCCTTGGTCTGCTCCATGGTGATTTACGGGTATACGTGCTCTGTAGGCCGTTGCTGGCCGAGGTGCACTTTACGAACCTCTTGATGCTGCTCGCCTTTTGATTGGTGGCTTTTCGGGAGAGTGAGCCGGAAATGCGAAACGAGGTGTGTCCCGTGCCTGGCCGGTGTGAACTAAGGTAGCTGTCCAAAGTAGACTGTAGGTAGGGTAAATGGTGCTTTTGGTAGGTATCACATCTGTTTGAGCTCCTGTCAGAACTCCTGTCTACGGAGTAGCGTAGGCGCATCTACAAACTGTCAGTGACGCGGGGTTGCATTGAGTGGGTTAGCTTGGGTTAGGTAGGCGCCGATTGCTTCCTTAGGTGTAGTCTTACTGTGTATATAAGATACTCGCACTAAATCGACACTGTATCGCTGAAGATACCTAATCTTTAACTTGCGACTTAGAAGCTTGTCCGATGTGAAGTATGTAATAATGTTCATATGATCAACTCTTCATTCTCTGAGTCCGAATACACAAACTAAGCTGAACTTTGCAATAATAGAACCTTTATCAAGCTAGATAGACACATTAACCATTTATCGACATAAACAGTATTAACCGGATTATCATATCAGGATGGAACCGCTCCCTGGTCTACCTGTCATTCACAGAAGCTTTCTCCAGGCCGTGCTGGACTGGTCGATCTCTTCGCTAGCCAACAACTTGAAAACGGGCTTCTTCATCGATTGCTTGAGTTCTTGGCAAATGCGGGTTGTGCCTCATACTACCCCGTATGTAAACTCGCACTTCACAGAGGCGATCGTATAATTCAAGCGGGGTCCAAAGACACAGACCCAACTCAATCGGAATTGTCCACACTAATCGCCCGCCTATCTTTTTGCCCTAAAATGCTCCGGCAGTTACGATCCAGCTAAGGAACCCTTATCATAGTTCTCGACTGGAAACTTACTACGAAATGTTCATGATGAAATTACTACGCCAAGATAGGTTGACCGAAGAATCTTCGGGCCAGCTATGCTCTAGAGGTAATTCAATCTAGACATACAGGGCTCGTCCACTTCCCCTCAACTTCGCTCTCCGTACACTTCAGCTACAGAGCAAATCACTTCAGATTGAAGTTCAAGGGACTCGAGGCGGAACCAGACCACACATTCTAATGCGAGACTAGTATTAGGTGCAACTATACGCATCCTGGACGTCGGTATTCCTGGAATCATGTTCCCACTAACCAGGTCTCTTGCTCTAGCGCTGCATCTTTGCATGCCTACTGCAATGCCGTCTTGAAGGAAGTGTCAATCTCTGTATCGAGACACTTCTCTAGCACGCTAATATGCCGAAGGCAAACTCCCTTGTTCATTATGTGATCAAGAAGAAGTGGTGTTGGTTTTAGGCCACCTGGCCAAAGGGGGCCGCCGTTGCATCCGGTAGGATTACGGGCCAACTAAGTGCCACACAAGATCAAGTGATGGGATAAGGTACGGAGTAAGTATGAAGTATGACTTATTGAACATTTAGTGGTAGGGTCAGTCTTAGTCAGCTAGATACGGAGTACTACTGAGCTCATTCGACTTTTAATGGCCTGGGCAGGAGGGGTTCAAGTTGCAGGAACATGCAATCAATACGGCGCGTATGTTTTAGTGCCGAGATGAAATACTTTAAAAGATATATTGACAATGCCTAGCGCTCCACTCCCATTTGTGTTAGCGGTATTTTGGGTCCCTTCGTCTTCATCCGACCGAATTAACCGGGAAACGGTGTCCTCTTCTCATTCGGTTCTTGAATCAGATTGTTGTCAGCGCTGACAAGGAAAAATAATTGTTGTCTCATGACAGCTACGAGGCTGATTGTCAGAAATTGAAAGAAAGACAACGCGTCGCCTCGCACAATAGATGGCACGGGTCGCTACGCCATGGCGCTGCTGGATTACTGCTTTCGGAAGTATTCGGCGTTGTGCAATACACCACGTAAGGCACCTAAGACTGCTCCGTAAATACCTAATCACGGAGTACCTCCAGAACTATTATGGCGTCCGGTACCTAGGCGAAGATGGCAAGCTATCTATTATCTTCGGGATGTTTGATACCTCTCATATTGTACTCCGGTAGCGCGGGAGCAGGAACAGGGGGAGCGCCTGGCTAGAGGTGTCTTACAGTCTTGTGTTACAGCCTTCTACTCTATTTAAGGTAGGTAATGCCGGAGTAACAATCCGCAGCCGATTCGCTTTGCGAATTGCGGAGACGAAGCATGCTCGTTACATAGCATACCTCCGTATATTCACGGAACTTAAAATGCAGCTGCCAGGTGAGTTCTGAGCTGGGTAAGCGGATAGAATCGCGGATTGGGCGGCACCTGGAGTCCACTACTAATAGGTACATGTGTACGAAGTACTTCGTACATATGGACCGATTACAAACCAATGAAAAAAACTCGACTGGGGTTTTCCATACACTAGTGCTGCACGACTAGTCTGCAGGAGGTAAGCACTTGCTCTTGTCCCGACCGCCGAAGCTGAGAAAGGCGACTGTCAATCATCCATCCACTGACCCATCCTTGCAGTTCTTCAAACACTTACATCTATTTCCTACGCCGCTGTCGCCCTCTTGACGAACCCTTTCCATCACACATCCAAGAGCTGGCCTCATATCTGGCATACTCTCTGGCTCTCTACCGCTCTTACTGGACATGCTCAGCGGCGCATTCCAACGCGCCTATCATGCTGATGTAGACGGCACATTGCGCAAAGCATATCCACCCATGATGTTCACTGCATAGCGGCGCCCGCGATTCGTATATACAGCCTTAGAATTGTACATAAAGTGGTTCGCGCCCATTTCTGTCGGCACTTCGCGTAGAAATTTCGCCCTCTCGCGTCCGGCGCTTGTCGCCGTCGTCTCGCCATGGCTTCATCATACAGCACGGTCCCAGGAAGGGAAACTGAGGGCTCATCTTCTACTCCTTCGCCCACCAGATGGGCCACGACGACATTAAGAGTCGGTGGCATGACGTAAGACACACTGGCCTTTATGAATTTACCTCTTGAGCTGCGCAAGGGCGGAAACTTACAGTCTTGTAGATGTGGCTCATGCACTTCGTCCGTTGAAGCAGGCTTCAAGGGAGTTGAAGGAGTCGGCAATATGTCGGTGAGCCTAGTCATGGAGCGCGCCGTGATTACGCACGACCCTACACGCATAACTCCCGAAACCATCAAAGACACTATCGAAGACCGCGGCTTTGAGGCCGAAGTTCTTTCCACCGACATACCACAGCCTACGACGACGCCGAAGCACAGTTCGGCTGACGACACTGGAGAAAGCGGCCCTAACGCTACCGTCGCTACCGTCACTACCGTCGCTATCGAGGGTATGACATGTGGAGCATGCACATCCGCTGTTGAAGGCGGATTCGCCGATGTCAGCGGCGTCAAACATTTCAGCATCTCGTTATTGTCCGAGCGAGCCGTGATAGAGCACGATGCTACACTATTACCTGCCGACAAGATCATCGAGATAATTGAAGACAGGGGCTTTGGTGCGACATTAATTGATAGCCAGGAGGCGAAGTCTACGAAAGAGACCACATCCGACTATGATGATTCGATATCTTCGGTTGCGACAACGACCGTTGCTATTGAAGGCATGACTTGTGGTGCTTGTACATCCGCAGTGGAGGGCGGATTTACCGGTCTCGACGGCATACTTCGATTTAATATCAGCTTGCTAGCCGAAAGAGCCGTGATCACACATGACACGACAAAAGTACCCCCGGAAAAAATCGTTGAGATTATTGAGGATAGAGGGTTTGATGCAAAGGTTCTCTCTACTGTTTTAGATACGGCCGATCAGACCACTTCGTCCTCGGCTCAATTAAAAATTTACGGAGATCCGGATGCTACGGCTGCCAAGGAGATTGAAGACACCCTCCTAGCTCTTCCGGGCGTGAGCTCGGCCAAGTTAAGCCTCGCTACATCACGGCTCACGGTATCCCATCAGCCCAATGTCACTGGACTTCGTGGGATTGTTGAGGCGGTCGAGAGCCTAGGCTTCAACGCCTTGGTTGCTGACAACGATGATAACAATGCTCAGCTTGAGTCGCTAGCAAAAACACGAGAGATCCAAGAGTGGCGGAAGGCTTTCCAAGTCTCCCTAACATTTGCCATCCCAGTCTTCTTCATCGGCATGGTTTTCCCAATGCTCATCCCTATTCTAGATTTCGGTGGCCTACAGCTTCTCCCCGGCCTATTTCTTGGCGACATAATCTGTTTGACCCTGACCATACCTGTTCAATTCGGCGTTGGAAAACGCTTCTATACCTCGGCATTCAAGTCTCTCAAGCACCGATCTCCAACTATGGATGTTTTGGTTGTTTTGGGTACATCTGCGGCCTTCTTTTTCAGCATATTTGCCATGGTCGTCTCATTCCTTTTCCCACCTCATTCTCGACCCAGCACCATTTTTGACACGAGTACGATGTTGATCACGTTTATCACACTTGGTCGGTTTCTGGAGAACAGGGCGAAAGGCCAAACATCAACTGCGCTCTCGAGACTTATGTCACTAGCACCATCCATGGCCACTGTCTACGCAGATCCGATCGCGGCAGCGAAGGCTGCCGAAACCTGGGATTCGCATGCTGCTGCTGAGGAAACGAAAGCAACAACACAAGAGGGTAACGCAAACGAAGAGAAAATAATCCCTACCGAACTCATCTCTGTTGGAGACATCGTTATTATTCGCCCCGGAGACAAGATCCCTGCTGATGGGACCATTGTTCAGGGTGAGACCTACGTTGATGAAAGTATGGTCACCGGAGAGGCCATCCCGGTTCAAAAGAGAAAGGGGAGTCACCTCATTGGCGGAACCGTCAACGGTCATGGGCGAGTAGACTTCCGTGTCACAAGGGCTGGCCGAGATACACAACTCAGTCAAATTGTGAAGCTAGTCCAGGACGCCCAAACTACTCGAGCACCCATCCAACGGCTTGCAGATTATCTGGCTGGTGTCTTTGTACCCACGATCCTTGTACTAGGCTTTTTGACATTCACCGTTTGGATGATCCTCAGCCACGTTCTTAAGGACCCGCCCAAGATATTTCTTGAGGAGAAGAGCGGTGGTAAGCTCATGGTCTGTGTCAAGTTATGCATATCTGTGATAGTCTTCGCCTGTCCTTGCGCGTTGGGTCTGGCTACTCCTACTGCCGTTATGGTCGGCACTGGGGTTGGCGCCGAGAATGGAATACTTGTGAAGGGTGGCGAAGCCCTAGAGACCAGCACCAAGATCACCCAAGTTGTCCTTGATAAAACGGGAACCATCACATTCGGAAAGATGAATGTGGCTGTTGCAAAGCTGCCATCTCTCTGGCAAGACAACGATTGGCGCCGGCGATTATGGTGGACTATAGTGGGGTTGGCCGAAACCGGGAGCGAGCACCCCATCGGCAAGGCTATTCTAAGGGCCGCTTGCTCGGAGCTTGGTCTAGGTCATGAAGGCTCCATCGAAGGCAGCACCGGCGATTTCAAAGCTGTTGTTGGGCGCGGCGTCAGTGCCACCGTAGAGCCCGCAACAAGTGCCGAGCGTCAACGATATCAGGTCTTGATCGGAAGTGTTCGCTTCCTTCGTGAGAGCGGCATCACTGTACCAGACACCGCCGTACAAGATTCCGAGGAGATCAACACAAAGGCCAACGCGTCTAGCAAGTCTTCCTCATCGGCCGGAACTACAAACATCTTTATTGCTATCGACGGCTCTTACGCCGGTCATCTCTGCCTAGCGGATACTATCAAGGACGGCGCAGCCGTAGCAATCGCGGCCCTACACCGCATGGGAATTAAGACGGCTATTGTCACCGGTGATCAGCTGTCTACAGCTCTAGCTGTAGCCTCGCAGGTTGGTATCGCCAAGGAAGACGTCTTTGCTGGTGTGTCTCCTGATCAGAAGCGAGAGATTATCATTGAGTTCAAAGAGAAAGGTGAATGCGTTGCTATGGTCGGTGATGGTATAAACGACTCGCCCGCCTTAGCTACAGCTGATGTCGGCATCGCAATGGCGAGTGGAACCGATGTTGCGATGGAAGCCGCCGATGTCGTCCTGATGCGCCCAAATCAATTGATGGACGTCCCGGCAGCATTATGCCTGGCACGGACTATCTTCAGTCGCATCAAACTTAACCTTGCCTGGGCTTGTGTTTACAACATTATCGGACTACCGTTTGCCATGGGTCTATTCCTTCCTCTTGGACTTCATCTCCACCCTATGGCTGCTGGCGCTGCTATGGCTACCAGCAGCGTCAGCGTGGTCGTCAGCTCTCTACTTCTCAAGTTCTGGAAGCGGCCTGGCTGGATGGATGATGCTCTCCTTGCGGAGAAGGCCGGGCTTAAGAAGCGTGGACGCGGTTGGGGTTTCGATAGAGTTGTTACTCGCACCCAGGACCTTGTTGGATCTTTACTAGGCCAAAAGTCCAAGAAAGACGAGGGCTACGTACCTTTAGCCACGTTGGATCACGCGGATCCTTGAACTGTGTTTTAAAGGCGTTGTACATCCCTCGGAATCTTGGGTTCTAAGTGTTGGCGCTATCCAATTTCCGTTTACCGTTTCATAATGCATATGATACCATGTTACATAGAGTTAAAAAATACCTGAATACCTACACGTATTTGAAATCAGGGTGTTGCCGTTCTAGTACCTCAGCAAAGTGTAGTTGACAGTCTTCTAACATACTTGTCGCTCCACCCCGTTACAGCAAAGCGCAATACGAAATACGACGGAAACATCAACATTCCGCACCTTATATGAGGGCCCGTCATAAGCCCGTCAGCTATGTGTATAAACCAGACAATTACTGAGTTGAAGCCAATTTCTTATTTTATGTTAACAAAGTCTAGCCAGGCGACCACAGCGGTCCCCCCCTTTACTAAACCTACCTACTTCCACCGAACAAATCACAGATCCGCCCGCTTACAGCTAGATACACTCTACACTTTGGTCAAGGAGCTTGCCCAATTTAGGCCCAATCAAGCCCGCCAAGCTTTTATTGACGTGGTAAAAGGCCGCAGATCATATATCCTCCTTGCGACCTCAACTCCGTCTGCCGGTACCTACCTACCTTACCTCCCGTGGCCGGCGATACTCTACATACATACCTATGTAAACTCGTACACAACCATGGGACTACACAACGCTCTCGCGACGCCCCACGGGCCGCTGCGGAGCAAAATCAGTCTCTCGGTCGTGCTACTCACGATCGCACCGGTCGTGCTGCCCGCCGCATATATGGCCTACGTCGCGCGGACCAGCCTGCAGCAAGTGACGGCGTCGACGAGCATCAGCCCCCTCGACGCGGTCATGTCGAAGCGGAAATCTAAATCCTCCTCCTCATCTTCTTCTTCCAAAGCGCGTGGTGCTACTCTTACCCCGGAGAAAGGCGACAGTGATATAGATACAGATACGCTAGCGATCCCGCCGTCGGTCCTCGCCGTCGCCGACCGGTACGTCGTCGCGCGCGAGCGCGTCGTCTCGAATCCGGTGCCGCTAAGCAGGATTTTGCCGGGGTTGCAGGTTCACGGACTCCTGTCCCATGGCGAGGGGACGGCAGAAGAGGCCTCGAGCGAGAGAAAACAGAAGCTCCTGGACACGTACCTGGCGACGACGATGCGCATGTTCGCGTGGACGCCGCAGGCTTTCATCATGAAATACCTCGTGTCGCGCCTTCCCGGGGGCACGGCTCTCGCGGCGACGTTCTCGGCTTCGTATCTCGACGTCTGCACCTTCGAGGCGGGGGACCGCGTCTGCGGCGTGTATGTCGTAAGACAGCGCGTTGAGAGTAAAGATGGCGAGAGGGTGTTTCTGGACTTAAGTCCCCCGGACGGATGGACTGGACCGGTGGTTACTGGGGTTTTGGACTGTGGGATTGTTGTGGAGAAGGAGAAGGGGAGGGGGAAGGGGAAGGGCGACGAAACTTTCGTGCGCTTCGTCAACGAGACGGTGCTCTGGAGACGCAGGGACGCGGGGCCCACGCTGCTGGAGGGAAAGATTTCTAGGTGGTTCCATACTGCTATGGTGGCGTGGATGATGGGTAAGGGGGTTGAGGTGGTTACGGAACAGGATAAGGATGATTCTGCGAGGGTTAGGGAGGTATGAATGAGGGAGGGGGGATAAGAGACTTGATGGGATTTGGGAAAGGTGGCTTTGGTTTTTGGCTGCTAGTGCTGTGTGTGATACCCCTTTATAGATTGCAATTAATGATGAGTGAGAGTCGTGCCTGTAAGTATTGTTGGCTTCATAACGCTCTTCTCTCAATGTGCTATCCTCGTGTTCACATAAAATCCCGGAGACTTTCAATGTTAAATTATACCCATAGTCAATCAATCAAACTGTTCAGCCCATATGTATACGGCTATCATGAGATGTCTAGAGTGCATGACGTACCTAAAAGCCAAGTAGTCGTTACATAAATCAGTGAGCCCGCTGATAAATGTCTCGGACCTGACAACACCCACGGTTGGTACGAAAATTCGATACCTCGAACACCGAGAGAGACACACACACACTTTCCTCTATTACAAAGCCGTCAACCGCAGTAACCGACAACTAAAGTTCTGCCGTGGCTCTGGCAACCGTTTTCTCGTCTCCTTTCTTCAGAAAACCGGTAGCTCTTTGGGAGAGGTTGCGACTCATTCAACGCCGTTTAGTCGGGATCTCCGAACTTACGGTAGCAGGCACCTTGTCCCTCGTCGGATCGACAAGCACTAATTCTCATATTGATTGAAGATCATGTAATAATTATACAGACAATATCGGAGAACGTGTCTAATTACAAGTAACATTGTCTCGGGTCGAAGCCAGACGCAAAGATCTGGATGCTTTCGCCCTTTCTAGGTAGTTGTACAAGTGAGCATAATTATAGTGACCATCCACCGCAATGAGATGAACTGATGTTAAGACCTAATCCTGTTTCTAAACACCTGTTACTCTAATTAGATGACCTGATAAGCTCGAACGCTCGATGCCAATTGCGGCGGCGCGGGCGAAATGCGATATAATACATTGTGCCACGTTAGTTGGGCAGGGCCAGGTTTTCACTTATGGGCTGATGCTGCCTATGTCTTTGGTCGGTATTTACAACCTTGCTCTCTAGTCGATATACGTCTTATTCTTCTCATAGCTGAGGTATTGTCCGTGTTCCTCCTTCGGCGAGAATGTAGCCCTAACAGAACAGAGGAGAAAACCGAGTATTAGGGACGTTCCTGCCTAGGCGTGGCGTGCAATTCTCTCGGATCTCTGATAGCGGAGAGTTCCCTCGGCTCTTTGAAGGTGGAGAGTTCGACGGCTACGTTTATGTCGTGGCGTTGGGTAGCATAGTGTCTAGGAGGAGGTGAATCCCGTAGCTCGACTAGCCCGGTCTTCGTCCGGGATCTTCTTCGCAATATCCAGCCAATTCCTAGCAGTATAATGACTGAAAATGCACCAATGGTGACCCCTATCCCTATACCCACGCCCGTAGGCAGTGGGCTGCCGCCTTGGGAATCGGGGTTTGATGATGGCGCTGGGAGTGATGATGTTGGGGTTGATGTCGAAGGTCCCGATTCGGAAGTCGTTGATGAACTAGACATAGATTGAAAGTCGGAAGAATGAAAGGCAACCCTAACAGAGTGAGCATTGACGCCATCGGCGTCTATGTTCTCTCTTATTGTATTCCCGTTACCGTCAGTGGCGAACGCGAAAATAAAAGCTCCCACAGAATAGTGGCAAGAGAAAAATCCGCGGTCCCAAGAATAATTACTTAGAATTATCAGCTTCAAAGTCTACTACGGGATGGACGAAGGTGCAGCTTACATTGGGCAACAAGCCCAGACTGTCTCTTCGGGGTCTGCTTTTGGTGTCTCGTCCTTAACGCTTGAGTATCCCGATGGACATATCGCCGGGGTGATGGTGGTATTTGGTGCATCCGCTCCAGCAGGCCAACAGTCTCCCGCGGTATACGGGTTTCCGTAAAAAAATCCAGTTCCAATTGTAGTTCCGGTCTTGCTGCTGGTGACCCAGGTCTGGCTGCGACACGAATCCGGAAAAGCAAGTGTTGTAAACATGACAAAAACGCGGCGTGTATGTCTATGCACAGAAAGGAATATTTTTGCTCCATTGGTCTTTGACCAAGCCGGCGGAAGTGGTAATGTGCCTCGTGATTAATATTGATTAAGTTCGGATGAGATACCACGGCATAAGACGCATAGTATGACCATTTTGACGCAGAGGTACGCGCAATGATCTATATGGGAGCCTAGCATAAGATGTATAAGCCCCCAACCGCCCCCAATTGAGGCCTACGTTTTGTGTAACCGTACCCCTTTCCAAGCATAGGCTCTCACAGATATCTATATGGAAACGATTCGCTACAGATGTACTATGATGTAGTGATCGTGGGGAGTTTACAGCGCAACTATAGACCGATGTTACTTTTCACTTAAGCGGCCTCCCCCTGTCTTCTTTCCTAGCAACTCTGATACCTATGCCTGCAGTGCAACTACGAAAAGAGGCACAGTCCCTCAAGGTATCCGCCCAGGGGCCTTTTCAGTGGCAGCGCTGAATTGTGTATTCTATTGATAGCACAGGTGAGCCACGGATAACTCGGCGTTGCCTTTGAACTATCAGAGAGAGTTGCAGACCATCATAACAACAAGGCTAGATCAGAAATATGTGCATTACACCGCAAGCCTTCATTTCATCTTTTTGATTAAGTGTGAGCCCAATAGCGCAAATCCTTAACTGTTAGCTTGGCGTGAACTGGAGGTTGTTCTCATGAGCATGTGATGAGGGAAGTGAACGTCATGAGGGTGAGCACTTCGGTCTTAGGAACGACGTCAAGATGCGATCGTGGGCGACCGCTGTCTTTAGCTTCTCTCGGCCTTTACTAGCTATCGTGCCTGATATCTCAAGCGCAGCTGCTTTTAGGATATGACCGACACTAAAGAGCGAAATGACTTGCGACTCTATATTCTAACGGAGGGTTGTTGTCGCTTTAAATTGCTATGGCTACAGGAGAGGCCCGCAGAGATTCCGGGTTTCTCCGTGTGGTGTCTCTGCGGTCGGGTTTAGTGGTGAGATGAGAATTCCATGTTTCGGTATGCGACATGTTGGGCCAAAATGCCAGGTTGGCGGTAAGAAAGCTAATATTGCGCTCGAACAACTCAGTACCCAAGGTTGGGTGATATGGAGGAGGGCTTGTTGGAAGAGTGTAAGTGAGAGGAATATTCTACGAGCCTTTGACCTCTTATCATTATAGAGAGATACAGCTGCAGTACTTACTCCTGCCATATCCGGTTCTCAAACGTTTCTGTAGCTTACTAAGGAGAGACATGAGCCGAGTTTGCAGTTGTTAGCTTTCTCAAATTATCTACGGCCATGCATAGCAAACTTCGCAATCATACCCATATGGTCTAGGCTGTATTTCGCCATCGCAATCAACTCAAACGTAATTCCAAAGAGATCACCGCACATGTATTTTAGTGATTGATCCTTCGCTAAATAACACCATTCTTCTGGCCAATAACCCACCCCGGCTAGTACCCCGGAGACTCCGGCCTGTTACCGTGTTGTATGTACCAGGGTTTCAATATGTCTGGTTGTGTAGCCGCAGTGTGCATAGTCCCTAGCACAGATCCGGCACGTTATCGTAGGTATGTGTAAAACGCAGTACGGAATACGTAGCAGGATACATAGTCGCGTGCTGTAATTAGTGTAGTGTACAGTACGCTGGCTTGGCCAGGACAAGATGCCAGGATACCGATGCTCTGCTGCAGCAGGGCTATGGTAGCTACTTGCTACAGTAAGAAAAAGATCAGCTACCTGCATAGCACGCCATTCAGCAAAATCACACCCCATCCAAGGTTGCCAAGAAACTTCTTATAATAAGGTTTGGTCCTGGGCAGAATCCCCGTTTGGGGATGACCTCAGGTTGTCTAGGTATTGCAACCTACTTGTCAAGTTCGTGACAAGCTCTGCCTGCGCCGCTGTCACCTCAATTTTCTTGCCGATAGCCCCTCCCATACACTCGAAGCAACATGGGGAGCTTGGTCACGGACGAGAAGCCAGAGCTGCGAGAGCAGCCAGAGCACCCAATCTCTGGTCCGACCGTCGAGGAAATTGTCGCGAGCTTGGAGAAAGATACTGTCATCCCGAAAGATGCGGTTGACGCGACCTATGCGAAGAAAGCGGCCGTGCTCAACCGGGCGATCCAGGATATTGGAATGGGATGGTACCAATGGCAACTTTTCATCGTCATCGGCTTCGGCTGGGCGAGCGACAACCTCTGGCCCGTAGTCACCTCGCTCATTTTCGTAAGTCCCTCGAGTAGAATGATGAATGGCCGCTTCTTTGCCATGGGGTGCTCAATTAGGATTCATCTAACACGAATTTATAGACCCCCATCGCGACCGAATTCAAACCGTCCATGCCTCCGCTATTGAGTCTGGCCCAGAACGTCGGTCTGCTCGGCGGGGCTATATTTTGGGGCTTTGGCTGTGACGTCTTCGGCCGTCGCTGGGCATTCAATTTGACCCTCGGCGTCACTGCGCTTTGGGGGCTGGTATCTGCGGGTAGCCCCAGCTTTGCCGCGATAGGCGTCTTTGCTGCTTTATGGAGCTTCGGTGTTGGCGGTAATCTGCCTGTTGACTCCGCGATATTCCTGGAATTCCTCCCTGCCTCGCATCAGTATCTACTGACAGTTCTGTCCTTCGACTGGGCTCTGGCCCAAGTAGTCGCTAATCTGATCGCTTGGGGACTTCTCAGCAACTTCACCTGCGATGTTACCGATACCCATTGTACCCGGGCCGAGAATTTCGGATGGCGCTACTTCATGATCACAGTTGGCGGGCTAACTTTCATCATGTTTGGTATCCGATTCCTTGCCTTCAAGATCTTCGAATCGCCCAAGTATCTCATGGGGAAGGGCAAAGATGAAGAGGCAGTTCGCATTGTGCATGAAGTCGCGCGACGAAACAACAAGGAATCCTGGCTGACTATCGATCACCTTAAGGCGTGCGAGCCGGAGGGATATGTACCGCGTAATGCTACTGCTAGCGATGCCATTAAGCGTCGGCTAGAAGTTCTCAGCTTCAAGCATATCCGCGCACTCTTTGCGACAAAGAAGCTTGGGTACAGCACGGGTGCGCTGATGCTCGTGTGGGCTTTGTAAGTCTACAGTATTACCTATCCATACCGACTACCAGCAGAAGAAGATAGCCTCTGTCTGGCCCTAGCCTGAACGGCGTGGCGTGGTCAAGATTCATTGACTAACTAAGATCGTCTCTAGAATTGGACTAGCCTTCCCGCTGTTCCATGCCTATCTGCCATATCTTCAGGCGATCCGCGGTGCTGAGTTTGGAGACGGATCGACCTACCTCACTTATAGAAATAACCTGATTCTTGCCGTGAGTATTCCGGTTCGATTCTCCTTGTTGGCATTGTTCTAACACGGCCCGGTCGACAGGTATTGGGTGTCCCTGGCGCATTAATAGGAGCGGCACTTGCTGAAGTGCCAATGATCGGAAGAAAGGGAGCGCTGAGTGTTAGCACTGTTCTTACGGGCGTTTTCCTATTCGCCAACACTACAGCAACGAATTCCGATGCGTTACTAGGGTGGAATTCTGCTTACTCATTCACATCAAGTACCAGTAAGTTATCTTTGTCCGTTTCCTATCTTGCATTAGGACATTTTAAGGGTTCTTGCGTTGTTGCAGGGTTACGACGCGCCTGTTTCGCGATCTTCCCTGACGTTGAATAATTAAGACTAATCTTTCGCTGCAGTGTATGCTGTGCTGTATGCTTTCACGCCGGAATTATTTCCGACTCAGGACCGAGGAACAGGAAATGCCCTAACAGCCACCTCGAACCGAATATTTGGCATTTTCGCCCCGATCATTGCCATCTACGGTGATCTACGCACATCGGTGCCAGTGTACGTTAGTGGTGCACTTTTCATCGTAGCAGGCACTATTGTCTTGACTTTGCCCTTCGAATCACGAGGCAAAGCAAGTCTATGATCATACAGTACCACATCAGTACCTCCGATCGTAGCGACAATAATGGAATTGGTTAAACGCGCTATATCCTTATTGACCCAAATACCTATCTGTCAAATAATTAAGCTTGATACCCATACCACTGACGTACCTACCATCTAATTGTTCCATCTTTGAATCTATGCTTTGCTTAGACCCTTTCGAAGTCTAACATCAGCCTAACCTAGGTGATTGATTTACTTTAAAATTATGTTAATGAGGTTTTCATCCTATCTTGTGCATAAACTCCATCTATTCATGCTTAAGGGTATCGTACATAGTTGTACAGAACTGGAGCGCTCCAAATAGCAAAATACAGCAAAATCTAGTATTAGGGCAAAATATCAACATTATTGTTCAGTCCATCTCAATACAGTAGCACACCTAACAGTTCATAACTGCGCCCCATGAGACGCATCAAAATATGAGATCCTATTATTCCTTGCCTCGTATATTTGAGGCGAGATCATGCCTTGTAATGTTGAGTGAAGTCGTAGCGCAGGGCGAAGGCTGCCAAGGCCATCTTTTTCTGTGCCTCGGGATCGTTTTCAACCTTCTTACAAGCCTGTAAAACAGGATCTCTCTCTAGCAATGTCTCCGGGTCGCTGTCCGAGACGCGCTTAAAATTAGAGCTCGAGACTGGGTTGATGATATTCTTCCATTTATCGATGCGCTTCTCGCTGTAAAGATCCAATATTGATTCGTCGGCTTTGCCGTCATAGATGCCAGCCAAACAGTCATAAAGGCCGCCAACGTCCACAAAGCCTCCTGTGATGCCCATGCCGCCCCATGGGTTGCACAGGTGCGCCGCGTCGGCGGCCAGCAGAACTCGGCCCACGCGGAAAGATGGTGCGCAACGCTGATGCATCTTGTATGGCGAAACCATGACTATTTCATAATCGCCCGGCTTGGGGTGTCCTGGTAACATCAGTTCATATTTCCACGCCTGACGTTCCTTCATCTCGTCCCACGTCAAGCCGGGGCTTTCGCCGTAGGTTACCCGATAGAGACCATCTGGGGTAATTCTGGCAGCCATCTGTGCAGGCGAATATGTGTCAGACAAATCAAAAGCAGCTCTCGATCTTCTGATCAAAACTCACGTAAAAGTGCTCCGGATGGATCGCGAAACTTGAGTCTTTCCAGCCAAACTTGGAGAAGTCGTAATATACCTGACATAAGTTAGTAGATTCTCATTTAACATTCCTTCTCCGGGTCTTCCCCCATTCAATACAGCTTTTGACGAGATTGATTACCAGAACGCGATCCAACTCACATTTGTAGCAACAATCTGCCTCTCCCATGTAAAACCGGGAAACTCGTCTCCGAAGAGTGATTTCCGCACCTGGCTCGTCGCACCATCACACCCGACAATATAGTCGCCATAAAACGTCTTCTTGCCCTCAGGCGTGTCAACATCGACCCATGCACGCGTGTCGTCCTGGCCAGTGCCCGTAACTCTGTGCTTCCAGTATATTGTGCCATTGTACTTGGACAGAAATTCCTCGAGCATAAGTTCATCCAGCTTATCAAGGACGAGACAGGCCATGCGCAAGTCCACGCCATCGACGTCAGCCATCGACGAGCCATCCATACCCGTAATTATGGAGTGATCCTCCCAGCGCCGCCAGCTGACCGACGTCGGGCTCATGCCCCGCCGGCGGATTTCATCGATGATGCCAGCGCGTCGCAAGTCCGGCACCGCTGCGGACCCGTATATCGCCGCGCGCGGCTGCTTGTCCAGCTCATGCGACGCCTCAAATATCTCCACGGGTATCCCATGCTTGGATAATAATAGAGCGAGCAAAAGGCCGGACGGACCAGCACCGACAATGAGAACCTAAGGGCGAAGAGTATAAGCAGCTATTCTAGTGCGTGTGGATAACTTGGCGGGAACAATCCAAACGGCTCTTTTCCCTTTTCGACCTTACCTTATTGAATGGACGCTCCATATTGACTGATTCTCAGCTTAGTATGAAACGGACTTAAGGAAGAGATAGAGAAGAGACGAATAAGTCCCTCTCTTCTCCTTTATCAACAACAGGACCCTCGGCAAACCCGGCTAATTCAAGCGCATCGGCGAATACTTTCAGTCCCCAGGACTGTCACCCCCCCTCGTCGGCTTTAGTCCGTACACATATTACTGCCGAGTGCGAGGTTCGCACAATCAGAGCCGAGACACTTCCCCGCAGTGACTAGGTATTTGAGGATCAAGAAAGTAGGGGTGCTTATGTGGGCAAGAGGGGATACCAGAGCTAGCTAGCCGCGTAGATCCAGGTAATGTTCGCACATGTTGTCGTAGTGTCCGCCGGTTGAATTCCACTCGAGAATCTGGGGTACGTTTCCCCGCCGTGGGGGTCATCACGTACTACATATAATACTCTCACCCATATATGATCTATCATATTGCGGCACGTAGACTGAGGTGATAGCAAGAGTTGATAAGGAGAAGCTAATCGTTTCGCTGGCATTTATATAGGTCGTAGTTTTGATCCAAATTTCGTTCTCTTGATGCGACGGCGCTGAAGACGTGGGTTAACAATTGGGGAAGTCAATAACACGCAGACTATCTCAGACGATAACGACGTCTCATAAAGAAGATTATTGGACTTTGACTACAACCTTTCCAAAATGAGCGCCGCTAAATAGATACCGCAGTGCTTCATCGGCCTTTTCAAACTCAAACGTGCGGTCGATAACAGGCCGGATCTCCTCTTTCTCATATAGGCGCAGCACTTCTTCAAAGCGGTCCTTCGGCCCATTGATGATACCCTTAAACGTGACGTTGCGCGTCAACGCAAGCACATTGACATTGAAGCGCTCGTCGGTGACATTCTCCTTTCCGGACAGATATCCGATGGCAGAGATAAGTCCGCCGAACGCGACGCACCGGAACGACTTGCTCAAGGTCTCCGTGCCACCGATCTCAAGCACGACGTCGACACCAAGACCTTGAGTCAGCTTGAGAACTACGTCGTCCCAGTTCGGTGTTGATTTATAGTTGATTGTGTAATCGGCCCCGAGCTCCTTTGCGCGTTCTAGTTTCGCATCCGAGGATGAGGTGATGATTGCTATATAAGTAGATTGCGTGTTAGAATACAAGGCTCTAAAACTCACAGTGCGTGTGCGCTCTGCGTCAATGCGAGCGAGAAAACTGAAGACCGTGGCCGAGACGAAACAAACGAAACAGAAATTAGAACGTACTCGTCAATCCCAGCGCCTTCGCAATTTGCAGGCCTGTGATGGACACACCGCCGGTCCCCTGGAACAACACGAACTTGGACTTCCCTCGAAGCGGCTGGCCGATCGGCTGGAACGAGTTGATACTCGTCCATGCCGTAACGGCTGCGACAGGTAAGCAGGCAACTTCCTCGTCGGTAAGATACGAGGGTACTTTGATGAGGCCAGAGGCTGGAAAGACACGATATTGCGTCAAACAGCCGTTAAGGGGTAGCCCCAACCCGGATGCCTATTCACGATATCTTATCAGTTCAAGACTACAACTAAGAAATGCTCTTAGGTTCCTTACCATGTCTTTCTCGAGGACTTGACCCGTCAAGTGTGTCTGGAGGAAGATGGAGGCAACGCGGTCGCCTTCCTTAAGCCCCGAGTCACTTGCGCCGGGTCCGAGTTTCACGACCGAGCCGCAACAATCAGACGTTGGCACGATTTGACCAGCTTGGTCGATGCTCTTATGGTGCCCATAGAGGCCCATGCATACTATAGAAAGTGTCAGTATGCTTAGCTTTTTACGTATACATCAAATGCCGCCGACTTACCCTCAGTATCCCGAAAATTTAACGACACACAATGGATCTTGACTAGCACCTCGCCATCCTTCAATTCGGAGGGCTCAGGGGCGTCTACTAGCCGGAGCTTATCCAGGCCATTGTAGTTGCTAATCCACTGCTTCATTGTCTCGTTTTCTCACCAGGTTCGGATCTAGAAACCCTCGATGTAGGAATCAAGCAGAGCAGAAAGGTGGACGAAACCGGCGATTCGGGGTATCACGATGAGATAAAGCTCGAGTCTCACGAATCTGATAAGCGACAGCGTGGCAGCGAGCTCGACGACGGAGCTTTCATGTGGATCCGAAGCAGCTCGACTGAGAGAATTTCGCTACATTTTCTCACGTTATAAAAATGCATGGCATAATCATAATAGATCCACTATCGCCGTCATGAATCCACAAATAACACCGGCGGCGTATATGCTAGAGGGCATCCTAATAATGCCCAGCCACAAACCAAGACACGCGGCTTGAATCAATTCGGTTCGGATCTTTCCTATCGCAGAAGCACTATACTCGGGCCGTCATTAAGCGGCGCGGTAGACATAATATGGCCCCCGACTATGATAAACCTCTAAAGACCTAATCCTCCGCATTCTCGGGTTTTGATACCGATAGCGGCTTGGTATCACAGTGCTGACGGCATACAGGATGCCCCCGATTCTGGTATGATTATACATATTCTGCCCGGCTGCGCGTGGTAACATGAGGGGAACGACCCAGACACGGGGCGCATCATCTGAGTGAGACATCCTTATTTCCATACCTTCAGAAAAGGGGGCAGGGTTGATAAAGACCGATCCCCAAGCAGTTCACAGCACAGATAGAAATTACACAATACTCTACGAGGTTTCGCTATTCGATTGAGGGAGGTCACACGGAACATATTATGAGCGATCAAGGTGTAATACTACATTCATTGTCCTAACGTACGAATCTGCCGTAGTTCTTTAGCTAGTGTAGGGAACCTCTATGAGGATAATCCTGCATGATATGTCGAGCTCCCAACTATGTACGATGCTGCTGCTGATGACATTGACGATAATGATCTATATGATGCCCAAGTCCAGTGGAAGATACTTCCAATCCGTATTACTGATCGCCTCATTCAATAAATTCGCCATGCTTTATACAATACGCCTGCCTCTCTTATGACTGGCGCAGTCATCGTTAAAGTCATCATGCTGGATGCTGAAGCCTTTGCTACAGTCTGCACCTTAAAGCTTTAGGTGGATGATGGGTTTCTATACGTTTAGGCGATATAATCATCATGAGAGATAATTAACCTTCATGGCGAATACTCTCCGACCTCAACGAGGCGGCCGGTCGTCATCCTCCAATGCCCTCCTGATCATTCTGTGATCTCGTTTCGACAAGCACTTGGTGGTCAAGGCTACAACCTCCGTGGCATATTCCCACTGTTGTGAGAGGCAAGACCAGCGCCTCCTGTACGCGTCGCTGATCCGAACGGCGTTCGCTATACTCATCCCAGACAATTTGGGGCATATCAGCTTAAACTGAGAGCGGCGTAAATCTCTGTCGATAGCTTCGAGCTTGGGCTCCGTCTCCGAGAGGATACAGAGGCCCCGGACCTTTGACTTGAGCATCTCCAAGCGCTGTGTGACTTCGGCTTGCCATTCCGAGCCGAATTCAACCTCATGGAGAGAGTTGAGTTTGCGGTAGACGACGTCCATCTGCTCGGCAATCTCCATCCGCTGTTCGAGTTGCCCTTTCTCGATGGTGCATCGTTCTTCCGAACCACGTATATAGCCACGTAGAGCGTCGTCTAGTCGGCGTTGACGACGCATAGCAGTCCGCAGGTCCTTGAAAAGGTTGATCTCTGTGTCAGCCTTATCAATCTTTGATTTCCATTTGTCCACCTGCGGGGCACGTTCTGTATTGGGCGTGGACCCCTTTAAGCGTGAAAAGAGGTTGCTCCAAAAGTTTTTGAATCCCGAGGCTTCTTCCTGCGACAGGGAAACCAGTGTCTGGTTCGTGGGAGTACCAGTGGCTGGCAAGACACGTTGGCCCACAAATGTATGACTTTCATAGCTCGGGGCCTCCGAGCTATCAACAGGTAGGTCTATGTCTCTATCGTTAGTATGAAGCTACTTATCACTAGGTAAAAACTCGGCGATGAACTCACCTTGGGAGCGCTCTCGCTGGCTATACGCAGGAGGAAGATCCGATGGGCTGATATCGTCATCTGGAAAAGCTCTTGTTGATGGATCGGCGTGGCTAGCGTTGCCGACGCTGTCAACGGTGTTGAGCAATTGTGAAGTTGAAGGCATCGTGATGAGTTATGTGATGATAATTGTCGAGTGTAAATGATGATAACGATGATCGCAATTATTGATAAAGTTGATAATGATAGCAATGATAGAAGACACCGATATTGTAAATGAATGTTTGTTGGTTATAATCGATGCTATCAACAGTGGCGGAGAGTAGGATGGGACAATGTCAGGCAGGGGAGAGAGCGGCAGGGGAAAATAAATAGTCACGGAGCGTAATTAGACTTTAAGCCACCGTGAGCTTAACGAATATCATTGACTTTTAATCGAGTCTGTTATGATGAATCGTATTACTGAATCTGATTCGTAAAAGATTGTGTTTATGTTACTACATAGTTTTCTTTGATTAAGTTTCTAGGTTTGCTTGCCTACTCGTTGTAATACATGGCAACGACGAAATTTATCTAGGAGCGCACCTATCTGAAATGCGATTGCTTCTCTCAATGTGGGTCAGTGTTTCGAGTAAGGCCGCGTCGACTGATGATTTCTAGCCTTCGATTCGTGCCGGAAATAATATCACCCGGCCTCCTTGGAAATCCTGTCATAAAAATTTGCGAAACCTGATAGGAAAATGAAATGCACGTAAGGTTAGTAGGCAGGGTGACGAAAGTGTAAGTAGCTTATCTAGGGATATAAGGTAAAAGAAAGCTGCACCACACTAACAAGACGTTACCATCGCACCTCGGTGGCGCAGTGATAAAGTAGTCGCTAGGATAAACTCCTTGTACCTAGGCAGAGCCATAGGTATCCAAGGGTTTTCCGGTTGAGGCCGGGCCGAAGCAAAGCTTTTAAGGGCAGTTGACCAAAGAAACTATAATAACAATAGACATGCACAAATAGTCAAATGCTCAAGCGTCCGACGTCCTATATAAGACCTCGATTCTTTTTTTCTCCCCCCTTTTCTTCCTTCCTCTTCCTCGGCTTGAGTTTTAACTATAATGGATAGCATACAAGAGAATGTGCCTTATGATGTGCTACAGGTTTCGCTCTATGCCCAATATAACATCAGCTATCTGCTCGATCTACGTTTTTGATCACTTTTCTAGACCTAGTAAATTTACTGTATTGCCCCTAAGCGGTGGACGACTTACTGAGTGGTCCCTGAAGTGCTAGTAACGTTCTGAAGGGTGCTGTAGTTGTATCGTGAATTTATTAAGCCTGTTTTATTCAAGTTGGAATGAGGCCGATCTAGCTGCCAACTGGTGATACAATGCCTAATATGATGGACCCAACTAGAAGCAGCTGATGCAAATATCAATTTATGCCCTGCCCGTCGCTCCCCTTTTCGTGACTTCTTTCAATATTGCAACTATTCTTCTAAACGACCACGAAGCCAAATAACTCGTCAAGCTTTCCTGTTATTGCAACTTATTGGCCAGCTGTTTGAATCCTGGGGGTTAGAGTCTTTTCAGCTTTCATTGGCAAAATAACTGTGCCGAAGCACAGCTGGTTCCATAACACGTCAAGATAAATCCATATCTTAACTTGAGGTCGAAGTTTATGTGGGACATTATTCCCTAGCATAAAAGAGAGCGGTCCAGCTTCACGCTTGTAGATCTCTGTGTGATAGAAAGCGAAACAATCTCTTTGTACTGGCAGTTCGATGAAAGCTGTATCACATGTTTTGGAGGAAAAAAATATTATCCTCGATGCGCCATGGCACTTAGAAGGCCGTGAAGACTAGGTAATCATGATTGCGGTTCTGCTCAATGCCGCACTTTTCCTCTGAAAAAAAAAGAACTATATGTATAGCTCCTGTCCTCTGTAGACCTCGTTGTTGGCTTGGCTACCATATCATACTACACCCCTATCCATGCTGTATAAATTGCAATCACAATGCGGCGCATCATGATCACTTCGAAGTAATCGTTCAGCGATACACAAAAGGCTCTCGAAGCAGCTATTTCACCGTAAGACTTGACATACTATATGTTATTACCTTGCTAAAGGTGATTACGCTGGAGCGCAAGCACCATTCACCCAAAGCGCTGCCGCCCTTGAATTGCTTCATCCTGCCACCGAAGCGAAACTTCACGGGCGTTCTCCTTGCTCTTGGAAAAGGCGGGCAGTCCTTATAATGTGAATTTGACAACTCTTTAATCGTGGCCACGATGGCCTAGGTTCAGCTCGACGTTGCACTGCCGGCCTTAAGTTTAATTTTAAGTTTAACGCTCTTGCACCTCTTGTAGCTAAGTATCATATTTCTGAACTTGACACTGTAGCAAGAAATTTAGATGCTGACTTAACGGACGCTTTGGGCCAAGTCGCAAGTAGCGAGGAATTCATGCTTTCCGACTAACAGCTTAGCTTTGGGCATACCTAAGTACACCTCGGCATCGCTTCAAAATGCGCAAGTAACAGAATGCCGCGTTTCTCTATAATCAACTTAGAAAAGGACAAAAAAGTCTGACTTTGAATGTTTATTGCATGTGAGAATATGATTTTATGCTCACTGCTGAGAGCTGCCTAACTCTATCGTTGTTACCTCCGTACCACAGCTGCGTTTCGGACGCTTTAATTTGAATAGAGGGAGAGTTGAACCGCTTGGGTTTTTTAAGTCCGGGAATGAATCTCGAGATTTTATGTTGCGGTTTACTATTCGGATCGGGTCTTTGCAGCAGATTTGCTGTTCCCTCGCTTCTATTGTTATTCCGACATTAATTAGAGACAGCTAATGTTCAGATAGGTTGAGTATTTGTCACATAGGTTTGCCTAGGTGATGATAGAGTCACTTTTAGGGGCAATTAGGGTACTTAGGCGTGTTATTGATTCCTAAGTCCTTCCCGACGGTGGGGAAAGACCCCTAGATATTTGAGAATGTTGCTAAATACACCCTAGGGCACTGATACAGCACGGAGGCTCTTGCAGTCTGGTAGCTGTCTCGCTTGATGTCATCTTAACCACTCTCCATGCTCGAAAGATAGAATTGTACGGAGCACCAGCTGATACATTGCAATCTTTCTCTACGAAAGAATTAAACAACACCGAGCCCCTCTGAAATATTGTTCCTTTTTTCTCTTCTCGCATTCTGCAAGGTACTTAGAGTAGATGACAAGCAGCTGCCAAAATAGGTTTAGGTTCTGGGAATAAGTAGGTACACCCCTGGGTACTTGACGAAACAGAAAAGGCCGCTTTGTTTCGCAGTGACATGATCGCGGGGCACAGCGGCGAAGCTGCCGCGAGGCGTAGAAGTAATAGCGATTGTCTTAATGCAGTACCTCGAGATTTGTCATGGACAGTTGGAACTGTCAGCCAACTTGAATGGTGGCAGCGCAACGTCAATGATATATATCTATCGGTAGCTTGATCTCTCCAATTGTCCCTCAATTTGTCTTCTGCATCGATTCATCTCTACAAGAAACCGTCACGCAAATAGCGCAACCCCGCCGTGCGCATCAAGCTTTATAAGTCCGTTACTGTACATGTCCACATCGACTTCAACGCCGAGCCACAAACGCGCTTTTGAATCCACGAACAGCCACAGCGCAAGCGGTATTTCTCTCAGCACAGCGCTGCTCGCTCTTGCTGTCGCGTTCGTCCTGATGGCATCTACTATGCCCTCGTTCATCCAGCGCCTGTTCCGCCCCATGTCGACTGCCATGGGCATCACAGGCGCCGGCGGCGCAACGCCTCGCCCGACCATTCCCGAGGGTGCCGAGAAGGCCACCGTGGGCGCCGGCTGCTTCTGGGGCGTCGAGCACCTGTACCGCAAGCATTTCGGCGACAAGGGCCTGTACGATGCCCGCGTGGGCTACACTGGCGGCGACGTCGAGAACCCGACCTACAAGCAAGTGTGCAGGCAGAATACCGGACGTGGGTTTTGCCCCCTGTCCCCCATTTTCTTATTTCTTCAATTCATTGCGACACAGAAGAAGCAGAAACTTACTAACATGACCATATTAAGACAACGAGGCTCTGCTGATCTACTACGACCCTTCGCGGATCACGTACCGGCAGCTGCTGGAGTTCTTCTACCGGATGCATGACCCGACGACGCTGAACCGGCAGGGGCCGGACGCCGGGCCCAACTACCGCAGCGGCATCTACTTCCACAACGCCGAGCAGGAGAAGATCGCCAAGGAGGTCACGCAGCAGGCCAACGACCAGTGGTACAAAGGGCGGATCGTCACCGAGATCGTCCCCGCCGGCCCCTGGTGGGACGCCGAGGAGTACCACCAGCTCTACCTCAACAAGAACCCCTGGGGCTACGAGTGCCCCAGCCACTTCCTGCGCCCCTTCGAGCCCCTGGAGCAGAAGTGAGGAAGACATGAAATTCTTTGAGATGAGATGAAGAGGAGGTGATGTGCTAATATGAGAAAGAAATTGAGATGTGGAGGTGCACGACGTAAAAATACAGGACGTGCGCTTGAGATGGTACCAGCTGATGAGGCTAGTCTGTCTTTTGGTATGAGTTGTTCAACACCTTTTCCGCCATGCCACATGCAGAATTGGCATAATCTGACGAGGAGAATATGACATGAAGGGGGCTAGGGCCGTGGTTTTCAAGTTGCATGAATACCTAGAATCTGGTCTAGGCTACCTGAGTCATTATAGCATAGTACGAGTCACACGAATACATATCCTGTTCACGAGACACCAGCACTAGATGACTTTTACCATGTCGATCATTCTCAATTTGTGTTCTATGAAGTCTAGCTATGATGCGTAGGCGTAGAAAAGACGAACCGCAGGGCTGCCTGAGTGCTACGTGTAAATCGTGCTTCATTACGTGATGTTTCGGCTGTATGAACATAGCGGTTCACATAAGATGATCGAAACTCGGGCTTCAATCATCTTGGGTCAGCTCTACTCTACTTCTACCATTGATCTCTCACTGTTTTAAATAAAAAATGTATATAATCTTTGGGGGAAAGCACGCAATCGAATACTCGTCTAAGAACTGACTGTGAGTTCCTATGGTACTAGTACAAAAAGCCGACCTGGCTTGTTTTAGGGGTGTGATATGGCTCTCTTCTGCAAGAGACGTGTAGTGTTTGTGAATTGGGTGCTGAGAGCTTCCTAAACTACCAACCAGACTCCGAATCTCCTAAAAGTAATGAGCGGTGTACATTAACATGATTATTCCCTTCCAAACTCCCCACGATGCCTCAATGTTGCTAAGCTCTTACTTCCGACGTTGCTGCAGCATCAGGATCTGTACCATCCGGATGAAGATGTTGAGGAAGTCGAGCTCGAGAGAGATGCTCTCGTTGACGGTGTCTTTCTTGATGGCGCCTGCCTCAGCCAAGCGGGCATGGTACAGAATCTTCTGAACGTCGTACAGAGTGAATCCACCGAAAACAGCGAGACCACCATATAACCAGATGTTCTCAGTAATGGCAAGCGTGCGGAGAGCGGTTGCCGGGATGACTAGAGGAGCCAATCCAGACACAGCAACTAGGGCGGCACCGGCCAATAGAGGACCTCCGATGTACAGGTACTTCTCTTGCTTAGCGGTGGCGCCGACGAACGCGATGGAGCCCATCATGGCGACGGTGTAAAGACCGGCGCGAGCGATGAGAGGGCCGGAGGCGAAAGCGAGAAGAGGCGCAACGAAGGCGGCTTGGGTAGCGTTGAAAGCGGTCCAGAGAGCGTACTTGGGAATGTAGCTGCGAGCAAATTAGTATGGGACAAAAGATCAAGATAATAGATATGAGCTTACTTATCCGGGTCAATGGATCGCGTGCCGATCATGGTACCAAAGCTAAGAGCCAGGCCACCGATAGCAACAGCCCAGGGATTCGTGACCATCAGTCGGTAGACGAAGCCACTCTGAATCATTTGTCGCGCCGTAATGCCGATGATGCCGATACCCAGGCCAGTGTGCAAAAATGTCCCATTGAGGTAACTTCTCTCGAAGGCAGGCATCCCACCGTCTTCGCGGGTTTCTCGGTTGAGGACGGCGTTGATGGCGACGACGGTTCCACCAAAGATGGCGGCGCCGGTTGCCAGTCTCCGGACAAGCGAGCCCTGATCTACGGACTGCGAGGCTTGCTGGTTGTAGGCTCGTGAACGCGCGAATCCATTCTTAAACACGACCGACCGAGACGTGGAAGCAACGGTTGCTCTGGATGTGAAGAAGGTAGAGGGCTTGCTGGCGGGTTGGTGGAATGCTCGGATGGGAGCCGAAAGGCGTAAAGTGGGCTTAATTGCCCCGGGCAGTTTTGTCGCGAGGCGTGCAGGCCCCTGGCGCATTGTGATTGTGAATAACATCGTCCGTGTCGAGGCAGGCGATACCTATGAGTGTTTGTTGTGGTGTCGTTGAATAAGAGGATAGTGGCAGACGGAGGCGATGACGAAGAGGGGAGAGAGAGGTTTTAGGTGATGGAAGCACTTCTCAATCGGGCCAGGTACTGTACGAAGTACCTCGGAGCTAAATCAATGACAAACACGGCAGCCAGCGTAGCGGCTGATGTAATCTAGGTAGCTACTGCCCAGGTGGCCTGTGCGATAACTTTGCGTGTCATAAGGCCATTGCCTGTGCCACCAAAGAAATCGCTAGAACAATACAGCGGATTCAGGCCGGCCCTAACTCCGATCAATCCGATCATTGCAAGTTCCGCCTCCGTTCCTACTTGTCGCGATACTCGTATTATTACCGAGGTCTCTAGACCATGTTAAACTTCATAGCCCGATAGTTTCGCTGTTACTAGCCATTGTAAATATTTATTTGATTTAGCAATATTTGTCTGATAATTCGGGCTTGGAGTTTGCTGTCGAGCTAGTAATTACCCACCGATACCGAAGGGGAGTGAGCGAAGTGGCTATTAGCGAAAGTGTGTACGAAGTATATATTTTCTTTTCTGCCGAAAGCCATGTCTGTGAATGTGGTGATGAGTAAACTATGCGAAACATTTTACGATCGCCTTTTCGTTACCTCTGGCTTACTCTTGTCGTATCATGTATTCGCATAGGAGTTAAATTATACGCGCAGCCCTCTCATACTACGGTAGTTCTCTGGGCTACCTAGTATTTGGTAATAATATGTTCGTGCTCTGAAAGTTCGAAAACGATGTCTATGCGATTAAACCTGTGTATCTGAAAATACCAACGTAAGTAGCGTCTTTGCTAGAGAATTTTACACACCTAACCTAGCCACGAAAATAAGAGAGTCTGTACTCGACGGACGGTGGTGCAGGGCCTGAGATGGTTGCTCAGTTCTTCCTTGTTATCAATCGGCGGCACCGGCAGATCAGAAACCGGGTAGGCGGCAGTGACCCAAACTTGAGGCGCTGATGGTGCAGTGCAAGGTCCCTTACCTGTACTTCGTACACTAGAAATCTTCTCGAATCTTGAAACGACAGGTGCTACGGACAGGGGTCTCGTGCTTCGCAACCTATCTGCTGCCTCTCCAACTGGTTATCGTTGCTTGCTGTATTTTCGTTTTGGCAACAAGATCTCGGATACTATGCAGGATATACGCGATGGATCACGGGCGCCGAAGTTCGTCTTAACCAGTCGCATCTTTTTATTTTCTATGCGTTCATATTCGCACGAAAACTTCGAAAGTTCGGCGTCTAATCTGGGTTGGATGTGCAGCGAGGGGAGGTAGAGGCAATGCCTTTTCTATCATAAGCTCTCCATACCACCTCCTAGCAGCCTAGTAAGTGCCAGCCTATCCTAAGAATAGAAAGACCAAAAATCAATATGCATCCCACCCTTTCAAAACCCATAGAATATAGAGGAATTGTTGTTGCGGGCTTTGAATCCTCCAATTGTGGAGTCTTTCTCGATCATCTCGGAGAAGATATTCACCTGGGCATCGATTTACGTCCCACATCCCATTTTGTAATATACCGGCCAGGCTGGCTCTGGTGTAAACATGATATTGGAACTCTTTTCAATAAATCATAACAACATATTCCGTGGGCACATCTGAAGAGGCCGAAAGAGCGGAAGCGCCTAATCTCTACTACCTGATTACGTAGCGTTACATTTCATAGTGCTGATTCAGCAGTTAACAACACCACTCGATCTACTTGGTGGACATCCCAGCTGAATTACCGAGGATCAACTTGGGGGATGTTATAAAGCTTGCCCGCTGGGTCATTGGGCCTTTTACAGGCTCTGTCTTCTAATAATAGTGCGAGTACCTACACACGATACCGTAAGTGAAGTATTGCTACACTAGATGCAGGTACCTACTAAGCATGTGCATTTGTTACAGCTGAGGCATTGGGGCATCGCACCTTATACGTCAGCGGCACACCATGGTGACGTTAGAATCTATAAAAATTTTGAACGTAGCATGGCATACGGTGGTAAGAAACCAAAGTTGTAAGATAGTGGTTTTCTATAAATCGCAATTACTTACAATGTATGTATGTATGTAGGTCTTGAACAGCTACCCTTGAAGAAAGAACATGTCATTTTCACATTCTATCTGCACCGGTCTTTGTCCTGTACAGTTAACACATACTACCGTCTTCAGTACCCTACAATTTATACGCTGTACGGAGAATTCCAGCACTTAACTTAGCGTGTTGGCCCAGAAGAAAGGCCCAAGCCACCCCGACGTTCCATTGCTGATCTGCCTAGCGCAACTCAGATTATGTAGGTATTGTCGAGCCAGGCTGCGCTCCGTGCTCCATACTCCGTGCGGAAGCTCCCTGTACCCCACGCTACTGCCCACGCGAGAGCGCTCCAGCTCTGTGCCGACAAAAGGTACCCTGTAATTATAAGCAGGGTCTCAGGTACTACCGTGCCCCTCCAGTTAGCGAGTTGATACAGAATTAAGAATCATGTTATGGAACTCACGCCACAACATCGTGCCCTATTGCTACATGTTGCAAGGAGCAAAGATGGGACTGCAGAACATAGACTGAGAGCCCCGACCGTAGCAAAAGTAGCGACTACCATCAGCAGAGCACGGCTACAGGTATGGTCAGTACGTAGATGCTCAGTACGTAATACGACCAATCTTAGGCGCTGCATAATAGGATACTTCCGTCGCGGTACTCTGTGCAAGTCGATACCTGTCTTGGCACCCATGATGTAAGTACCGAAATACATGCACCGGCCCAGCAGAAGCGTCTGTCTCAGACGCTTTTAGCTCTTTAGCAAGTCCCATCCTGACAGCCCCGACCAACCATTTCGTCTCATAGGGGTCTTAATTACAGATAGTTTAGGACTACCCGCCCAAGTGCTCTTCGAAATCGGAGCCGTGGTGGATATGAGGTCAAGCTTCGTTGTATCATTTCTCAGTCTCATGATCATCGTTGTCTTCTCCTCACCGTCGCAGCTCCTTGATTATTGATTCACCTAGCAGTACCATCTAAGTTGGCTGTCATATGTCTTGCCATACCCGGGCCTCTGCTTTCTGGGCTGTGTTGTCGCACAGCGCCGCTGCACCCACTCAATCAAGCCCCTTGTTTGCCCTGGCCTGCCTCCCGCATCGCTGATGTGCATGCGACAAGCTGCATAAACCCCAAAGAAAGAAGGGCGAAATCTTACTATATTTCTGAAGCCGCCCGGCTTGTCCTGTTTCTAGAAGGAAGGGGGTCTCCAGCTAAACCCCCATTGAGTCACATCGCTTTTCCCTGATCATCTCGCCACATGGTACTCGCTTGTGGTAGAGCCACAGCCTCTGATCCGGGTTGAGCTCGCGACCTGGCGCGGTGGGAGCCGTCATCGAGTTACATAACTTGCAAACTTGCATTGAGCTACCGCCCAACCGCCCCAATTCGGATCCCTGAACCAAAATCCTGTCGTATGGTATCGTGTCGAGTCGTGTCGTGTTGTATTATTGCCGACATTTGCCATCCATTCCTCTGCGCAGACTCGCAGACTCGCACTTTGGCGACTAGCAACGGCTAATTTTGTCCGATATCGCGTTTCGTGGTTGCAGAACGGAGAGGATATCAAACTATTTCCCGACAGCTTCGTTTATGTCTTGTCGTAAGTATCATGCCTGGTAGCTTAATGTACCATTTATTGCTGCGGTTGTCGCAGCTTATAGTCGTGTGGTGACTAAATATGGCTCAGTGATTCTTAGCTTTGCTGTTCGAACGAGTACCGTCTGAGATTTAGCCCGTTGGAATATCCCCCGGCCCCGACTGTGAGAATCTGCGCCGTGCCGACCCAAATCTACACCTATCGACCCTCGACACGTCTAAAGAGGTTTCTTGAGCTTTGGGCACAATCAAATCCACGACCGTCTAACGTGCCAGCCAGAGCGGTGCTGCGTTTTGCGCCGCTTCAAGCAGATCGCTGCTCTATCGTTTCCTATCTGCTCCCATAGGACAGGACCGGAGAGAATCTGCTACTCGTGCTGTACACCGGCCTTCTTCCTAGGCGACTCAACCCCCGCCATAGGGTATAGCATGATCCATTGCGCACCCGAGGCGCACCCGCTCGCCCTCTTCCCTCACCACCGAGTGCCTTGTCCGACCGGGGCTAAAGTAAGCGGAGCAGCCGTTATAGAACTTGCATCGTTGATGTCGCTGGAAGCCTAGGGAATTGAACTGCCCGTCGGACGCTCATAGTCAATATGAGGCGCGCAAGGACCCCCCCTTCGCCCTATAGGGCCCTGGCACACCATCCGGCGAATACCCAGCTCCCGGACTCTGCATCCTTGATTAGATCTTTCAATATTGAAACAAACCCGGCACGTCCGATACGTCCCTCTCCGCTTACAGCATCAACCTTCCCAGATATGCCGCTAGATTTAGTCGACCGCATGAGATCGTTCCCGCTGTTCATGTCCGCTTCTGATGACTTTCTAATAGCGATTGGAAAGTACTTGAGACCGCAAGTTCATTCGGCACATGACCTAATTCTGACGGAGGGTGATGAAGCAAAAGCTATGTACTGGCTTGTTCGTGGCGTTGTTGCCGTCACTTCTCGGGACGGAGAAGCTATATACGCTGAGCTCAAACCCGGGTCTTTCTTTGGCGAAATTGGTGTCCTCATGAATGTGCCCCGAACTGCCACAATCATCGCTAGAACTAAATGCCTGCTGCTTGTCCTTAAGAAAGAGGATCTGCACCTTGAGCTCCCCAAATTCCCCGAGATGGAAAAGGCGATCCGTCACGAGGCCCATGAACGATTAACAATAACGGCAAAAAAGCGCCAAGAAAACGGTCGTGCGCTCAATCTTCAAAACCGCCAGGCGGGCGCGAGAGAAGCTGCACCCGGAGAAGTCGCGGCTGGGGACGAAGGCATAATAAAAGAGGGGGTTGTAGTGAACAATAAGAAGAGAAAGTCTCCTAGCCCAGGGGCTCTTGAAGATCCGGCTGCGGGCAGTGCGTTGGGTAGCGGTCTTATCAATGTGAGACAGACCCTCACAGAATTTCCGCTTTTTTCCACGCTTCCGCCTGATATACTTCACTTTTTGGGCATGAGTGCGCAGCCGAAGACATACCCTCCGTTTACAGACATCATTTGCCAAGGCACATTAGGAAATGAAATATTTTTCATAGTACGTGGAGAGGCAGAGGTGATACATGAAATACCGGAAAATCAAGTACACAAGAAAAGGGTAAAACGGTCATCCCTAATTCGACCGCGACTGAAACAAGGGCAGTATTTCGGGGAAGTCGCCAGCCTTGGTCTCTCTCATGAACGAACCGCGACAGTCAGGTCGATTACCGTTGTCGAGTGTCTTATGATCAACGGTGAAGCTCTCGAAGAGCTATGGAAACGGTGCCCGAGTAGCCTCAGAGAACAAGTCGAAGAGACGGCGAGGGATCGGATCAGAAAAGATGACACAGAGGACATTGAGATGATCGATGTTGAGAGTGCAGCAGGGGATGTCGAGCCCGCGACCCCATTAAGGCCAAATCCTCAGGTTATTTTCACCACCCCTTCAAAACCAGCTTCACCTATAAAGGCCGAGTCCGGGCAGTTGATACCAAAAGACCCGGACCCGTTTCTCAGTGTTGATATGGAAAATCTTAGAAATCGTCGGCGGGCCTCTCTAGCTCCCCCAACCCCTCCTAATGAATCGCCTGGCACTCCTACTGCAAACGGAGGACATGCGCGTATCATCGACATCACCACGCCGATCAAATTCGCCATACCGCCAGTGTCATCTCCGGACTCTGAAGGGCCTTCGAAGCGAGCACGTCTTTCGGCCAAGTCAGGCGCTTTTAACGGCAAAAGGGAAGAGAGCGCGGCTCTCCCTGACGACATACTGATCACCATCTTCCAATATGTAAACGCTGTCGACTTACTCCGACTGAGGATACTATCCACTCACTGGCTCAAAGTGCTATCTACTTCACCCAAATTATGTCGTCATGTAGATTTATCTCCTCATAACCGTCACATCACAGATGATATTCTCATTAAACGTCTGGCACCATTTCTCGGCCACAGACCTATATCTGTCGATGTGAGTAACTGTTTCCATATTACTGACGACGGATTCTCCTCATTCTGGAAGCTCTGCGGCAAAAATGTCAAAATATGGAGGATGAAGTCTGTTTGGGAGGTCTCGGCCAATCAGATACTTGAAATGAGTGATCATGCAAAGAGCTTGGAAGAAGTCGACTGGAGCAACTGTCGCAAGGTCGGCGATAATCTGCTAGCCCGTGTGGTAGGCTGGATCGTGCCAGATCATCCTCCCCAGAAGCAAGTGATAATTGCTAGCTCGGCTGCGCGCCACAGAGGCCAGCGACAGCAGACACAGACCGTAACGCTACCACCTCCGGGGACCGTTATCGGCTGCCCTAAGCTCAAGAGACTCAACCTCTCTTACTGCAAGCATATCACGGATCGCTCCATGGCTCACATGGCTGCCCATGCTTCTCACCGTCTGCAATCACTGTCGCTCACACGCTGTACATCGATCACCGACGCCGGCTTTCAATCATGGGCGCCCTTCCGCTTCGTCAACCTGTCTCATCTGTGCCTTGCAGACTGTACCTATTTATCCGACAATGCCATCGTGGCCCTGGTGAACTCCGCCAAGGCCCTCACTCATCTTGATTTATCCTTCTGCTGCGCACTGTCAGATACCGCTACTGAGGTGGTTGCTCTTGGGCTACCGCATCTAAGAGAGCTCAAGATGGCGTTTTGCGGTAGTGCAGTCAGCGACAACAGCCTGGCCTGTATCGCTCTTCATTTAAACGACCTCGAACGACTTAGTGTGAGAGGATGTGTTAGAGTCACGTCCGCTGGGGTCGAGAGCGTTCTCGAGGGATGCGGGCGATTGGCATGGACCGATATCAGCCAGTGCCGCAATCTTGAGAATTGGATCAATGGAGGGGGCGTTGCACGGTGGGGATACGACGAGAGAACTATTCGCGTAGCAGGCTTAGACATGAAAAATATGAGTTTCGTGCCACCTAGTAGTACGAGGAGCCGCCGCACGAGACGTCCGGTTGCTTTCGTCGTTGAAAAAGGGCCCGGGGAGCTACGATGAAAGAACACTGGTATTCGCATATATAGACATGGGTTTTCCGGCGCATTCCTTTTCGGTGCTATGTTTTGGAACGCAATAAGGTCCGAGTCGGTGTAATTATACCCATTTAGGTGCATTCCAAGACTTGTGTACAAAACGGCAGATTTCATAGTAGCATTTACACATAGGTACACGAATGCATCGCCCTCCAGAGGGCTCAGTTATGATTGATGACACAAAATCCATATGAATTCTGCCAATCCAGTTCTATGCGAGAGAGAACGTTTGCGATTCCATGATATAATGCGTTCATATATAATTTGATCTATATGATCCTTGTCGTCGCCTTCGTTAGTGTCTTAAGCTCGGAGGCGCTCTCGCGGTGATGAGTTTTGAATACGCAATTGGACATGATAATTGAAAGGCGCCGGCGCCGCTTACAGTGTATGTCCCTGACATTACCGCTGGTCAACCTTCTAGCTAAATAAAGACAATGGCAGAATCCCCCAGCACGCAGATACCACGATCGCATTCGTGTTGTGGCACTCGGGATATTGCGCATAGATAGCATCGCATTCTTCCGGCAGGATTAGAAGCTAGCATAATTCCCATATCAAGGGCAGACGGAACCGGAATGGCGATCGTCCACGAAAACAATCTATTATCGCCATCGCATTCTCCTTACAAGCGTAAAAGCCGATGGCGGAAACACGGCCAGCTAATGCGAAAATAGTATGCTTTTCGCAATATCGAGAGCGCTCCTTATCAGTCCGTATCGAGGTCGTTTAGGTATGCAGGGTTCTCGTATAATTACCTAGGGTACCAAACTTCCCGTGTTTCTAAAATAAGCCGGGATCGATATGAACGAATGGATGATGGGAAACTGATTTTAATATGTTCAGTGGTCTTTTATCCGCTGGTACGGAAATTATATAGTTAGCGTGTGGACGTGTGGAAAGGTGGCAAGGCGGTCTATAAATACCTAATAGGAATAGAAATGAAAGAGAGAAAAAGAGGAAAAACGGAACAGAGAAATAGATGTCTAGAATCCGAGGAAATAAAGGGAAAATATATAGCTCTGCGGCGGCCGTAAATGAAACCGCTCGGCCCAGAGCTCTGGAGCGCGGTATGGCGAGACAAGGTCCCAGTGCAGAGTGACCGCCTACCATGGCCCGTGGGTATATTACAGGTAAGTAGCTAGCCGGGTAGGCGAGACGATACTTACCATGGATAGTTGGCCGGCCATTCGGGTCATCGAATTCTGGTTGGTGGTGCGGTGCCCTGCAGAGCGAGAAGAGAAGGATAGGATCTAAGGGGCTAGATGTTGTATTGCACGTGTACGACCACACACACCCACACACCACACCCCAGACACATAAAACGTCCGGGAGGGAAGCTATTGGACAGAGACTTCCCGGGTTGCAGCCTGCATGCATCTCATCCCGCCCCCTCTAGCAGTCCAGACTAGCCTATCTGCTCCCGGATAGGGCGACCCAGACAAGCAGATGGCATAGAGGGGGGGAGGGGGGACGGACGACCGGGATGTGGATGATATGCTATGTCCGCTGGGGACGACATGCGTCACTCTAGATGCAGAATTTCTAACTACGTAGGGCGAGAGGTAGGGGTAGCTCGGGGCAAGCTGGAGAGACCGCTTTCACGAGGAGGCAAATACGTAGGACATTACTGGAGAAACTTTCTGTGTCTGTATTGATGAGCGCCAGTAGCTTTCCTCGTTCCCGTCTCGTCTATGGTATCGAGATAAGAACGACCAATACCGCTCGCTATGTCCTATCCATGCTACAATTGCCCAAAAAACAAAAGTCATCCCCCAGATAAATAACAACCGAAGATAAAGAGGAATCTCTTTCCCCTTAAGAAGCGAATGGAGTTTGATAAAAAGTTACTATTACAATAAATAGCAGTGGTATTTTTCCTCTGAACGCCGGCCCATGGCACTGATAAAACAGGAAATCGCTGTGCAGAGCTGTGCTCCTTGAAACAACAATCATAAAGTCGTCATCGAAGCGGGCTGTGTGCGCGCTTCTGTTCTGTGATGTAGGTAGGGGATGGAGATTGGGAGTTGTGCTGTGGCCCGCGATGAATTCGTGATTTCTTTTCAAGCGGAAGTCGTGGCGAGTGGTTCCCTCGCTCGCTTTCCGAAAATAGAAGGGCCCTTCTCGTCACGAGGCCCGTCCACTTCGTTCATCATTTTCATCGACGTCGAAAGAAGCGCCGGCGGGGCAAGCCAAAGCCCTTAGGTAGCGAATGTATTATTTGGTTGATAGTATGTCGTGTCGAGCATATAGCCGAGATGTTGTAGGGTATGATATGATATGATGTACGATGTCCAGCCCAAGAGCGGCGGGAGGGTTCGAGACCATGCCCGCTGGTATTGAGTAGGTCATCGTGACTGATCGTCGCGCATCTAGGCCGCCGCCACTTGATCCCTGACTTGGGGCCGGTGCTGAGGATGACAATACCAACAGCTGCCACTGCTATATTCTGTACCGCAGTTTCCACACGTGTGCATAGACCCCGCGTCGACAGGGCCTCTAGAAGCACCACAAGCTGAAGTTGGTAACGTTGCCATTGGGATGAGAGGAATGTGGCTTTGATGTGTATGTGAATGTGGATACGTATACATAAACACGTGTGGGTGTATAAATGCGTGAGCGTGTAGCCTGTGATCATCTGTGTTAGATCTAGAGCTCTTCTCTCAGGTATCGTGGGCATATATATAAGACCCCAGGACGCCCGTTCGTATCCACGGGCGTCTGGGCTCCAGAATGAGCGATCACAAAAGTGGCCAGCACGTACCAAGAGTGGTTAGGCTTGAGGCAAAACAGGTGGCGAGACGCAGTGGGTGTGTATGCGCGTACGTGCGTCCGTGTCTTGACTTGTCTTGTCTGGTCTTGTCTTGGTGTGAAGTTGGTGCTGTCCGTGGAGTTGTCTAGAGCTTTCCTCGCTTCCGCTTCTGCTCGGTAAGAAGTTGTGGCGATATGGTAGCTCGTAGTACTGGTGTAAGTGTTGTTACACTGACTACACTGACGTCGATGGTCTGCTTGTCTTGTGTTTCTGCTAGTGTGAGGAGGGGTTGAAGGGAAGCTTGTCTTCTAGTAGGAGAGAGCTTGAGGCTGGTTAAAAAAAAGATTGGTGAAGTTGATATCGGCTGTCGATCGTTCCTCTTCTAAGGAACCGGGTCTGGGGGGAGGGGATTTGCTGGCATTATCAACGACTTACTACGGACTTGTGCCCGTGGACCCTGAAATACGTACCTGGAGTGCTGCAACGGCGCTTTGGCGGCAGCACCGTACGCCAGGGCCCCGCCATCACGGTGCGCGCTACCGTCGTGTACAAGGCCCGCTTCGGCCAAAGCTCCCAGAGCTAGGCCCCAAAGCTACGCGACGAGGAGGAGGAGGAGGGGACGGAGCAATTCTACCAGCGCTGGCTTTCCCTCGTGGGAGAAACCGATGCAGCCAACCAGTCCAGCTCCGCCCTAATGCAGCTTCCAATAGTTCGACGACGGGCTGGAACTTGGGACTAACCCTCCACACCACCTGGGCACCTGCCCGAAGCTGCAACTGACTGTGCATTTTTAGTATTCTTGGCACCCTCGCAGCGCTTTAGGAGGGGCAGGCGCTTTCCGCTTTGGGACCGCTCTTGGCTCAGCATGGTCTATGAATAGGCATGGCTTCCCAGCCTTCCCTTCTCGGACGGGCAAGAGGGCGTCTGCAGTGTACGAAGTACGGAGCCCTTATTCGCGGGGCCCTGGCAACTAAACCTACGAGATGTAGGTACGAAGTAAGCACCTACCAGGCGCCTGCGTTCTCGCGCTAAGGTAGGTACCTGATACCTGCTTCATCTAGATATCGCAGTGCAGGTATGTCGGTGAGTTAGGAAGTCAGTGCAGAAGCAGCGAGATGGGACGTGGGATGTGGCTCGCAGCATATCTGCGTACACTACGTAACTCCCTCTACTAATTACACCTCAAAAGCCTGTTTGACGAGATCTTTTGAGAGAAATCGTGAGCACTGGATGGCCAACAACGTCGAAATCACGCCACTCGGACATTAGTGTAAGCTTCTTTTCCCACGTGGAGCCGCCTATTTTCCCTAAAAGAAACCTAGCGTGGAGATGGGTTCCATATCCGATCCACAATCTTCGTCTTGGCTAAGTGGCTGCAATCCTAGATAGCCTACCTGGTACCTACTTACTACAACTATGGTGTGCTTATACCCAACGAGCCACCGTCGAAGCGGAGCTGTTGAGCGGACATCCAAGCGTCTACCAGTCCGTACCAGGGATAGGCGAGCACGGCAAGAACGACCAAACTCAGGACACTTTGGACGTGTGACCCAGGCAAGCTGTTTTGCGTCTTCTCTCCTCTGCCTAGTACACTATGCCAGGTCTGTATCTATGTCATCACTATGGCCTGATCATGACCGTTGCTAAGCGGCAGAGAAGCTACTAGAGCCTACCGTGCTCTCTCCCGCTCTCTGCTGCGACCAAATCTGATCGGCGCTCGGCAGGATCAATAGGATTGCGAAGGCATCGCTCTGCACGACATTAGCACGTATCTACTGTAATCCCTAGACAATTAAAGGCAACTTAAAATTTTCTTTATTTAAGCTTACTAACTCTCACTTCGGAGTATTTGGAGATCATCTCGCATCATCTTCTATTCTTGCTCATTGTTGACACCGTCGGCAGGTATTGCCGCTTGTATCGTTTTTCCGGGGTCAGAAAATCAGAAAATCGAACAGCTGAAGGCCTGGACGGAACTATGGATTCAATATAGCGCTTCATAAAGCTTCATTACGCTTCAATATTTCCGCTCAGAATATCTCGCTTAGGGCTACTCGAAATTAGATGGAAACGCTGGAAAGAGACCCCATGCTTATTTGTCGCATCCGCGCCCCGGCCGGCAGCCCAATTCTCCGTCTGCGCTGGGTGTCATTCGGAGCAGAAAGAGGGAAAGGCGTGCTTTGCACTGCTAGGGTCGACAGCAAAGGCGGGCGTTACCACACAGACTAACACCCAGCGTATGCGCATTCCATATCGCCATGTACAACGAAAACTCACCGGCTCGCTACCATCAGCCCCGGTGCTGCATGCTCCGCCGGAAGGCCCATGTCGGATGTACAGTGCGGTTGACGGTACGCATACCTCTCTATACATAGTGATTACAGTGCTGTACAGAAGTACCGTGCACTCTCGCTACACCACCTGGCTCTGCCTGAGTCGCCTACTCTGGCCACTATCTGGATGGGGGCATGGACAAGGCGTGCGCACACTACGCCGTCGGTACCACATTATACACTACAATGCCCAGTAACTGCCTCTCGACCCTCACTAGCTGTCAGGGAGGCGTTCGAGCTATGAACGGCTGAAGCTTATACACATCTTATTGGCCTGGTAGTTGAGCTGGCGAGCCGTCTACCGACCCTGTCTGTCCCGAGAGTCTGTTAGCGCAAATGATCCGAGGCGCTGGGCTGGCTGGTTGTGTCGGCGTGGACCTTGTCATGTTACTCATCGATGACTGGCCCGTATGCGATTGAGAAAATGCCATGAAAAGCACCATGTAAAAGTCGCTTAATGGCTCTGTATGTTGGCAGGGTTCGCTGTTCGAAGCGCCCGCCACCATGCTACTAATTTGCTCATGTCAGATCACTCGCTAACATCGACTATCTCTCCATTGCTGATGAGAACCGGCGGCATGTAAAAATGGCGATCATGCCTTTCCAACGAGAGGGCGACTACGATAGCCTGTTATAGCATGGAGATAAAAAGTGTTTTCCCGTGCCACGGAGCCGATTCACGTCGATCTTCAACTTTTCATATTGGTACCGGGCTGAGCGCATTATTACCCTCCGCCCCGGTTTCATTTAGAGGCAAGAGCGTAAGTGGTCATGACCCATGTCTGGTCCCTGGGACACATCTTTTTCTCGGCGTTCACCCGGCTTGGCAACGTCTACCAGTCGCGTACGTCGTCTAGGGACATGTGGGGTTTTGGGGTGAATGTCACAGGATAATTCGTCGCAGGAAAAATAGGCATCTAACCAAAAGTCCTCTTGCCGAAATTCCGATTTAATGGTAGAGCGCTACCTGCGCTGCGCTATGAACGGAACGCACAAAAATTCTTGCCGACTGTTTCCCATACATTCGTGGCTTTGTAGGGAGACGAGCCAAGATAATTATATTCGCCTCGTTTTAGGCTCAAGCCAGTATCGTTATAATTGACGCACAAATTCCCGGCCCCTTGGTAATTGCTGAAGATGACGTACTTTGCCCATGGCCATTGCGAATATTATAAAATGGCGATATTATTGACGCCAACGGCTTGCTGGCTTGAACGAAACGCCACAGTCGCTTGCCAAGATTAATCACAACATCGGACCAGGGTACATTGGATATTCGGACCATGGGACAGCAACCCTCGCTGCCGGGCCCGCCTGGGACCAAGTTTCGCGTCATTGGTGCCGGAATGTGAGTTGAGTCTGTTGGGCATCATCACCATCCGGCATGATTAGGGGGAGATAGCAGTGCCCACTGGCGACGTAGATGCATAATGTCATGGCGGCGGGCGGGGTGCTTATCTTGCCTCTAATGCATCTCACAGGGCGACGAATGTAAGCTGACATTTAGCAGGTCGCGTACTGGCACCAAGACACTCAACGAAGCGCTGACAATACTCTTAAAGGGGCCGGTCCATGATTCTGGTATTCAATCACTCGGTGGACCCATAGAGCAGATTAGCACATGGTTGCAGATTATGGCACTGGCACCCAAAGCCGAATCATTCTCAGACCAGAAGAAGCTCGATTGGCTATTGTCGTCTGTGCTCGACGGCTATGTAGCGACCATGGATTGCCCGGCAGCTACACTGACTCCGGAGATCATGCGTGTCTACCCAGACGCCATCGTGATCGCAACAACAAGAGACGAAGCATCATGGTGGCGGAGTATGAGCCACCTAAATAGCATGATGTCGACGTGGCACCTCCCCTTAATTGTACTCTTCCTCCGCAAGAGTCAAGCATATGGAGTTTGGATGGTGAGATTCAGTGGAATCATGCAGTGGCGCTACGAGTCCGAAGGGATTCAAGAGGACACACTTCGGAAACACGAACAACATCTGCGTGACACTGTTCCGCCAGAAAAGTTATTTTGGTATAATGTCAGCGAGGGCTGGGAACCCCTTTGCCGAATTCTCAACGTTCCTGTTCCAGACATCCCATTTCCCCATAATAACAACAAAACAGATGCCTCAAAAGTCGTCCGGGACCATGTTATAGCTGGCGTCATATCGTGGATATTTGTATTGTCGACATTTGTCATGGCAATCTGGTTTTTGAATAGTTGGTATCAGCATTATTTCTCTTGATAGACATAAACTATACTGTATGATAGATTTAAAGAGAGGAACTATTATTTTGATATGGTACGACATGTTTTCTGTCTATACGGAGGTACTGGTCTGATTCGGGCATAGCGTCTTGCACTGTAGATTGGTGAAGCGCATTTTTATATTTCATATGACTCAATATAAAGCGCGATGCCTGATTCTGACCAGCACCTCCGTATGATTTCATTTAAATGTATGGAATATGTCAGCAAAGCCTCAAGTACCAAAATCCAACGGCAATTGCCGCCACGGCTCCAGTCAGCCAGCTAGCTCTCCTCTGCCCACTGCGCATCAGCCTTTTGGTATTTCCTTGAAAGTGTTTCGTATCGTTCATACGTGGATAAGGCACTGCGGGGGTATCCACCCCAAGAAAAGGGCATATCTGCTCCCATCCAAGCCCATCCTCTAATCTGATAACAAGGAGCCGATCGGCGGGAACTAATGTCCTTACACGAGCATTACTTGCAGTAATTGTTATTATTGTCTTACTTCGTCGAAAGAAATTCACTACTTACTATTCTTCAAATCCTTTCATAGCAGCCCGAAACCCCGCTACGGTCCGCCCATGCCCTCGTGAGGCATCATCGAATATCGAGCGGATCAGTATGCTGAACTGCAATTCTGTTCTATCGAAGTATTTGGAAAAGCTCGTAGGAAACGACTGCATTCGAGCATCTAGAAGGCCGACAGTGTCCCAAACCGAGTTGGCCCAAGCCTCCGGATCTCTCACCGTGAGGATGAATTTAGCATCGGGATAAGCTTCAATAATCTCCTCTGTCAGGTGGTACGGTACGGTAGAGATGACCTAGGCGAGTTTTAGCCGTATGCAATGCGGCCAACTTATTTTTCCGAATGGGGGAAAGGAGGGCATGTTAGCTCTCACATCGTAGTTCCAAATCCACTTGTCGAAGTCGGTCCGAGAATATGGCAGGCCCTTCCCCGTCCGCTTTATCCGCATCGCCTCGTTGAACATGGCAAGATGGGAATATCCGTTTCTCGTCGCTTGAGGCATCGAATACCTCCAGAAGCGGTTTTAGCAGCGGTAATAGGGTTGCTAAGAAATTAGATTATGTCTATGCGCTTTAACTTACGACTTATGACCTATGATCTCCAAGGCTTTACACAGTCCCATTGTGCCAGTTCTGAATTACCAATGAGCACTAGAATCAACTTTGAATTAGGTAAAAGAAACCTATCATCCCCCCAACATACCTGCTGTTACCGAGTAGAATGACTTTCTTTTCCTTCACTACCTCGGAGGCCGGGGCCGGTACCGTATCGACGTATCGCGACGAACTCATATCTGAAACAGAGAATACGCTCTAGAGATCAACGTTTGATTGAGGAGTATATATCACTCGAGACACAGCCAATTAAATAGACCTTGAAGAGACGATGTCAACACATGGCACGAGGATGAGTACGAAATTATCTGTTCAACACCAACCCATTTGTTTGATATGGTTGTGGGTACAAAGACATGGCGTTCAGCTGCGCCCGCATGGCCGACCAATGGCACGGATTGAGACATTGAATCATATGAGAGGCTTGACATGTGTTTTAAAATCAGGATCATGCTTGCCAATGAACACGAAGAGCAAAAACATCCACTTCCCTGGCCCAGTCAATAACAGCTTGTTCGACGCGAGGGCTTGCTTGCTTATGTCAGACACATGATATGTGGGCACGTCGTGCAGCTACTGAGACAAGCCACCTCCAGATCGCCTGTTAATTCACCACTTACAAAGTAGCCGGCCGCTTTTGTCTCACAGAAGGATCTTGCTTGCAGTAGTACGGGTAGTCATGATGTGGGAAATCGGCAAATATGCGGGATGGGTATCGTGATACAGCACTAACACGTATCTAGACGCAACTATGATGAACAAAATCCTATGAATTCTTCCGTGCGAGGACTAACAACAAGCCACTCATACACGCTGGCTTCCCTTGTTGGCCTCCGAGATCTCAATCGCCGTAGGCTTACTCTCATCTCCCACCGCCTTTGTTTCGACCGGTTCCTCGCCGAATAGCTCGCCCATATGCTCTAAAGAAACACCTTGAAGCAAGTTAGCTCGTGAAACCCGAAATCAAGAAACAATGAATCAACTTACCCTTGGTTTCAGGAATATAGAAATACACCCAGACGAGCATGATAATACCGAAGCTTCCGTATATGAAATAGGTACTAGAGAAACGGTTTGATTAGCAAAATCCTTGTGTTACACATATACTGTGTGTGTACTTACCCGTATCCTTTGTAGCCCAACGTCGCCAACATGACGGGAAGCGTCCGGGCAACGACGAAGTTGAACAGCCACTGAGTCGCAGCAGCGAGAGCAACATTCAGCGGGCGTAGACGAGCCGTCGGAATCTCTGAAACAAGAATCCAGCAGGCCGGACCCCAGCCAAATTGGAAGAAGGCTGCGAAGACGAAGATGAAAGCCAAGGCGAAATAGCCGGCAACAGGAACCGGTGCGCCGTCCTTGGGCGGAGCGACACGAAGGTAGATGCCGACGTAAAACATACAGAAGGATTGGCCCATGGCTGAGACGAGGAGGGATCGGCGACGACCAAGCGAGTCGGCCATGAAGAGCAGGAAGATACTGCACGACACGACCTTTACAATTCCGTAGACGCCAGTGCCGAGCAGAGAGTTAGTCGTTCCCATGATACCCAGGTTCGTGAAGATGGTCGGCGCATAGACGTTAATCGCGTTGGTTCCAGTCAGTTGTTGGAAAACCATGAGCAAGATACTCATAAGGGCACGGTTGCGGTTGGACTTGACCATCCACATCTCCTTCTGCAGAGTCCAGAAAGTGGCATCACCCATGAGCTGCCTCTCCTGCTCTAGCTGGTCGGCAATCTCCTGGAACTCTTCCTGGAAATAAGGGTGCTCGTCAGGCAGCTGTCGAAGTGTCCTCAGAACCTTTCTCGCCTCTTCCCAGCGGTCTTTGCGAGCAAGATATCTCGGCGATTCGTTGCAGACCAACATCAAGCCGAAGAGAAACAGCGCAGGGATACCTTGCACGGCCAGGGGAATGATGTACTTGGTCGCGCCATGCAGCTGCAGCTGTGCACCGTAGTTCGTCCAGAATGCGATCAGACTGCCGGTGACGATGAAGAGCTGGTACATGCCGGTGAGCAGTCCACGGATAGCTCGGGGGGCGTTTTCGGCGACATAGATGGGGTTCACGACACTGGATGCTCCTACACCAAGACCTATCAAAAGTGTAAGAGAATGTTTCACGAGGAGTATGAAGCATTGGAAGGACAAATCTTACCAGCTACAAAGCGACCAATGTAGATCGGCTCAAGGTGCCCCGAGGCCGCCGATTGAAGGATAACACCGGTCAGTGTGAATAGAGAAGCCCAAACCAAACACCATTTACGTCCCCATAAATCCGCTAGAGGGTAAGCCGCGAGGGCACCGACGAAACAACCGGCCTGTAGGACTGAGACAATATTTGCTTGGAGGTTCGCAGATGCAACATCATTCACATCGCCGAGGTGGTAATCGCTATATACGAAGGCTCGCGTTAGTGTCTTTCAATCATTCTAAAACTCGAGCTATTATCGAAACGGAATGCATCTGAACTTACGCGATGAAGGTGTCTAATTTAATAACACCTCCAATGACACCGCTGTCCCAACCAAAAGACGCAGCGCCGAAACAGGCCTTCCCACGATGTTAGTCTGAAGCACTGAACCCGGCAACGGCGAATAAACTTACAGAGCATGCCAACAAGAAGACCCTCCAGCCATAGATCTCCTTGGGATCAGTTTTCATCGCGTCATTCTTGACGATTTTCTTCAGTAACCAAATGCCCGACATGTTGGCGGATTGGTGGCCCCCGGCCGACTGATACCGCTTATGCTGTCTGGTTCGTATGGCCTACGGTAGCCGAGCTCCTTTTTGATCCGGTGTTGTTCAACAACAAGAGCCGCCAGTGCCCCTTTCGATGGTGAGAAACCGAGTTGCGATCAGAAGGACAAAGCAAAGCAGAGCAAGAGCAAGAAGCGAGCCCGAGAGCGCGAACGTCTGGCCTTTAAGAGAGTTCTCCAGAGTCCACAATCCACAGAGTCCACACAGGCCGGCCGCCGAGCTCACGCGCCGGCAACCTCTATCTCATTCGTGGGGCCCCATGAGGCCGGGGGGCCTTACATACACTATCATGCGTCTACTGTAAAACTACTACACTATTCTGTACTACGTGCTTGCGAGAGGAACCGGGTAAGCTCGCTCGCGGCCAGGCTAGAATCCATAGACCTGGAGAAATTTTGGGGTACCCCAGCTCGTGGTCGAGAGGGGAGAGAGTGGCTAGGTGGCTGGATTCGCAGGAGACGAATTATTCCACCAAACAGAGGCCGGGAATCCGCTGACCGGACGTGAACCCCAGCTTTGCATTTCTGGGGACTTCAGTCTCCCCCCGCGGGCCGCCAGACTTGAATGAGGAGAAACGAGAAACGTCGACGAACCCTTGTTAGTTAGTGGTGAAATTCTCACTGGCGAACGTGATCGCCAACTCAACCCATCTCGATAGTCATCCTTGGCACAACTCCTTCGGCTCATCATCACGTTCCAATGATTGTTTAATTCTTCCGTCTAGGCTTGATTATTCATAACTTCTGTACTTCAGCTATTTCGTAACTAACAGCATGAATGCAAGTACGGTATTAGTGAGCAACAAAACGGCCATATGCCTATCTCCTTGTAACCGTTGGAGAGGAGAGGAGCTCGTACATACACTACCTATCTACACTAGATACGTGTTAGCTTCGCTGGGCCCAGAAAAACCGTAGTAGGATCGACGTAACCCCAGGAATTCGCCCGGGAGCCAATCACGCACCGCGAGATGCGGAGGTATTACCACGTTAGTAGAGCTAGACCAGCGAGCACTTTAGGCTCAATGAAAGTACAAGTGCGGCGACGGCCCAATCACGCGTTCGCTGGATGCCATCGTTTAGAGGCAAGTTGATGCGTCGTGCTATCTTCGACACTTATGCAGGTTATTTGTGATGTCCTGCAGGACCCCGATGTTTGCGGCGAAAGAAGCTTACGTAGAATACCTACCAAAGATCCCCACCAGATGATCTCCATGCGCAAAATGGCGATGTGCATCGTGTAGGTAGGTAGCGGTATACTACTGTAGCAACTCAGCCGCGTATGAAGTAGATAGAGGCGAGCGTCGAAGGGGCACATCGCCTTGTGTTACAGTGAACCCTGGGAGCGGGGAATCGTATGAGATGATTTTATTGTTATAGTGCCGACAAGCTCCGCGGTATTAGTGCTTGATATGTGTAAATGTGACAGCATTGAATAACTACGTATTTCCATGAGGCCGAAGCTCAACATGTAGCGTCTTTCGCAACGACAGTTGCTAGGATGAAAGATTACCATCTCGAATCCACAGATACAAAGGTATCGAGAATGACTTCAAGTGGCCCATGAATTATGCAAATATCTACAAAATTCGTAGAGAATAGCACGGACTTTAACAATCATGCTATCCGATCCCCTCCGCACAATCCTCGGCGCAGACCCGATACACCGAACACACGCCATCAACGGCTATGCGTACCAGCAAGATGCGATCCGCACGTTCAACGGGTGGCAATACGCCTGCTTCTACGCCTCGTTGCCGAGCGCCGAGGAGCCGCTGTTCGTCCACCTAGCCCGACGACGACTTCCCGACGGCCCCTGGCAGACCCTGGTGTTCGAAGACTACGCGCAGACAACGGATGATGGACATAATACAGTTCAGGTAAATAACATCATTCGAGTTACGGCACTCTAGGAAGTGTGACAGCGCGAAATGTTTGCAAAGCAGGGCACAAAGAGAGAGAGAGAGAGAGAGAGTCGCTGAAGCTAACAATTCCCGAGAGGGGACGAGTAACTAGCTCGGAATATGTCCCGGAGACGGCACGATCCATCTATCCTACGACCACCACTGCGATGTACTACGGTACCGACACTCGCGAACGGGGGTAGCCACATCGCCAGAGACCGTAGCCTGGACGCCTGAGTTATTCACGTCGACGCTATCTACCCTCCCGGGGCTCTCTTCGCCTAAAATGTGCGAACTGCTCAGCTACATCACATACCCGCGCTTCGTGGCGCGCGGCCAAGACTTGTTGTTCACTTTCCGAACGGGCAAGGCCGGGCTCGGCGACGACCACCTATGTCTGTGGCGAGGAACAAACACTACTAGCAGTGAGACAGAAGGGGGAGAAGCAGAAGAGAAGCCAGGCTCATACACCTTCCTGGGCACACACCTAAGAGGCGCATCCAACAACCCGTACATCCACGGCCTCGACACATCCCCATCCCCATCCCCCGACGGACAAACCCAAACCCTGCACACGACGTGGGTGTACCGCGAGTTCGTCCACTACGACGGCTGGGACGACCCGCTGGACACGAAACATAAGACGCAAGCGGGCCCGAATTCGGCGACGAATAATCGCGATATCTGCTACGCTTGGTCGACGGATGGCGGCATACAGTGGCGCGCGGGTGAAAACGGAGTGGTGGTAGCGGATCTATCCCGCGGCGAGAGTATCCTGCCCAGCACGCCGGGCATCGTGGCTTTTGAAATCCCGAAAGGGTCGGGGCTCATGAACCAGGAGGCGCAGGCCGTGGACCGGGACGGCGGCGTGCATGTTTTGAACCGCGACAATTGCTCTGACTCCGACTCCGACTCTAACTCCGATGATAGCAAAGGCATATTGCGGTGGAAGCACTACTACCGGTCTCCCAGCGGTAAGTCATAATTACCTCCCTCCTAGTATATCAAAGAAGACTCCGCCTGTGAGCTTTCGACTAACGAAACAATATGACGATAACAGGGACGTGGACGCGACGACCCCTCCCGCACGTCGAAGGCGTGTACGGCGGGAAGCGCGGCCAGCTCGCCGTGAGCCGCGAGAACGACCTGTACCTAGTGCTCCCGCACCATGCGGACGCGAAGCTGACGATTCTCAAGGCGTCGAAGGCCAGCGGGTATAAGGAGTATGAACTCGTGTGGCGGGGGGAAGGATTCCCGCCTACGGATCCGTTGGTCGACAAAGCGCGGCTAGCGAGTGATAATGCTCTCTCGGTATTTACAAGAGCCTTCGCTGGATCTGAAGGAAAGGTAGATGTCGTAGTGCTTGATTTCCTGCTCTGATTGTTCCTGATAGTATCATTAGCTAGCGCTGTAATTGAACAGACGGATGGATGTGTGCGGTTGGTTGGCTGGTGGTTGATTATATTTATGATATTAGTACGCTCCAACTTATGTATGGAAGATGGTATCTAAGATATGATGTATCTCAATGAATTTTATACAACAATCGCTCGTGGTCACGTTATGCCCTATTTCCCAAAACCTCGACCGTTTCTTACCCAGTTACTTATTCTTCGTTGCACGGACGCTGCGTTGCCTTTCTATATGCTTCGATGGATCGTAGATGCTTCACTGGATCGAAGAGTTCGGGGGATGGCGGCCCAAAATATCTTGCCTCAAGCCATCTTTCCGCGTTGAATCCTGACATAATTGATATCTCTAGTGCGCCGTATGCCACGAGGACGATGATCAATATGATATCAAAAACGTGAACAAACCACCAATAGTATTGCCGACCGAGGGCACAGGTGGCGAATTCGTACTTCCACTCCCAGGCATCTTGGTCGAACCATATGCTCAGGAGCCCAGCATTCCCATCGAAGTCGGCCATCATACTTCGAACTGTAATTTCGCGAATCCCCGGTAGGCCGGGCGTTGTCGGTAGTTGATTGTCCTTGGCGGCTCCCCAGCGGGTGACATTCCAGCGGCGCTCTTCTCGCGGTATTGATTGATTGATATAATGATAGGTGTCGCAGCCCTCGTGGTCGTGCCCATTCAGAATGATGCCTCTTCTCCCCGTACCACCGGCTGGAGCATTGACATCGCCATTTAAGCCGTAAATCCCCTCTAGAAATCCTCTAGATGCATCTGCCGACAGTTGATTCTGTTCCTTGACCCCGCCGCCATCTTCGTGAAAATCAAAGAACGGAGCATCGACGCATACCCCTTCCGGCTTGTATAGCGGCATATGGGTCAGCACCAAAGTAAAATGACCCTTGAATTCGACGGCTGACGAAGTATGTATGACGGCGTTGATGAAAGCATAGGTCTTGTCCTGCAGAGACTGATTCAGGGCAGGCGTGTCTAGATTCATATTGTTGATATTGACAATGCGCAACTCCGGTGGTAAACGGTTGGATCCTGGGTTCTTCTCTAAGTCAAAAACAGTTGCATTGATAACAGGGTCCTCGATAGGCAGTTCAAAACGAAGCTCGTAGGAAGCCTTGCCAAAAGCGAGCTCAAATCGTTCAAGGCGCTCTGGAGTCATATCGCCAGCATAGCCGACGTCGTGGTTCCCGACGACATTGATCAGCCTACGCTGCCACACGGCGGCTTCGCTGTCGTCCACGCCGAGCACGCCGCTCACATTGTACTCTTCAGCTGGAAACTGGGCGACCTCATCTGGAATACGCTCGGCACCGCTGAACGATCGATTCCAAAAGCGCGTGGCACGTCTGTTAAACTCGGGATCTCTAATCCATTGACTCCCAAGTAGATCGCCGAGAACTGTAACGTGCGTAGGCTTCGTCCACCAATGTAGGGTGCGGTAGATATGAGCAAGGTAGTAGTCATTTCCGAAAAGATCGACATGCTTGCGCCAGGATTCGAGCGTGTCAGGGATGTCGTCAAAGAAGACGTCTATAAGATCGTGGGCGACCTGGCGGAAGCGCTTGCGCAACGAGGGCTGCTCGGTCTGCCAGGTCAGGTGTCTGATTGCCCACTCGAGGTGCAGAAAATTTGGACGACCGTAATTCCGGATGGCCGTGTCGCCTTCGAGTTGGGGATCTCCGAGCGCGAGAAGGCGGAACGGAGCAGAGATGCCCGTGGGGCCGGAGACGTGCTGTCGCAGGGTCTCGTCGAAAGCAGAGGAGCTGCTGATCGCATCGGACGCGTTGGATGCTGCTGTGGGTGGCAAAGGAAAAGCACATCCTCGAATTAAGGGGTAAAGGTACAGGTGCAAAGTGCAAGCTACCGCGACGACGGAGAGGAAGCGCACGGCATGGCGAAGAAGAGAAAGAATAGCCGCAGGTGACATCTGGACGATGCCACGGGCCGGATGCCGCCGATAATGCCAAAACGGCCCTGGGCTGTTTGTTGAAGTGGAAAGCGACGAAAGCAGCAAGCAAGGAGTGTCCAGGAGGTAGATATGGTACCTAAGCAGTCTCGGGGAGATGGTAGGACAGCAGCAGGCGCGCTCGAAGTTCTGGGTCGCCAGTGGGGTTCGCAGCGGCGACGCGATAGGGCAGAGTAGGGGTCCGACCAATCCTGAGCACGCCTGGATATAGTGCATGCAGCGGCCTGGTCCGCTGTGTAACATCAGCTTCCCAGCTCCGAGGAAGGATGGAACCTTTCCAGCCCACCTGGGCGCTTTTACACTAAGGCCGGAGTTTTTATCCTCGTCTCGATAACCTTAATGAACCATAGCATCATCACAGCAACAACTTCGCAAGATGTGGTTTGAGGGGTGCTGTATAGGGCACAATCAGGAATCCATTGTTTAGTAATCGTCTATAGACTTTCAACTTTCTCTCACTTCCCGATCGTTACGCTCATTTCAAGAGCTTGCCTCTAGTCCTCAACGCCTAACATAGAGATTGTGTTTGGGACATAGTTGTGTGATGGTTCAATCATCAAGCATCGTCAACACTCAACATATTATTCACCACCATCTTCCATCTCTTCATCATAAGATGGAAACTCAACTTCGAAGCTAGGGCTGCCGGCTTCGATGTCGTCCGTCGCGATGGCAAATGCGACAATCATGTTATCTTGGAAACCTTTGTTGACGGGAAGGTCATCTGCGTCGAACTTTAAAGGCTTCCAGCCTTGCGTGGGGTCGGTCGTGTCCTTAAGCACAGCAAATCTTAGCTGCGAAGTTGTGTCTGGAAGCTCGGTCTTCTTTGAAGATGTTGCTGACTCCAGGGTACCCTCGGGGTAGCGCTCTTTAAGGGCCCCTAGCAAATCCTTCTGGACTTGGTCGAACGTTTTCGTAGGACTGACGAAGAGTAAAACGGTACGGTTGCCATGCTTGAAGCGAATCGACAAGTCGGTATCGCGAATTTTGTCCTTGAAGGTCAGTTAGCGTGGGTCTATCGGGGTTAAGGCGATCAGGATGCTTCCAGGGCCCTAGCCAGCAGAAAAAGCTTACCATGATGAAGCCTTTGAATCAGGTTTTTGAATTGTTTGATTGTTCTCGCGATAGTTTCTTCAGGATAGCGTGATGAGCTTCAGGATCCGAGACTGGGTACTTGAGACTTGAGACGTGGAAGTTATGGTAAATGTGCCAATCGAATTCTGTGGTAGGAGAGGTAGGAGATCCACTCGTCAATGACACCAAAGTGCAGGTGCCAATTGAGGGTGCCTGCCTTAGCACGTAATATGCCACCTACCTGGTAGCAACTTCCTTGAATAAATTAGATACATGCGGGTAGGTAGCTCATTGATGTACCATTTTTCCCGCACAATATTGTTTTGTATTTACCTATATAGTAAAGAATCCCACCAATTAATAGAGCCGGGCTGTTTTTGGTCACAACAACCTGTGGCACACAGCAACTTTCCCACCACCGCCAACCCCACCCCTTGCAGGTGGCATGTTCAGTCCAGGAGACATCACGACGGCTTAGCCGCCTAGACAATAGGACTGGCTTAGTCTAGAGCAAACGGCAAGAACACAAACAAATGACATGAGTTGCACTAATATAGTATCTTCTATATGACGCCATATGATTCTAGGGCTGCTGCGATTCCTGCACTATAACCGGGTTGAATGCTGTTCTTCAAGTGAGCCTGCTCACCATGGACCCAGGAGTCTTTTATATCCTCTTTCTTTAGTTTGGTATGAACAAACTTCACATAGTCCTTGCCATAAAATTCAGGAAACAGATAGAGGAAACCAACCAGGCGGTTTGAAGATCGCAAGCTGACCGGTAATCACAAGCGCGGTTGGAGAGTTAATTATACCGCGCTAGAACCAATCTCGAATTACATAAACCCACTGTTTCCGTAGATCCAGACAGAAGCTCTATGCATGTTTCGAAACAAATATCTACCCAGAGACTAATTACTAGGGTCTTTAGTCTATATGATGATACGGAGCCCACGGCTTCGCGTGTATTAGACATGTTGCAAACAAATTATAGTCTCGTTGGACTCTAGCAACAACGGATGAGGATGGACAAGTGCGGAACATACGCGCAACTGTTGTGTTAATTTGGTGCCAGTTTGTGATATAACCATATTGAAGCTTGCATTTTGTGGCAAAGCCGCTGTTACGTTCTCGCAAACAAGAGGCAACATGATAGTGAGGCGACTGACTATCTTGGCAGATTAGGGATGGGTCAAACCAAGGATGTCCTTGAAACCTTGGATATGGAAGCGTGTTGTAGCATCATCCCTAAGCACTTTAGTGGCTACATGCACGGTTGCCTCATACTTCTGCTCGTACTTCCCCACAGCATCAGATATCGGGCTTTACTCTATGCGCTCGTAGAGGCTTTGTGATGCCCGAAGTCCTCTCGCTTAGTTTATAGGTAGGGTCACATTTGACAGAAGTTGCCCATTCTTAAAGCTCCATTAGACTACCTAGCTTGCTTGTGACCAGAGTATCATGCCGCACAATCAACCACTACTCAAAGTTACCTAACCATACCATTAAATCCCCCCACGGTACTGCCTCCATCCCGTGTATATTACCGCTACTGCCACCGCCACCGCTACCAGCCTACTCCTCCCAAGATCATTCGATATTCCATCTCCGAGCGCTCAGTTACTGCTACTGCTCGGAGCGACAGCCGACTTCCTGGAAATAGAACGACTGGCAGTTGTTCGGGTTGCCAGAGACGCCCAAGTGAGACTGTCCAGGGCTCAGCGGGCAAGGGGCGTGGGCACCGCCCGGTGGGAATCTGATACAGACAGAACATTTACCGCCAAAGCAGATGGACGAGCCTGCGACGACCAGCGCACCTGAGGCGGCCTGGACGGACAAATCACCACTACCGCCAAGCCAGCCAAATCCAGTCGCTGCTGGGTCACCCTGTAAAAAGAAAAAAGAGTTAGCGATTGCAGTTCATGGAAAAGAACTAACTCGGTTTCAGGAGGCTTCGGGGGTACGCATGGGCAACCAGCAGATCAGAGGAAAGATTGTGCCACATCAGGGAATATACAGCTTAAAATTGCTTACCATCTGATCCTGGAAATACCAAGTTTCATTTGCTCCGACGACCTTGTCAGTTGTGGTATTGCAAGAAGTCGTGTCACCGCAGATACGGAACACGACGCCTGGGTTTTCGCCTTGGACCTCGTACTTGGCCGCATAGTCATGACCGAGGTATAGCTCGCTCAGAGCCTGCAGCACGTAGCAATGGCCATACTTGATTCCAAGGTCGGAACCGCTCTTGACTGGGCATACGGCCTGGCCAGAGCAGACACCTGCACTGGGGCTGGGCGGGGCCGTGGTGCAAGTCAATCCGTCGAGGAGCTCACCGAGCAAGCAGCAGATGCCTAGATTCAAGAGCTTGTTGGTCCAGAAGAGAGAATGGGTAGACGTATCGCAGCAGAGTGGTTGAAGCGTCAAGGCCGATGTGAAGGAGGTACAAGCCCGCTCCGACACAGCCCGCTCTTGAACAGGAACAGGCTCTAAGGCCGTACTGACTGCGGTAGCGAACCCGGAGACGGGGAAGAGTGCAAGGAGGAGTGCGTGCTTCATATTGACAGGAGATGAAGTAGTAGTAATCTTGTTTGTTAAGAGCTTGTTGTTGAAGATCTTGTTTTGAGAGATTCTCTGAAGAGGCAGTCCTCTACATTTATACTCTTCGGTGTCCCATATTCGCCTGCCTGCTTCATCCCTAGCATTCAACCCAGTGAAGGAGCCTCATCTCTCTCAACGAATGCTCGAGTTGAGTATGCATGCTCAGACGGTCGAAAGATGAGCCGTTCAACAACCAGTCTTTACCATCAGGCCTCCATTTACTTCCTCCTCTCATTGCTCAATCGGTGACTCCATCTCGACATCGTGCTCGAACTCTGTGCTGCACGTTTGCACTGATTGGCTCACCAGAGTTTCCACTGGATGGATCGAGCCAAGACTAGCAATGATAAGCAATTAAGGTTTTGATTGAAGCTGAAGTCTGTGGACAACTCAGTCTAGGACTTATGCAAGTGGTGTGTCTCGTGAATGTGGTCGCCGTCTTCCATGTTATAATACATGTCGGCCAGGGTGACGGTTTGGCACAACAAATTAATACATCCTAATCGGGGTAGAAAAAGAATGAGTCTTGAGCTGAATCGGGCAGAACCGCAGAAAGGATGAACAGGGGGGGCTCCGAAATATCAATAATCTTATGTCATCTGTCATTTCTAGTGGTTATGAGTTCCCCGGTTCCGTACAAGGCAACATTTTTGCATTTGCTGGCGATTGCGGTGCAATACCACCATACTACCGGCGCAAGTGCAACGTTGGTAAGTCGGTAGTTGACGATCTGCGCTTTCCCATAGGTTCTCTTCAACGGTCGAGAACGTTACATGCACATGCTTTGCGGGGCTCCAATTCTCTCGCTCATTGTTCGTTCGGGGCCCGGCTGTCTTATTCTTCGACTTCACCATCAAGAATACTGCCCAAAGAGCGCCCGCATGGCCGGCTCGTGCCCATTCAGGGCTATCCTATCTGAATCCGTATGGTTGTTCTCCTCTCGGATCACAATATTGGCCATCTGCATGATGATCCAGGCCTCGAATGCAGATCCAGCCTGTGCCCATTCGACACTGCTCACCACAAGGGCGTGCGATCGTTACCGTGATAGGCATCAATGTTGGCAGCCTCTTCAAGCTCCATCTAAGCGACCTTCCATACCCATGTAGCCCTTGTTCATTATGGGATGCGTTTGACTTTCGTCCAGCATCGTCAGGAGCCTCTCTCAACATAAGTCATATCGTGCTCTTGAGCCCGAACGCTGTGGTCACCATAATGACGTCAGGCCATGATGATCGACGACGTCGACGATATTACCCTTTTCGAGAAGAAATCGCATGATCCTCTCAATATGATGCCTAATCGCGTCTGACAAGGCTACTCCATCAATATTGCCTCGTGCGTCTATGGTGGCATCCTTTTGAGGGGGCTTTATCACGGAACCATCCCGCGGCCTTCTGCTGTTGGCAGTGGCGTGTGACCAGAATCGCATAGACGTTCGGGGGGTCATGCTTCCTTCGACGAGCACTCAGAAGGGTTTTCTGCAACCGACTCTCGCGGGAGACAAAAGCAAGGCCCCTTCGTTGAGACAATGTTTTGTAAATTGCGCGATGAGCGCTCTCATAGCTACTTCATGTCTTAGATCTGCTGCTCGTCGTAGAGGCTCGTGATTGCAGCCATCTTAGACCGCGGTTCCTGTGATAATGCCAATTGGCAACAGTATAACGAGGCTTTGCCTAGTTTGCGCCAACCACCATAGAGGTGCATCTCCATTGCCTCGTGCATATCTGTCGGTAGATACTTGAGAAAATGTAAGCCAAATGTTGTGATCTGCGTAGTATTGGCTGCCGGGGCATCGCCCGTCTCATTACCCCTGATTTCACACGTATTCATTGACTCTCTTGCCCAAGTCTAATGATAACTGCGCATTGTTGTTTCGGCGATCGATTGCGCCGTGCAAGGCTCGGCTTACCCGCTCGAAATTCAGCCTGTCACTCTCGCGGGGACCTTAGTGATCACTTGATCGGTCAAGCAATGCATCGCGCAGATTGCTGGAGCTCTCTGCTCCAAGGTCTAGAGGCTTCGCTAGACTGTGGATAATGCGAATTCGTGAATGCTCCAATTGGCTGACCGGATGAGCCCCCCGGACTCAGGCTATCGGTGTGCGGTCAGTCATCATGGATACTGGGCCACGTCGTACTTCGACGGCGGCGCCGCCGATAGCTTCCGCGGCTGTGCTGTCGCGCCGCATCTCGGTTGATCCTCGCTTCGGCAACTCTATCATCCGTGTCTAGGCAACTTATGCTCTCTGGGACTAAAATGGAGGTATGAGTTGGTAATCATGCTTTCGGTCCACGAGGCGAGTTATACCAAAACCGACGGCAGTGGCGTAATAAGCTTTCAGTTGTACATTGCTTTGAAGTTTCTTTTTCGCTGTCTTTAAATCGTTTCCTTTACTACCTAACCAGAGAGGAACTCATAGCAGGCAAGAAACGTCTAAGTAGGGATTGAGAAAAGTGTTGAGTGCATGAAGCCCTTCCTACAGTAGCGCTAAAGGTGTGTACGCTATTGCCTCGTTCATGCCGTCGGCCTCCTAGCTCCCAAGATTATATAATTAGGGTAGTACTGTAGAATGGACAGACCGGCACGTCTCGACGCGGAAACACGTGCAAATTACGGAGTCTAGGTATGTCGCAGCAACTCAGAGGTCAACGACTGATAATAGCGGCTGCCTTAGTGGATGTGGCCTGAGCGGGCAGCTCTTAACTCACTAATCCTTGTCAGGGCACTAAGATCCACCTTTTTCTGGTCCAACGCTTTCAGCAGAGAGGACATGCAACAGGCGTCTGCATCAAATATCAATTTCAATCATTTTATGAGGTAGCACATAGTCATGAATGTGCTGTGAAACTACACCACAGCACCCCCCACGACCATAGGGCCCCAACCGGTGAGTCCAGCTACATAGTCCTCTCTGGGCTGCCTCTGCTTTTTCCGACAAAGATGGAAGAGGTAGACAGGGCGAGGCGGCGTTCGCGGGGGACGACCCTTACCCGCGAAGAATACGCCGAGCTGTCAAAAGGCTCTCGCCTCTCAATCCCGCCGCTCTTGCGAATCCCGGCGGCTGCCATAACTGCCTTCGGTATTGGTATGACCCTGGGTTTAGCGCATGGTAGCAAAATGGCCGGCTTGCGATTTCGAGCCGAACACGCACATCGGCTGCCTACAACAACCACTGGTTGGTATCTTTATCACAAAAGCAAGAACTATCATGTTGCATTCGGAGGTGTGAGGGAAGGCCTCAAGTTGGGTGCCAAATTGGGCGTGCTGAGTACTGCTCTGTTCTGTGCAGAGAACTTGTTCGATGTCTACCGCGGAACCCAAGACCTCTTAAGCACGGTTATGGCAAGTCTAGCTGTAGCAGGTGGTTTCAGTCTCTGGAGTATGTGATCATCCTGTACATCGCTGCCTCCTCCGCAATCGCTGACTGCGTTAGATCGCTTCTCGGCTGCAGAAACAGCAAGGACTGCAAAGAAAAGCCTCATATTCGGCGTGGTGTATGGTGGCTTTCAAGACATAATATCCCTCGCTAGAGGCCGTCCTGTCGGATATGTTACCTTCATTCGGAAACAGATTGGAAAGCCCATGCAAGATTCCAAAACAACTAGGTGACCAGTCCAAGTTGTGACACTCCCCAGCACCGCTGCTGCTACTTGATCCCATATCTACACCATTCGCAGCAGCCTTCGGGAAAAGATATTGCGCATGCTAGCAACCGCCAAAGCCCAAGCAATTCTATCTTTTTGCCCGCAGCTGTCGCGATCTATGGTTTATGTCCCGTGGCACTTGCTTTATTTCGTAGTACAACAGTCGAAGCTGCAGCACAAACAAGGCTAGCTTGGTGGTGAGAAGAGGGAGGCGCATCCTGGGCCCTTGATACCCCACACTTCTAATGCATGGCTCTCCTCACAAATGGTGGGAGGCATGGCACTAGCGCACTTTGCGGCATTCCCTCCCTTACAATGCATATCAACCTACCAAGGCTTCCGCCAACGAGCGGTTTCGGACTCATATGATAAACAGTACGGAGTAGCGTATGAAGGGAGACAAATATCTCTCAGCGATCCCCTGATTATTCCTCAGCCCCACGGAATTCCACCTTGAGCCGCCGAGAAGCCAGTCTGAAACGCTTGTGCAGACCCGTCAGGCGGGAGCACCACGCGGACACGATTGACTTCGTACTTAAGGCCAAAACTATACTAATCAACGGGTCAAGAACACAGTAGAATATTGTACCTAGGTAGACTAGTTGAAGCATTGGGCACTAGGAATTCACACTGCCCAGGTCTCGTGCAATCTAGCCTCGGCGTTTGTTGATGGAAACTCATTTCTGTTCATGGCATGCTCTTTGATTGGCCAATGCGCCCACCCGTAATCGGATCCGCGGGTATTGGCGGCATTTGGCTGGGCCCACGTGACCCTGCACGCCTGATAAGAGATCCCCGCGATGTAGTACGCAAGCATATCCTCTTGTCATCTAATCGTAATGGGAAAGACCAGGCCGGCACGCCAGGCTTATCGAATTGGCGTTCGCGCTCTGTAAGGAAATCGCAGCCGCATGATGACAGCCTCCGTCACTCCCGTGGCCTCCCAGGGCCGCAGGTGCTACCAGACTGTGTGCGAACTCGGAGATAGCGAGCTTAGAGCGATCCCTTGAATCTAGCTAAGTTAGAACCTTGCAAGAGAACCTTAGAAGTTAAAAGGGAGGCCTATGTACTTTATTGTTTGTGCCTATGGTGTGACTCTGTATGTGTCCTTAAAGTAACACTTTCATTTTAACTCTTTGAAAACCTCACCTCTTCCGAGTATCACCACACCCGCACTTCGTGTCTCCTCGTCCTTGTTTATTCCTATCCGGCTTGAGACGTGCCAAGTGACTAATACGATGAAGATGCCCGCGTTGGGCACGGCACGGCCCGGTGCCTGCTGTCTTACATTGATGAGGAGCCCGTCATTTGGTCTTTATGCCGCCAGCCATGGACGGCTGCAGGCATTCAATACGGATTTGCGGACAAGGAGGAGGATACATGGCTCGTCCACCCGCTCCTCAGCACCCATCGCAGACCAGATCCCCGTGTCTGCGTCCAGTTCTGTCGCCAGCTTGTCTGCCAATGTTGGCATTCCGTCAATACCCACACCAACACCAACAATGCTAGTCCCAAGGCCAGCGCCCTTATCTGTGTTTCCACTTGCGACGATCCTGCGGAACTTGGCCTCCACCACGATATCGTCATCGCGGATTCTCCTCCCACCTTCGCTGGCGATCATGTCCACGCTAGCATATTCGAACCAGACTCTGCTTAACCCGGACCGGAATCCTTTGCTTCGTTGGTTCTTGAAAAAGACCTTCTATGCACAGTTCTGCGCGGGTGAAAACACCGTCGAAGTTCGTCGTACTGTTGACGGGCTCAAACAGATCGGATTTACTGGGGTGATTTTGGGCTACGCGAAAGAAGTGGTCTTGACCGATGCTCAAACGCGTAGCCTATCTGCATGTGACACAGGGCCGGTGGCCGAAGAATGCATCAGCAACGAGATCACGCCGTGGGCAACTGGTACTAAAGAGACCCTTCAGTTGGCAGGACCAGGTGATTTTGTTGCTCTCAAATTCACCGGTGCCGGGCGCCAAGCTTTATATGCACTAAAGAACCGACTTCCACCACCACAACATCTCAAGAAGGCCATCGATGAGATTTGCGACCTAGCCGCGGCGAGAGATGTGCCACTCCTTTTCGATGCCGAGCAGACCGCGATTCAGGCTGGAATCGATGACTGGACCCTCCAATACCAACGCAAGTACAATACGAAGCCAGGCCATGCAATCATCTACGGCACTTACCAAGCCTACCTAAAGGCCACACCGACGGTACTCGGTTCCCACCTCGCTGTGGCATCGAATGAAGGCTTCACACTTGGTGTCAAACTCGTTCGCGGCGCGTATCTCGGCACGGACCCGCGTCATCTCATCCACGACACCAAGGCGGACACAGACAATGCATACGACAGTATCGCATCTAGCCTAATTAGGCGACAGTGGGGGGATATACTACAACAGAAAGTCGCCTTCCCGCAGGTCAGCATTCTTCTAGGCTCACACAATCTTGAATCCGTCCGCAAGGCACGAAAGATCCGGACCAGCGCCGAATCCGCTGGCACGGAGCTCGCCATCGCCCAGCTGCAGGGTATGGCGGATGATGTGAGCTCCGAGCTTCTGATAGCCAAAAACGAGGCGATGAATGGCGATCTTGTGGCAACTCAACCAACTGTTGGAGCCTCTGAAATACCGAGAGCATACAAATACATTGTTTGGGGCACGACGAAGGAGTGCATGAAGTATCTGCTACGAAGAGCCCACGAGAACAAAGACGCAGTTGCGAGGACGAAGAGCGGGCGCGATGCGGCCTGGTATGAGATCAAGAGGCGCACGAAAGCCCTGGTTGGGCTGGCATAGGTGCATTTACTTATTTCGATATCTTAATGTCGCGTTCTTTCCGTGAAGACGGTCGGAATAGAATCTTAGACCTAAGACGAGTCTAAGATCCATGACTCATGAGTCACGATTTCAGGTGTTTTATTGGGGAGTCCGGGAGTTCTTGCAAATTTCAGCATGGGCAGATGATGCCAAAAGACTGGTTCCGGTTCTACAAGGGCTTAGGCATAAAGCGGGATAAGTAGTGTTTTCCATAGCATCACCAGATAGCCGTAATTAGTATCAGACTCAATCAAACTGAATTAGATAGTAATCTATCACTCGTATTATCACCATCTTGTTCGGGTTGTCCCATGCTCAGTTCCGCGCCAAGATTATACACCCCTTAATGCCATCCCGCTCATTACCAGCATATTTGTTTCTCTATTCTTCACGGCCGGGTCTTGAATTCCGTCTAGCCAGGCCATGCCATTTAACTTGTAGTACTTGCGCACGCGCGCCCAGTCTACGAGCTCTTCTAGCGTCTGATCTGTGAAGGGCACTGGCTTGCCGTGAACGTGGGCCAACAGGTGCTTCTCTACCTCTTGCGGTGTCAATAATACGGGCAGCATTGTTGTTTGTGACATAGGGGCAGCTGATGACGATGGTGCTGGCGGCGTCACGAGTATCTTGACAATTACCAGGTCCCGGGTCGTGGGCGAGATGCCGTACCGGCGGTAGGCTTCTGTGATCTGTAGAACTGGTGAGTTCTATTGCCGTGGCTATACTATGAGAAGATTATGTGTCTCGCTCTTACATTATTTGTTGGGCTCAGCGAACACACGGTTTCCGAGTGCATGTTGGGCGTCTTCATAGCCCCGGCCCCCTGCGATGTGACGGCCTTGAACACGGCACTGAGGACCTGTAGCCGCGATGTGATCTGACCATGTTGAATCCAGGTTAGCGCTGCCGTCTTTAGACTATATTGAAGCAGAAAAGAAGCAGAAAAGAAAAAAGGGCCTCACCACGCTAGCGTCGATGAAGGCATATTCAAACTCCGGGTTCCGAGCCAGCAACTGCTGGTGTAAAAATGCCGCATTTTTTACATCGCGAAAGACAGCTACGTGAACCGAATGCGTCTCCGGTATATGTTCGAGCTGGATTTTCTCTAATAACGGAGAGGTAGACATCTCGGAGGGGTGTGTGGGAGAGCTTGCCTCCGTAGTGCAAGTTTGCGAGTGATGGTCTGTCTTTTGTCTTTTTGCGGTTGGTGTGAGATTTGTCTCTGGTTCTATTGATTGCGAATCTTGTTCACTGTAAGGCTCGGATGAGTGTTGTATATCTGGATTCATTGTTAGAGTTAATAGAAGTCCGGGCAGGTATGCAATACCTTTATAACTCGAAAGGAGTCACTGCTCTTGCACTCGTGCAGCGCGTTCAGCGCGGGGCACTGAGGCGCTATGGAGGGGCATGGCAGCCGGCTGTCACCGGCTGACGAGCGCGTGCTGCACTCCCCCTTATTGCTGCTCTACCCGCTGTGAACAAACGATTTAGGTACGTAGTGACATGATAAGGGATGATCGGATTTACATACAGATCCAATGTTCGAAGTATATGCCTCTGTTCTCCCGATTTTCGAAACATTTTTCACATTACAGCTATGATATACTCTTTCCCGGGGGAGTGTTCTGAGCGACAGCATGCAGTCGGCATAACCCAAAGCATCAAACTAGAGTTTTTGTTGATTTTCTTCACAAGCCCCTAATCCCATGTCATAACCTCGGCTCCCTCTTGAATAACATTATCGTAGCGCCGTCTCGGCCTTAATGAAGTTATATCGGGTATCAATATGGTGCACTGCGTCACCGATGCGGCCCAAATGGACGGGCCTGTGCCAGGGCCTTTGAAGACATAAAAACATCATACTTCTCATCGCTGCTATACAATTCTCACGTATTGAAAATATTGACTTTTAGATTGGTTTGGCCGCAGTAGTGTAACTATATTAAACCTGAAATCCTTCTAAATACATCGTTGGAACAGCGCTGAGTGCTAGCATTCTACCTAAACTAACCCAGCTACTAAATATTGACAACATGTTAGGAGAGCCATGACTGAGGTGAATTGATGTTGTTGAAATATAGAGGAGAATACTTTCCATCCCGCTGTAAGTAGGCATTTATATACCTAATGTATAAAAGTACCTGTTTGTGTAACATCTGTAGCTCTAGCGGACCCCAGATCTAGACCAGTCAAGAAGACCTTGACCATAAATTCAAACGGATATTTCTGCACTGTTTGACCCGGCTTCATGGCTGAGACGGGGCGAGGCGGGTAGGCTAACGTAGTGTAGCTTACACGTGCGACCCTGAGATGGGATTATGGCTACAGCCGACATGATTATCTAAGAACCTAAATGATCAGATGATGAGCTAAGCTTTGGAGATACATGAGAATTAGGCCTAGTGGGACCTCGTGTAGATTATCATCAATTGTAGTTGGAGTGATGAACGGTGATATTGATCATGATAAGGCGGACTAGTAACTAGCTGAGATACTACTATATTGTCAACATGAGTTTCAGCTGTGATGAGAAGTTGAGGGCGGGCAGTTTTATGTGCACAGAAATGGAGCCGGCTGCCTTGAATGCCTTGACCTGGACGAAATGAATTTGAGAATCCTAAATTCTGCTTAGTGGCAATGATAGGTAGTGAGTGTTCAGCTACATAGATGTTTTCAATTATATTGATGTATCAGGAGGCTCCCAACAAACTATAACAGTCATAGTACATATATACATGCTATTTCCGTCGTCAATCAAACTAGGCTTCCAACCCCTCCGAGAAGCACTTTCATAACAAGGAATATCGTGTACAAATTTACCAACATCAATAATCAAGTCAAGAGGCTAGGTGCTGTGACATATGTATGAGGGCAGGCCAGAGAGTGAAATATGGAGTGGTGATAACAGATATGTGGGGTTGTTAGAGTATCAGTTATTAATACAGAAGTGACTGCATAGGAGACAATAGGGTGGTGAGTAGCTGTTGACATGTTAGCAAGACGTAGCCGTGACATTTGATTGCTTTGGTGTATACTCACCCAGATTTCGAGGTCTTTTTGATCCGACTTTACTTGGTACTTCTCATCCAGAATATCTGTTTCCATACTTGTCAGTAAAGCTATACCCTTCCAAAAGCCGCGAAAGCAAAGCTACCTACCTTCTGTCATATAAAGGACGTCCTGAATCATATCGTCTGATTTCAGGCCATCCCAGAATTTGTCCGCCTCCGCCTTGTCTTCCCAATCTGTGATGTTTCCAATTCGGCTAATAGAAAAGCGGACAACTATGAGAGTGTGAGAATATAATCATCTGGAGCATCTAGAGCGGCAGGTAGGATACACTTACCCTCTGGCTTGTAATCCTTGGCATCAAGCACCGCGTGGCACTTCCGGATTTCCTTACGGAACCGATCTGCGTCTTGGTTTTGGTTTGCGTCTTCCGGTCCAGGTGCAGCACCTTCCATTGCACGTTCCTGTGTAGGGAAGCCATCTGTGATGCACATGACAAGGAACGGACGTTTAAGAAGAGTGGCCTCGTTTATCTCTTTGTAGACAATCTGGTCAAGAACGTGCTCTTTGAGCTTCGTTCCAATGGGTGTCCATCCAGTACCGCGGCCATAATTTGCGAGCTCTCGCTCGATGGTAGCAGAGTCGAGACTGTTATTGTTTGGCGTATCCTTATTGATGAAGCGAAGATGGCAACCTCTGTTACCAGGAACAGCCCGCGTTGCGATTTCCGACATCTTCTTAACAAGAGCAGTTTGAGAGATCCACCGGTCACCCTTCGAAGTACCAGGGCCGTTGTCTTCATTCCACATAGATCCACTGTCGTCTAGTACTGGTGAGCTCGAATGGTCTCCAGTGGGAAGAACACACGACACTTACCACAATACAGTATAGGTTGATATAAAGCCAATTTAGCAAGAGCATCGATCTGAGCGGGTGAGTTCAATAAGTTATTGGGGTCGTTTTTGAGTTCAGCAGCCTTGTCAGCTACTTGTTGAACATAGGGGTCATTTGGTGGGAAGAATTTCTCGAGGCCGCCTCTAGATTATTTAGTTAATAAAAGTTTCTAATATGCCACATTGCGATCTCGCATACCTTGCCACCATGTTATTCAAGTTGTTCTTGAACTCCTCTGACGTAGTAGGCTCGGAAATATCCTATTGATCGTCAATATAACCATTCGTGGAGTCGTGAGGCTTTGCTCAGAACGGTCAACTTACCTCTCCAGGTAGGGGTCCCTCATTTGCGATGCCAAAAAAGGCCCGCGACGCGGCGTCGAAGATATCGGCAAGCGGTCCGAAGCGTTTGAAATAAGCAAGCACTGGTAATACCCAGCTTTTTATGTAAGTCATTAGACCGCCTACACCTTTGCTTGGAACAAGCGCAAGAAACTTCTTCACATTGGCAGTATTCGGCTTTGACTCATCTACGAGTTCGCTTGCCGTCTTACCAGCAGAGTTTTTCTTCTCCTTCGAAGCCCCTCTTTCAACTAGCAACTTGACGGCTTGGGGATCATCCCTTTTGACGGCGGCCATCAGCGGTGTATTCTTCTGAACAAAGTCTGGGCCCTCATCGTCGAATGTGGCAGGATTCTTGTCAAGAAGAAGCTGAATCATCCGGGCCCTCTCTCGTGGGGCGTCTGCCGCCAGGTACATTGGAGTTCGCCCATCAGTGGTCTTTTTGTCGGGGCTCGCGCCATTGTCCAGTAGAAGTTTCACTGTAGTCGCGTTTCCGGCAAGAAGAGCTTTTGCCAGCGGTGTTAAACCAGACTTTGGCTCTGGTTGGTCAATAATACCCGGATTCCCATTGCGATATGCCTGCAGTTTAACAGCATCTAGCACGGGCGGGATAGCCCCAGCATCGTCCCAGATACTCATGACAATTGATGTACTTTGACAACGTATACACTTAAAGAATTTGCTATCAAACTATCTGAGCGAAATTTTAAACGAAGCGGATCAGATGAGAATCAAAAGAGAGAATAGCTTTTCTATTCACATGGCTGAGCCGAATGTATACTTCGTTTCCCTCCATGGTGCCAGGGTATCACCCCCCACGTCTCATCTGGAGACGCCGAGTTGCCCGACATCCTAATTGGTATGAGTGCTGCGACAATATAGATACCGGTAGTGTAGTAGGTAGCATACGGTGAGAGAAAGGTTGATTATGACGATGGTTCGGTAGGTGTGCACAGCTGCCGTTGTGGCTACTACGCTGCGCAATATTGATGCATCCCTGACGAACTATACAAATTGGAATCCTACGCTACAGTGCTTACCTACACTAACTTACGAATTCGGAAACGGCTGCTAGGGCAGTGTATCAGTATTAACGGCTCGCTATCTGCGGAACCCATGTTGATCTGCAAACCCCTCAGCTAGAGAGGTTTGTGCGTCCAGCGAATAGGAATAGGTGGTCATATACGGTATGATACCTGCCTACTGTAAATCCACTCTCAAAAGTCGGTGGAGAGCTGAACTTAACAGCGCGTGCAAGCCGGCACTTCTCGCTACGAACATGTTAGTGTATATCGAGCATGTCGTGATCTACTTACCTGCAATGACCTGGCATCATCTAATTGGTTTGGGCTACATGCAAAAAGTGTCGAGAACAATGGGGTAAATACGCGTCAGTTGCCGGACGCTAGACGCCTAGAGACTCTGACTGCTTCTCGGGTTCACAACGACCCGTTGGAAGCACCAGTACGAAACGAGTGAGCAGTGGCAAGCTGAATGTTCCAGAGCAGCTTGCCTTGCATGACCCCGCAGTACAGTACCGCTGTTAGACTCCAGCTGGAACAGCTTATCTGACAAGTTGGAGGGGAACCGATACCCTGAAATACAACATCAAGACTTGTGTACTCCAGAAACAAGTGGTTGGCATTTTGTTATATTGGGGATTGAGGGGCAACCATCAACACTGGGCAGCTGAACCACCATGTATTAGGACGGCAACTCTAGCGAATCCATCACGTAGGATGCATGTGTGAATGTATGTATGTACCGTATAGTCGAACTTGGACTTGATGTATTTCGTCTATGCTGATCCTTACGAGTTGCCGGTCTGCACAAAACATTCACGAGGGCGCCTTTGATCAGCTCCAACAACGCTTTTTCACACCCTGATACACATATCCTGAGCACAGCAATGGAAGACAACTACGCAGCGATACTCATCAGGCAAAAGAGGAGGCCTCTCGATGTCGATGAAGTCGAGGCCCGGTTTCCCAATGAGGATGAAATCGTTGTCAAGAATGTCGCCATCTCCATGAACCCTATCGACAATGCCATGCAGGATGGGTATGTGGTCAACATGACCACCCCGGGAATCTTAGGGGCCGATGTGGCCGGAGAAGTTGTCGAGGTCGGTTCTCAAGTCAACGGGTTCAGTGTTGGAGACCGTGTTATGGGCCACGCCCTTCGTCTCGCGACCGACGATGACCGGCATGCTGGTTTCCAGAACTACACCGTCCTATGGCCGAATATGGCGTGCCAAATTCCAGACAATCTGTCTTACGAAAACGCATCTACCATGCCCCTGGGAATCTCAACTGCGGCGTCGGCGTTGTTCCAAGAGGCATCGCTCGGCCTCGAGCCGCCTGTCTTATATCCTCCAGCACGAGACGAATGGGTCATTATCGCAGGCGCCACTGGCAACGTGGGCAGCCATGGCGTGCGGCTTGCTTCCGCTGCTGGATACAAGGTGCTTGGGACGGCCTCAACTTCGAGTTTTGATCTGGCAAAGAGATTCGGTGCCACTGAATTAGTGGATTACAAGAGCAAAGACTTGGCTGGTACACTGGTGCAAAAGCTGTCCGGCAAAAGAGTTGCCGGAGCCTTTGATGCGAGCGGGGTCGGTTCATCGATCATAGCACTGGCAAATGCAGTCTCTAGGTGTGAAGGGAAGAAAGTCGTTTCATCAGTCGGGGATGATTTCTCGTCCAAGGACGTTCCCAAAAATACCGAAGTCAAGCTGATTTTCGCGATTGATATTCGTGACAAGCCAGTGAGCAACAAGGTCTGGCAGGATTTCCTACCAGGTGCGCTAGCCACTGGCAAGTATCTCATACCATATCCCGAGGCGGTTGTCTTCGGGAATGGTCTTGATAAGATCCAAGCCGCTATGGACTCGAAAGCACCTGGAGGAAAGAAGACTGTGGTTACGCTTAAATGAACACCTACAGGCTGACTAGAAATGCCTTGATAATCTTCGTCCGACTAAGTCAGGCACTTCGGTAGATACCTAGATAGTCTATAATCTCAAAAATTCGCAGTGTAATTTTTGCACGTATCACGTATATTTGCTAGACTCGAGTATTGCCCACCGTATTACTCAACTCTTGGTGTCTCCATCTTTCTCCATTTGTGACGTTGTCTAGAGCTTCGCGTAGATAGACTGCCGACGCATGTCCGCGCTCGGAGCTCATGAATTTTGGATACGTCGTGAAGCTAGTATCACTAGCTGGACAAGGGTCCGTCTGACATACATCGTTCCGACTTGAGCTGGACTAGAATTGCTTGGCATGCAGGTTAGTGTGCGCTGTTGCATCGGATACGGTTAGGTATAGGTACTAAACAGCTGTACAGAGGCTGTTTCCGAATGTACCAGGACTTATAACAGTACGTCTAATCGATGGACACTAAACTTCACTGTCTGTTGTCCACTGTGAAGAAAATAGCGGTGATACTATGTTTTCAGGACTCAAAAGCACCTGGGAGAAATCCCTTTTAGGTAGATATTAGGCACGAGAAATTTTCACGTCTTTAGAGCCTTTAAAGGCGTTCCTCTCTACCTCTTGATCCAAGTTGTGCCTTGTATCTGGCATGCCTAGTTAGACTACCTATACAGAAACAATGGGTTCTATTCAAGACGCACCACCTGGCGACTCGCCCCTGGATCATGACTTCCATAGTGCTTGGGGGAGTGTGTATACGAGCCGAAGCACAGTTGGCGACAAGGAAATACTTCCTCTATGGCAGCAGTATGCAGTCGACAAAGCCGGCGTTGACAGGAAGTATCAGCTTCTCTTGAACGAGTACACCGATCTTTTTACCAAAGTCTTTGGTGGTTACTATCCAATCTCTCTACATGCGCACGCCACCGATTCACTCATGCCCACGACCATTGCAAGTCTCATCCTAAATACTACAGCTACAAGCCCGTTGATTCTAGACTCCCCTATTTTGAGACCGAAGCCGGATGAGAAGCCAGAGGAGACAGGCATGAGAGTTCGCGACTTTGCGTTGAATTTTCTGGGCTGGACTGAGACGCATGTCCTTGCACCGACTTTCGTGGTCGCTGATAATATCTACGGTGCTGGGTATGGGCCGATGGTGAGTCTGAGTCTTTCCAAAAGCATGTCCTGATGATTAACAAGTGATTGGAATAAAGGCACATGCATCGAAAGAGTGGGAGACAAGCGCCATTGCTGCCGGCCCGAAGCCGATTGTCGTTAATATGAGAGAAGCAGACGAAGAAACATTGAATGCTCAATTTGCAGCGGCAAAGTCCAAAGGCTGCATCGGCGTAGTCTTTGACATGGTCAGCACCGAAGACGGTCTTGTTTTCACACCCGAGAAATTCGGCCTAGTCAAAGCATGCTGCGCTAGGAACCGGTTGCTACTCATCGTAGATGAGACGATGACAGCAATGCGCTGCGGGGCTCCCTTCGCATTTCAGAGGCCTGAATATGCACGCGAGGGGATAGAGTACCAGCCTGACCTTGTCATCTTCGGGAAAGGTATTGGTGTGAGCGGCATTGCAATAAATTTTGGGGGTGTCATCACCAAGGGCCTTACATACACCAAGTCAGACGACATTCGCCAGACAATTCGATTTTGGCGTGCACTTGTGAGCCGGCCGATTAGACTACCCATCCTTCTCGAAGCACTTAGCATTTTGCGTGCATCTGTTAAGGAGAATTGGCCCGAGCAGAGCGAACGAATTGGAGAAGCGGTTCGGGATGTGTTGCATGAATTAGAACCCAAGACCAAGGAGCCGGGTGCCATTCAAGGTCTGGGAGCCGTGATCGCTATAGACAGGGATATAGCCATACGGTTCGGTGTTATGTGTGCCATTCGGCGGCGCAGCCCCTGGGCGCGATTGCTTCCTAAGCTTGGCAGCAGCTCCGCTGATCGAGAGAGCCTCATGAGACAGGTCTTTGGGCAAGAAAGCAAAGAGCAGAGACAGATTCTGACGCGAGAGGCAGAGCGATCCGGTGCGATTCCTTTATGGTGCTTTATCTGCGGCATAGAAGCAACTTCGGACGACTGGTGTCGAACTTGTTACCTCTCTTATTGTAATAATGAGGTGTGTGTACAGGCATTTCACAGACACGCATGCATTTAAAATCAAATTTACTTTGGAAGAGGTTTGGATCTTGTAAATAACTAGGTAGATAAAACTCGGTCCTCGTCGTTCATCCAACTTCTCAGAGGCTCTCCAGGTCAATTTAAAAGTAGAGAAAAAGAACAAATCAAAAGGAACAACATGAATTTTACATATAGAATGCAGAATACCTTCCAGCTCATTAAAGACAAGGCAATCTAAGGGTGATGGCCAAGCCCCCTCACGACACTCCAGCGGTATCCCGATATGTATTGGCCGTGATCTCTCGGGCCATGACTGGCTCCGCGCGAGACGGTGCAGTATAGTAATGCACGTGCGTCACGTTCTTCTTAATTTCCCTATTATACGAATAAGCCTTTCGCCCGTCCACGTAGATATCGAACTGGCTGTCTTTGATGTCAACTCTCAGTTGAGGGTTGCTGCTGAACCAAGGGCTTGGTGAAAACTCGGAGATCACATTGTAGCCCTTTCCGGCTGGCTTATAGTTGCATTGTACCACTCCACGCTTGTTCCTAATCACCATGGACATCAGGATGTCATAGTTCTCCGTGTCTAGGGGGTCAGCTTTGCTGCTGGGGTCCCAGTAAAGAAGAGCAATGCCTGTCCCGTTATCCCGAGTTGGTTTCTGCAAATTCATTGACGGTGATTTGAAGACAATGGACCCCCCTGTTGACACTTCCTCTGAGAGCTTGTTTATCTTTGCGACGGTGATGTTGTTCCCTGAAACACCGCTGCGGAAAAAGCTGTCAGTTACGGTTAACCGCGATATAGAGATTGAATACCCACGCTGGTATAGAAGGCTGTGATAAGCTCGTTCCTAAGTTGGGTATAAACTCAGGATCCGGAAATTTGGACGGAAGTTCCGGATTTGCACTATACGACATTTTCGTTTTCGAAACGGAAAGGTCAAGATTCATTGTATCTTTCCACTGATCCTCGGGTATTGGGTTTCCGCCCTAGTCAAACATATTAGCTAGTATTCAATATTATCCCGTTCAGCGCTCGGCGACTGACAATGCTCACGATCCTCCAATACATCCTGGCCAGGACTTTTTCGACTACGGGCTGCTCAAGGCTGTCGATCTGTTGCTGTTTGAACATCTTTATCATATACGACGTGAGAGGGACGTAGGCCGTTGCTTGTATGTTTTGGGCCTGTCCATCTTTGCAATTACTGCAAACCTCGACGCCATCACCGTTTTCCGGAGGCTGGCTAAAGTTGAAGACGTTGGTAACAAAATCTTCAGTTCGAAAAGTATTCTCCGTATCTTTTTCCGGGCGTAAGAAGACCTCGATGTTGAAGGGGCTACCGCCTAAAGCGAACCTAGGTGATAATTCAGATCAGCAATCGTCGTGCTATCGGCCCAAAAATATTCAAGTAGAAAGGGGATGCTCACTTAGAGTACTTAATGCTAAGGGCGTAGTCGTACAACTCCACTCCCTCCTTTGTCGGGTCAGTATTCTTAATGACCTCTACCCCGGGCACGGCAGTCGTATCCTTGGCTAGCATTAACGCTTCTTTGCGAGATATACCATAAGTCTCGTTAATCATCTTCAGTAATTTAGATGGGTCTTCTTTGCGAGAAGGAAGTTCTGGGTATGTGTAGCCGAGTTGGAACCAGTCACGAGCATCATCTGGTGTCCAGTCTGTACCTCTAGTGTCCTTATGAAATGGGCGCAGAGGTGTCTTATTGGTAATCACCGTGCCGCTGCCAACAATCTTTTGATCAAAGAACCTCTGGATATCAGTCTCGAACCATTTGTCTGGGTTGAGAGCTTGCCACAAGGCAAACAGACGATCGATGTTACTGATCATTTCAGGTTGAATTAGTAAATATAACGCCGACTGCGGTAGGGTAATTCTCACCAGTGGTGCAGCCAAAAGGTCGGATCAAACGTCGCGACGGGAATCTGGGACATGTGACCCCCATTACCACCAACCCAATAATGGATGTTGTTGTGTATGAATTCTAGATTGATGTCGTTTGTTGCCTTTGACGTACTTGCCCCTACGCTCATTGCGGTCTCGTCTCTGGCAAGCGTAGCAAAGTGAGGGTAATCCATTGGATACGTCAATAGTCGATATACCAATTCTGCGGCCGATCCATACGACTCGTCCGTAACAGAGGAGTGTTCTGCCATCAACTTGTCCGCTTGGTCATCGTGCACAACTCCGTCCGCCCAGGCTTTAGGATTAGCAAGATCTTCCTTGGTTGGGCAGCGGCTAGTAGCAATGCACTCTCCGTACTTAGAAATTTCGAGGATTAGTGTCGTGATCCTTTACCACTACAGTACATTGAGGAACACTTACATCAAACGGATCACCACCGTCGAAGTTCACGATGGACCCCACTTCATAGACCCTCATTTTCTTGTCGTTAGGCATGCGGAACTGGTAAAGAGGGTTTGATATCTCGACCTGAGGCTCGCCTCCAAATGTAATCCAGATTGACTTGTACCGAGCCATCTTGGGTATTTTGGGATTCTTGGCCCAGTCCCAGAATGGAAGACGCCAGGTCCTGGCAGCTTTGAGGTACTCATCTTTATAAGCTGGGTACTTTGGAATGATCTCATTTACCATGATTTCATAAAGACGTTGCTAGGTTTGCCATCGTTAGCGAATGTTGATAGACCTAACGTGGGACTTGAGAAATATTGACATGCCTCGTAAAGGAGCATGTAAGGTCTGTGCCAAGGAGGAAATAGATTATTCGCATGCACACAGTAACCTTTCCTGCCAATTTCTTTTTGAGTAGTTGAGGGCTCGTCCCAAGGTCTGTAAGGATAGCCATGGATGCCTGTAATTGATTAAGCTGAAGTATATCACTAGATTGATTCCATCTCTCCTTACCAGCAATCTGGAAATAGGAGTCTCGGTCAGCAGGGTCGACAGCTTGCAGTCTTTTGAGAGCAAGCAAGTATAGAATGAACTGAGTCTTGTCGGTTGGATCCTCGCTCAAGCTCCATTCATCAAAATCTCGTCTAACTGGAATTTTGCCGTCGGCTCCCACGCCATCTTTTATGCCAGTGATTGGGTAATATTTATAACTCATCGTGAGTTTCAGTTTCTTTCTTAGTTCGGACTGACAATATGGGAGCAGAAGAAGGGGGAGAGTATAGAGCGAATGTAGACTCCGTAGCCACTATTCACAGTGCACACCGAGGCACCTTCAACGATGAGTTGATATAGTCTTAATATATGGTCAAATTTACATCCATAGCATATAAGTCAGATACTAATATGCCTCCATACAGCAGCCTGGATCCAAATCTAGCTATACGTACATACCCCTCACTAGGACCCTTGCTCTGATGCCCGAGTACTCACATGTTATGTTTCGAGAAAGCCGATGCAACCATTCGGTAGTGCCGAATAAACGGCCACCCAAAGATATATCGATCCATGCATATCGTGTCCTATGCTCCGTATGCATGGCTTGTGATGTGATTCAGTTCTTGACTGGCGCGGCAATCACGTAGCGAGCAATGTGCCAAGAGGGGAGGGCTGGTGCATGAAGGCAGCAACGATGCAAAGATTTCATACCCACAGAGAGTTCTCATTGGAATGGCATAACGCTGAAGGTTACAGTAAGTACTGAGCGGTACTGGTACTCGAGTACGTAAACGGTTGCACCGGGGAACAATGTGAGCTGAAAATGCGCCTAGGCTCTACACTACGGCTAACCGCCACGCTAATTACGTGTATATATGAAAATGCACTAGTGAATTGACGCATATACTCGTATAGGTCTAGTACGTAGTATAGATTGCTAATACGACACGGAACGGCACGGAAAATGCTGAGAACCGCCGGGGACTATTCGTGACCCCTGCGGCAATTGCAACTTAGTAGTGTACAAAATCTACCCGATATCAGGGGTACTGCCAGGGGTAAAAGCGGTAGGAGAGACGGTGAGTAGGGCTCCCCGTACAGTGCCTGATGCTAGGGAGGCTGAAATTCCCGATGACAGGATACCGATTCACACTACGCATAGCTCTTGAACCCGCTCCCTGGGAACCGGGCCTCGCTCGGGCTTTATTACTTACACGTGTATTATTTAGTCGCTACTAATGAAAACTGAGAGTTACGTAGGAGGTAGATGTACACAGCGCAATGGCACCAGACTAACTTGAAATTGTGTATATACCACTAGTCTGAGAGCGTGGTCCTGTATATACCAGCACAGCCTGCTACCGGTAGCTGTGCCCTCAACTACGGTTAAAAAAATAAGAATATGCTGTACGTCATTGAATCTCGACATTACTTGTAACTTCTTGTCTTCATCAATCTTTGAATTTATCTAGAGCCCATGGTCGACCAGGCCATCACGATACCCTATCACTGAGTTGTCATGGCTGACGCGGGTGAGCGAGACCAGGCTGCTCGGCTGGACCGTTCGAACTGTATCTTGCCGCCTTCGAGCACCAATGATACTTTGACAGGAAGAGACACTATTAGTGTAGATGTTGATCTTGTTGACCAGCAGAGCTCTAATAACTCGACGTTTGCTCTTTCCGAGGTTTCTTTCCCTACCATTTTGAAAGCTTGTTGGATTTTGACTTTACAATGCTTCATCGTGGCCGATGTAATCTGCTTCAAGTATGTTGGCCCACTTGGAGTTTGTGAAGACGAAGAATCAGGGTCGATGACCTCAAAGGCAGGGCATAAGAGTAGCTCAGTCCAATATTATACCCGCGTCGATCCCACTGAATCGGTACGGTCTTTTCTACAACGACTCGACAAAAGCCAGTTGAATCCCAACGCTTCCATCGAAGGTCATGGGATCGGAGTTGTTGATCAACGGTCATCTCGACATAACTGCAACACGGGTATTCATCTTAGAGAGCCTGGAAATGACATTGATGTAGCCAATTTCGAGGTCAGTTCTTATAGACTCCAGATACAAATACATGATCAGTCTATCAATTAGCTCACACTATTACAGGCAGACGTTTGGCTTTTAGCCGGACCCTCGCAGACATCAATTCAGCTTGTGTACAACCGGTCACATACTAGCACGGACATGGCAACAAGCATTCTGCGCACCTTTCAGCAGATATACTCGCAGATTATGATCTCATCGCGCGAGACACTGCTTCATAATATAGACGTGTGCGCAGCTTATGACCGGGAGAAGATCCAGAATTGGACACGCATGGATCCCACACCCATCGACAGTTGTTTACATGACCTCATCTTGGAGCAGTGTCGGCTACGCCCCAGAGAGATGGCTGTTTGCTCTTGGGACGGGGACTTAACGTACGAGGAATTAGATGACCTATCGCTGCGGCTCGCCAATATACTCGTAAAATTGGGTGTTGGCCCGGAGATTTTTGTGCTGAGCTGCTTCGAAAAATCGACCTGGGCTATCGTTGCACGTCTAGCCATCATGCGGGCAGGGGGAGCTTATATATCAGTCTTCGCGAGCGATCCGCCTGTGTATCTCGAATCTGTGATAGCTCGAACTAAGACGCGCATCTTACTTACCGATTCGTCTTACGTTGAGCGATTCAAAGGCATAGTTCCAACTCTCCTTGAATTGTCTCCTGATTGGCTACGAAGTCTACCAGCGGGATCGCAGATCTGTCAGACAGCTCAGCCCGACAGCGCTTGTCTGGTCCTCTTCACTTCCGGCAGTACCGGTACGCCCAAAGGAATCATTCAGAATCATAAGGCCTACGCCTCAGCTATCAGAAACTACGCTCGCGATTTACAGCTTGATTCACGTACTAGATTTTTGCAATTCGACGATTATGCTTTCGACATAAGCAATTTGGAGTTCCTAGTCCCTCTGGTACTTGGCGGCTGCTGCTGTGTTCCTGGACCGATGAAAACAATCAATGACTTAACGCGGGAAATCAATTCAATGGCTGCTGATACCATCTTCTTGACACCTACTGTGGCCATCAAGTTAGAGCCTCAAGACATTCCTAAGTTGAAGACATTATGTGTTGGCGGTGAGCCTCTCCCCAAAGATCTCGTCGCCAAATGGAAAAACAGTGCGACGAAGCTAGTCAATCAGTATGGTATGGGAGAGGTAGCTATATGCTGTGCTCTGAACACCAACATTGATCCTATTGGCGGTGCAAAGGTTGGACGGCCTTCAACAGGAACAATATGGCTTGTTGACCCATCCTCACCAAATAAGTTGATGCCGATTGGTGCGGTAGGCGAAATTCTGGTGGAAGGGCCACATCTCTCTCGTGGATACCTTGACGACACGGCAACACGACGGACTGAAGCGGGATTCTTAAAAGCAATTCCACCCTGGCTGGTTAAGTTGCATACGAATCGATCCAATACAAGAATATATAGGTCGGGTGACCTTGGGCGGCTTAATCACGACGGCACTATTACATACCTCGGTCGCAAAGACACCATCTTGAAACTCGACGGATGTAGGATTGATGCGCTCGAAGTGGAACATCAAGCTAAGAAGCGCCTCTCTGACAATGATAATATTATCGTTGATTTGCTAGGGATCATTAATGGCCAAGACGAACCGAGCTTGACGGCCTTGATTTATCTTGACGATCATCCTGACAGTACACCTCCTGTAGCTAATTCCGTGCCGCTCTTGAAGGATGCTACCACGGACGCCTTTGCACGCGGCAAGATCGAAAAGATACAGGATTCCATCGCAGAGTCGCTTCCACATTACATGATGCCTACTACGTTCGTCCTCATGTCCTGGCTGCCCAGGACCGCCTCAAAAAAGGTCGATCGAAAGAAGATCCACATGCTGGGCCAGTTGTTCTATTTTGCACAGCTAGAGCATCGGCGAAAAGATGTGTCATACGCACAGAAAATATGATTCGACGTGTCATCCGCTCCAACTTCTGATAAGAACTGATCTACTACCAGGGAGAAGTCGCCTTCGACATTTCTCATTACTCCGATTTCGTATACTGGGAGCTCTTAAAAATTGGACAGGGGAAGGGAAGGCCAAGAAAAGCAATCGCACACAGGATGATACTTATGAATATAATGATCAATTAATCCGGAGATTCATCAATGAAGAGATCGTGCTAAATACATAAAAGGATTCGTCTATGATAGTTGATCTCTCTACTTATTGATTCTATGCGTAATCTCTTCGACTGTAAAATGAAAACGAGGAAGAAACAGGGGATAGGCACGCACTTCATGTAAGTTTCTGATAATCATCTTAATAGCTATGAACAATCACAACTTGATAATGTAAGCCCAACGCAATTCACTTTTCAGTACTAGGGAGTTATCATAGTCTACGTCAGAGTTCACAAACGTCGTCAAGTAAGATACACAGCCGCATCAGTAGGACAACATATGGCAGCACTTTGGCTGATATTATTGAGCAAAAGATAGATATGGCTATCCTTAGCGAGCTGGATGCTTTGGCACATAATCGCGACTTATTAACGCAGCCGTCGAAGTGCTCTAACCCTTTAAATAGCCGTATGATCTGGACTCGGGATAGATAATACCTACTTTAATGAGGAGTCCGACTATAATAGGTCTTATGTACGTGATCTTATTAGTTACGCCCCTGAGGGAGTTTGAACTTGGATGTGGAATAATTCTAAGCATTATTGTAATGGATGATATTTCTGCTTCTTCTGGTAATGACTCGTTAATAGAATATCAATCAAGGGTCGTGATTGTGACTAGTATATGAAGAGTGAGGCAGGCCAATGCATACCGTATATACTTTCTCAATACTATCAAACTACGAGCATTATGTAGCGTTACATGTCGCGATCAATCCAGCGGCGTCAGTACCTGAGATGCGGTTTCTATGTTAGGCATGCTCTTTTGGTTTCATGTTGGCTACATTGCTTGGCCTGTGTCATGCTGTTTGGAACGGTACCGTGCCCAGGATCCTTTGTGAGCTTTCGCCAGATCCATACGTGTGTTATACATAATACGTCTGTGTTCTCAAGCCCAATCTGTAATTGGACTCCATCTCTAGATCTCCAACAATGCCAATAACTTAGTCGTCAAAGACCTACGGATGAATGCGCAAACTCGCCACCCCATCTACTTTCCGTGATTAGCTTCCGAACAATAGCTTCATTATGGGAATGTTCTTTTCAATAATGCCTCTACGTGTGATCTTACCGCGCTGAGCTACTGTAGTTTATGGGACTCTAAAGATCTCGCCACATTTGGCCAATACGTCGTGTCACCAGTGTCAACTTGGATACTTGGTCGGGACGGAACGTGTCAGCATTGTTCACCGTTCTCGTCATCGGCACAATAAGTCCTGACACACTTGTAATCTGTTAACATTTATTTCAAGAAAGTCAGCATTGAATAATTTTGTCTCAATGCAGAGCTGTCGCACTACCTCGTTATGTGCCAGTTTTGAAAAGCATTACCATCTGTAGTTATGTCCGTAACGATCGCTAATGCAAAGATTGATACTCCTCCACGCTACAAGCGACTAAACATGAAAATAGCGATTTTCCAATCCTATCTCGGCAGTTCGTGGCCGCCATGATAGAAGGAGCTGCCTAGCGTATACGCCAGCTTCAGGTGAAATCAATAGAATTCTATACCTAACAATATTGCCACAATAAGCTACCAATTGTTGCATGATTATGATGTCAGCATCCTCACATCCAAGATCGGGCGAAAAGTGTCTTCAGGATTTAATCGTAACAAGGGTCTTTTATAGCAGTAAAAGTGGCTTCCGAAAGCAAGTCGAGGAGTGCTTGCATCGACTTATCTCAGATATTTGCTAAGCAGCCACAAAAGATAGATCTTCTGTTAGTTTCATACGATGTCTAAGAAGGTTGCATACAAATGCCACGTTTTGCCAAGAGTAGGATCGGTCGTCCTTCAGACGCGCAGTACTCTTTTAGTGCACCGAAAGTCCAACACCACCAACCAGTGCTACAGTAAGTGTGGGTAAGGTCAGATCCCTCAGGTACACTAATGATTAGCCTTCCGGTGGGGGGTTCGCCTTACATTAGATAAGTACCAAACGTTATTTTCGCCCAGGTGCCCGCTCAATCCTCAACTCTATCGCGGGTTTCTTTATTTAAGGTTTAATCCTTCGATACCATGGTCTCCCTAGCTGGTTCATCTGTTGTCATCTCTCTATCTGGAGCTCTAATTCATTTCATAGATATGAGTGTGAGCAAGTTTGACGCGACGGAGGTGGTAAACTTTACTGAGGTAATACCCGTCTACGCCATCTGCATGTAGTCTTAGAGTAAGACGTTTTAGACCAAGCGCCTGCCGCCCTCTGCAAAGGCGGCGGCCAACTACCAGCCTGCCTACGCCATCTTTATGTCAACATGCTTGTGCTTGCCAGTATGATTTGAATATGTTTACCCACTCTTATGATTCTAGTGACGGGCTTAGCAGGAGCGGCGCTGATCCCAACGCTACTCTAGCCCGCGCAGGTACTAGAACTAACCGATAATTTCTTAGCGTAGCGTCCTAAAGCTGGGCAAGCATGCACGATATATTGCAGGCATACCTAAATATATACCTCTATTCCATTTGCCAAAGACGCTACGCACTAGGTAGATACCGCACGTTAGGTACAATTATTTAGCTTCGACGTTTCTGGCCTGAATAGGCAGGCGGCAGTCGTTTTCCGGGAGCGATTACCTTCAAGTTTGTAGATCAGGAGAGATTCACTTGACGGTAGTGTACTTACCCCGAGTACATACTCCCTACTAGGTCGACGAAAAGCTTCTTGCCCACTTCGACGTACATTGAAATAAACCGATGTCCTTTTGGATGTGGCAGACCAGTACCTAGGTAGCGGGTGTACTAGGTAGTGTAGCTGCATAACAGGCAAGAACCACTAGGCAAACCCCGCAGCCATTGCCCAGCTTGGCGACGCACATGCAGCAGGAGTCTACTCAAGCGTAGCGTACCTACCTAAAGCGATCTCACAAGTGAGTGGGCAGTGCAACTTGTAGTTAGGTTAGGTAATTGCTGTTTGGAACAGAGCCCCTCGCCCCTAACAGTCCCGGGGGACTTGTTTGAGCTGCATGCGGCAAGTTCCTTCTTTGTGTCTCCCAAATGACGGTCAAGGTTCAGGTCCGACTGTGGTCCTGTCAACCAATTTATTTCACTTATGTATGATAGATCTGTGTCACTTTCGGGAACAGCCGTGACACGGATACCGAGAACGTGAAGAACGCCGAACACAGGGCGAGACAAGCCTCGGCCGATCCAACTGCGCACTGCGACAGCGGCCTCACCACTCAAATCTGCGGCGCCGAAATGCCTTTCTCAGGACGGAAACCAGGTCGTCCGCCGAAACGGCCTGCCGAGGCGGATAATTCCGGGCATGACAGCGCGGACGCGACGGCGCCGAGATCCAAAGTCCCACGGCTGGACCGAACCGAACGACTCCAACCCGACTTCTCTAGCGTTGTGAAGAGTAGGCTGCAGGCCTACACAAGGACTGGGCAAGCATGCGACCGGTGCAAGGTGTGTGTAGATCTAGTATACGTGTGTGAATGGGCATACCTGTATGGACCCGAGCTAGCATTGGAAACGGCATTGCTGTGTGTATGCGCTATGTGCACAGGCGCATATGATCGCCAGCGTTGTTCGTGATTGGTATACGAGAGGTCCTTGGTCGGCTCGATGTGGGCATTGTATGGCTGAGGTTCGCGCGGCCTCTCCAGGCTCTGCTGAGGGCCTAGCCATGCGTGCGTGGGTGCGAGTTGCACCCGCATTCTGCGCCGCTGTGCCATCAGCCCTTGCTTGCTGTCTCTGCTTGTTGTCTTTGTCTCAGAGAGCCCCCGGTGCCCGGGTCGCTTTCTACGCTGTAATCCCGCCAACCAAAAACCCAGTATGTCTGTCTGACATGGATATCCCTAGGTTCGCAAGATCCGATGCGATGGGCTCCCCGAGGGCTGTTCCAGCTGCCTCAACCAGAAGCTCGAGTGCTACGTGACCGATCGCGTTTCCGGCCGGACGGAACGGAGAGGGTACATGCAGGAGCTTGAGCGCGAGAAGAACGGTATGATCGATCGCATTCGGGAGCTGGAAGAGAAGCTCCGGGACCAAGGCGTCGATGTGAAGCCGTGGCGAGCGCCCGGGGATGCCACCGAAGACGACGACTCGAGTGATATCGCCGACAACACCGACAACACCGACAACGATAAGGACATGCCTGACCCAACACCCACGCCCCAGACGACGCCCCGGCCGAAATCGATCACGAAGGACGCATGGACTCAACCCAGTGCATCTACTTGGGCCAAGGATCGACCGGCTACCATGTCTATGGCTCCTCATCCCCATTCCACCGTCAGTTCACGGCCAGCTGATGCCCATCTTGGAGTTGGCACGGACCAGGCCCCATTGAGTTCCATTAAGGGTACCTCGCTATCTATTCTCGGTAGTACCATCGACATCGGATCGTTAGACGTCCCGGACATGGACGAGCCTCCGCCATCTGCTCAAGGTTCTTCTCTATACAACAAATCAGTTCAAGCACTCTTGCAATCCACCATGAATATAAATCAGCCTCTCGTGGTCAGATTACCCCCAAGACAAGAGGCTTTCAATTATGCTGAATGGTATTTTGTTATGATTCATCCTTTCCATCCAGTGCTTCATAAGCCTAGCTTCATGGCACTTGTAAGTTAAACAACTCAACGTCCCACTTCGAAACCAGAATGCTAATCAGTATCTAGTTGGAGCAACACTATGACAATCCTAACCATACCCTAGGTGCAGCAGAGGAGGTTATGATTCATATGGTCTTCGCTGCCATCTACCTTCAATATGGCATTCGAAATCGAGAACAGCAAGAAGCACAGAGAGCCCATCTAAACGATCTGTCTAATAAGCATTACCATTACGGATTGAGCAAATTCTTCAACTTATCAACTTCTCGGACCCTAAAGAGCCTGCAGGCGATGTCTATGTTAGTCACTCACACCATGCGCTTCCCCAAGCCCGATTCCAGCAGTATTCTAGCGTCTCATGCTGTCAACATGGCTATAGAGATGGGGTATCATCGAGCCTGGAAGAAGCCTGGCGAGGGTACCAACCTCGAGAACGAACTTCGCAAACGTGTTTGGTGGGTGATTCTCTCCACGGCAGTGGTATTAAACGGCCGAATGGGCAGACCAATGCCAATCAGACTGGAGGACATGGATGTAGAATTCCCCCAAATGATTCCAGATGAGCAATTGACCGAGAAAGGTGTGGACACGTCAATAGAGGGCCGTTGTGATTACGAAATAGGCGTCGTCTCCTCGAGAATGAGCACCTTGTATCTCGAGATGTTTGCCGATATCTACTGCGCGAAGAAAGACCCGAAGAGGTATCTTGCTATTGTAGAAGGGCTCGAGAAGCAACTGCAGCGCTGGCGCGATCACCTTCCAGAAGGACTAAAGATAAAAAATCCACAATCCCCTGAGAAGGAGACGCGAATGTCCGCCATATATGCTGACGTGTCAGCACTGGAATTCCGTTTATGCCTAAGGCACCCGTCGGTCGCAGCTACTAACGACCCAGAGATACTCGCTACCAACACCCGGATATGCGAAGAAACTGCAAAAGCCATGCTTAAGCACGCCCGGAAACTATACCAGCTACAATGTCTCGATACGACTTGGTACTGCAATGCGGTATATGTTGCGGCTATATTTTCTGATTTAGTAGCACACTGGGAAAGGAGGCATGAGACGACGGCTGCTGAGGTCCAGACGCTTCGTGAGGACATGAAAGCGTGGTTGGTTATTCTGGGGGAAACTGGGACGCTGATGGGTGAGTTCGTTTGCAATCACAGATGGACACCTTGCTAAACTCTCTCTAGGCTCTGGCACCCGCCTCCGCGATGCAGTCTGCTCAATAATTGACCGCACAATAGCCTGGATAGAACGGGACCGTGTTCAAAACACGGCCACTGCATCATCATCAGGGCCACATCCTTCCCAAAACACCATCAAACAGGAGTCACATTCCCCTGCTTACTCACATATGTCTGTCAACTCGAGTTCTAATTCAAACCTTGCCCACACCCCTGAGCGGATGGACAACGCAAAAGAGCAGATACTTCCTACAACTAGCAATAATTACTACGCGGAGAACACCACATCTGCCACCACGGCTTATCAGCCGCTCAATTATTCTAATCCGCCCGCACACGCGCCTCATGGTATGAATTACGGCCCTAGCAATTCTTATATGTATAATCCAGCGGCGGGGCAAGTCGCTACTGCTCAGGCACAAGCCCAGGCGCATGCAGAAGCCCAAGTCCGAGCGCAGGCCCAAGCTCAGGCGCAGGCCCAAGCTCAAGCTCACGCTCACGCCCAAGCTCATGCCCAGGCACAGGTACAGGCACAGGCTCGCCATTCGCAGGTGCATGTTGCCGACCATAATACCTTGGCCAACTTTGCTCCATCACAGGCCGCGCCGATGACTCAACAAGATATGATGTGGCGGCCACAGTCTTCGGGCGGGAATACGTGGCATGACTGGACTGCCGCTGTCGTTGATAGCCAAGACCACTATAGCGCAAACGCCTTGATGTCGTTAGGCAGCGCAAATAGCCACAGATCATCCGACAGTGTACTCGACAATAGTGACGGCAACGGGATGAACGTTAGTACTATGAGCATGAGCAATCCAGCCGTGACTACCTCAGCTCAATCGCAATGGCCACTCTTGTTGTTTTCAAACGGAACTGGCGGCGTATAAATATCATCATGTTGCGGCTAATTTTGCGCCAGTACTTTTGTGCGAACATTTATCATTTACATACAATCTAGCAGCATGGCGTTTTGGCTAGTAATGCGATTCCCATGATGTACCGTTATCAAGGGAGCTATCGTACGGAGTTGATGGAGTTAAGAGTCTCGAGCCTGAGGATACCAATCTGCAGGCCTTCCTGTCCCTTTCGATTTCGAATATACCCTTGTTGATCCTATTTTATAGACATGTTGTCATAACACTGTTGTGTATATAAGATTTCGAAGGAGGTCAACAGCGACGGCGTATACTCAAGTTCATTAGATTGGAAGCTGTTTTAGCGCGCTCAAGGCACAATAGATGATATGATCTGGTTAAGCATACTGCTCACTTGGTTATGTGTAAACGACCAAACTCGTACTGACCGCTGAGCTCAAGCCCGATTAACGCACAATTCTGAGTCTCACAATACTGCTCAAGTCTTAACATCCCAGCTTCCAATCCGTAAGGCCCCGATCTCGTGAAAGTCGAATATCGGCTTGACGATGCGTCACAGCATGGTTGGTATTAATTAATGACGAGTTCTTGCTTGTAGTCAAAACCATAGTAAGTGCTATGTGGAACATAGATGAAGAAGGCGAACTACACATAACGACCTTGTATTAGACTGGGAACTTACGTACATCGTACTAAGTATAGTAACAGAAGATACACATCAGGTGATACAGACCGAAGCATCCAGCTGCTTATTCGTTGCTCCTGTGCTAGCCACCCACTAGGCCAACCTGCCGTGGAATGACAGTTTGTGTGCCTTGTGGTCCCATTCCTGGCGCCTGATATGACGCACTCACTTCCTATTGTCCTGTCACGATCAGAATCTGTACGCCCCTTGCTGCGGGCCTTATTGCTGCCTGAAGACATGAATCAGCGAAGCTCTCTGTGAAACGTTCTCGAAGCATCAAGTCAACACAAACATGAGCGATATCATGTACAATCTATGCTTGGTTTCAAAAGCAATCAATGTAGAGTTTCTGGGGAGGGGGCAAGCGCTTGCGAAGACGGGAATGTTCTATTAGGGGCTCTATAGCCGAGAGCATGGAGTTGTCCATGGCGTTGGAAACAAATCGCGGTCGAGGAATGCACAAGATAACGACGCGCGTGCATCTGGTCGGTAGCGACGCATCTGGCTTGTCCTACCGAATCACTCGTCACTCATGATTTGCCTCGCCGTAACAGTCGTCACGCTAGATGAAGTATATCTTCTGCTCGGTTGACAATAGCCGATCTCCTCATTACCAAGCATCATAGTTTCCGAATATCGGCGGGATCACCATTCGAGCCCCTCGAACACATGATGCTCTTTTTCTTCTCGTAGTAACCAAGATATCTCGCGTCAGTGGACCGATTGCTTGTGCTCATGCTCGTGCTTGTACTCAGGAACCGCGCGAAACGTTGTAGTAAAAGGAGGAAACGACGTTCGTTCGCAATTACATCTCACAATCTAATATATATACTAAACGTACTACTGGTTTTACCAGCTTCAGCGTTACTGTGTAAGAGGAGGTGGGTGGAAAGGCTTCCTGCGTTCCGCTTTTTGGGATTAAAAAAATTAAAAATATATATACTAAACAATACCGGCTCTAGAACTCTTCTATGAAGGCAACGTTGCTATTCTATAGATAGCATGTACTTTCACACGCAGAGTAGTCGAGAAAACGGGCCGTTTATTTTTGCCTCTCTGGCCGGCGAGTTATCATTTGACCTCGATGACTCGGATTCATTCGGTCTGGTATCTGCTCATTCACAATTCTAATAAAGCGAACACAGAAACTCGCCCGATCAAGCTCTAAGAGACAGACACGGCATCATTAGCCCTGGTACTTTCAACATCCGCTATCCCCCGCATCTTCCCGCTGACTAGACTCGCTACCATACCTCTGGGCTCTGTCTGCATGCATGATGCCAACTCTAATTTTTCATCACCAGCGGGGAACATGAAGTGATAGATGCCACGCAAGGAGCTTACGGAGGGATGAATCACTCGTCATGCGAAAACGGCCCTATTCCAGCCCTTGGCCCTTTCGCAGCTTCCATCCGATAGGTCGTCCTACGTCGCCGGAAAAGACCTGCCCGAGATTCTCAGCCCATTTGTGTCGCACATATATATCATACATATGAAGAGCCTGGTCCGATGCCCGGGGGCATGCGCTATGTTATACCCACAGCGCCGGCACACCGGCGCCCTCCGGATCAAGGCCTCCGGATCAGGGGCACGTGGGACGACATGGCGAGTGAGGCTCTGGCTTGCTTGCCACAACTTCCAAGGCCCTGGTCACGTTCGAAGGATTCGTGAAACCGCCGTGAGGCAAGCAGGACCGGCTCCGGCGGCATCATCACTCGTCATCGCGCGGGATTGAGTGTGATGTGATATGTGATTTTGCTATCACTCTTTTCTACATAGAAGACTGCGTACGCGACGAGGAATATCCAGGAGAAGAGCGCTTGACACTCTGAGAGCAGATGTATATATAAAGACATGGGATGGCCGCCTCTCTCACTCACCGACTCACTCACTGTCACAGGCCGTCTCAGCAGCTTTTCCCAGCAATCATCAACTATCTAAGACATCGTACGATTCAGTCGCCTACTTGATTTATTTACATTTATTTCTCATACAGTTTTCTAGTAGCCACCAACTTAGCTACCAACTCAGCTACCAGCTTAGCTACCAACTGAGCTACTCTCAAACAAATACAAGTCAAATCAAAACCAACATGCACGCTAGCACGATCCTCGGCTTTTTCCTCGCCAGTCTCGCAGTCGCGGCACCAGCGCCATCTTCGGCTTCATCCAGAGCATTAAATGAGGTGACCTTCGTCATGACGGAGCCAGACTGTGCAAAGCTCGAGCACTACTGCAAGAACTGCAATGGGTCCGTACCTTTTCCTATTTCCCCCCCCCTTTACTATTTCTCAGTTCCAATTTCTATATTTCTCTACCGCATAATCCCTGAGCGGGCGGTCAGAAGCGATATAATCTTGTGACCATGTGGATTCAGTCTAAACACACCCAACTAACACCACCACAGCGATTTCAACTGCGAGACTGACCCGCGTTGCGAGTGGTGCGAGGAGAACGGCAAATTCTGAATTTCTGATTAGCCCTCAAGCCAGCCACAATCATATCACTGACAGTCGTTACCTATCTACTGTTTGATCCGCATTTATTCTATCTTTTCATTGAGAGTATCTATGACTTTGCATATCCAGGAGGGAGGGGGGAAGGGATATAAATTTGCAGGCGGTCACAGCGCAACCTGGACTGCTGTTGGGGCAGATTATCTACCATCCATGAAAAGGGGGTGGAGAAGGAGGAGAGGACGCATTTTCTTCGCGACATTACTCTACAGGTTCGACTTGCTTATGAATGCGGTCACACCACCATCGCCATATATATACCGTCATGAGTACCACGACACAATTTCAGTTTCCGGGGTCGGAGCTAGTAGGTAGCTAGGTTGGACAACTTTTTTCTCAAAAGATATTAGAGCTGTCGCATCTTAGGTAGTTGCACACATAGGCTCCCGAACCTGTACGCTCTCTTTTTATAGACTAATATACACCCGCATACGCACATACATGCCTAACCTAGCATTATCCGTACGCGCATAGCGAGAGATAGATAGAGGTGCCTCCCAGATTCTATGTAATTTGGCACCAACCTCGTAACACCTATGTGTAGAGAAACCAGTTTTTCTCTGGTGAGCCGGACCCCCCGGCCCAATGCAGACAGACAGATAGAGAGAGATAGGTGTGTATGTAGGTCGTACCATGTTTTGAGTAGAGTTCGGGAGGGTATCAATTCCCAGCGAGGCGGCGCATGTAACCAACGCCGAAGGCAAGAAAACAAAGCCAACCCCTCCTTGCTACTTGTACAAGTTGAATAATCGCGGACTCCAGTATTTCGTTCATGTTCATGAGGGCTTCGGTGGTTGTTCCGGTTTGGTGCCAGGCGATGACGAGGAAGGGGCGAACCAGCCACTGAAAGATGATTTCATACTGTTCATCATCTCGGCGTTCTGCTGCTCTTGCGCCTGCTGGATTTCCTTGAGCCATGACTCGCCATTTTCTCGGATCTGCTTCTCCATCATCTCGTAGTTCTTCTGGCCGCGCGCGCGGATGATGTCCTGCAACATTTTGCCTTGTGCGAAGGCCTCTGCGGCAGATATTTCGCCATCTGCAGGCTGCATCATGCTCCCCTTGAGTCCTAGCATGCTGCCCAAGGCTCCCATACCTGAAGGCCGCTTCTTCTTTTGACTCTCAAGCTGTTTATTGAAGTCGGCGCGGGCGATGGCTTCGCGACGGGCAAACTCGGTGGGGATGTGTTTGCCTTGAAAGGACTTGAGAACTTCTCGGACGTCCTTATACTCCATAGCGAAAATATATTCCAGGAAGGGGATAAGAGAGACGAGATCCTTATCATCTTTTTGACCCTGCCAGGGCGGTAAAATTATCGCGTTCTCGGGCTGGTTCTGGACATGCGATGCCTTGGTATCGAGAATGATGACCTTGGAGAGGTCGCGATTCAAGTATGATAAGTCCTACGAGACGTTAGCACATGACACAACAAGGTTGCATTTTCACGGGTTATCCTTGCCTTAATAATCTCACCGTCTTTATACTTAGTGGCCTCCCGATATAGGGGCCAGACAATGATCTGGAAAGGGTCCAGTTTCCGCATGAGAGGCTCTCCCATACCCATAGGCACACTAGTGAACAGAACCAATTCGTAGTACTGGCTAAGGTATCGCAGAAAGTAGTCGATGCCGGGGCGCTTGGCTATTCTCCAGCCATGTTCACGCGACCATTCACTATGGACCATCATATCCTCGAGACTAATACACAGGGTGTAGGGTCGTTCGAACATGGGGTGAGGATCCGGCAGCAGCTTGGGGAAGGCGGGCTCGCGATAGTAATCAGTGACATCGGTGAGGCGAGTCATCGCACGCTTCCACCACAGCGCGGGCGTCCAGCCGCTGGGTATGTCTTTGTGAACAGCGGCCTCGGCCTCGTCCCACTCGCGGCCCAAGTACGCCAATCCCGCAATGCCCCCAATCAGAACACCCAGATACATGCGGTTGGCGAACTGGGCGCGGCGCTTGTCGGTCGAGCTCATGTAAGCTGACGCCGGCAGCTCTCCGCGGCCGCGGCCACCGCCCTCGGTTTGCGCCGCCTCCTCGTCTCGAAGGGTAGCCAACTCGGCCTTCTTGGTGGCGCCCGACGTCTCATATTCGAGTGTTGATGGGATACCTTGGGTCAAGTCGGGGAGCGAGTTGAAGTCCGGCGGCGGTGTCGTCTGGGGGGAGGCATCGGGAGGCGGCTCTTCGGCGTTCTTCGACAATTCGGGCTCAGGCTCGGTCGATGGAGGAGGCGGTCGAGGGTTCGACGGCTGGGCTTCGGGTCTGGTGGTCGGCTGTGATCTGGGGCCATTGTTCCCGTTGTTCTTATGACGGTTGCCCTTGGCCATGCCTCTCATCCATACCGTCGAGCTTATTAGCGGGGGTGCGGCATATCGACTGGCAGCTGTTGCTTGCGGGCGTGCAGAGCGCAAAACGCCCTGCGCTAGAGCTCGGGACAGCATTGCGGCGGCGCAGACCCGGATCACCGACGCCGCAAGCTTTTCTTTGGCTAACGCTAACCCTCAGATTTAGGGGACTCTCAGTCCGGGTGAGGTCGGCTTGTTGGCGTCAGGGCAAGCTGGTTGCTGTGACGTCTGCGAAGATTGCGCTCATCAAGGTGCTACCATCTAGAAAATATCGGGATAAGCTAACCTAGAAACTTTTCCCCCCAATCGTACAGTGAGCACAGTACTGTGTTACGTAGATAATTACTGTATGTGGCTCTTCTACAGTGGGGAGGACGCTGGTGGGGAGCGGTCTTAATAGGCGCCCCTGCCCGCATAGACATGTCGAAGTCTCACTACAAAGTAACTGCATCTTGACTGAATGCTTACACCTTCCGTAGGCGTTGGATTTTCAATATGATGACTCGGAGTTTCATTCGATTCAGTACCCCCACTTATGTAATTTATGAGAGAAGATCTACAACCTTGAATGCAGGTGACCGCCGACACTAAACATGAGGAATACATAGTATTTGTTGTGGCTTCATAATTGCGATGCTGTTGAGTCTTGGTCTGAGGTTTCGATTTCTTGCGAACTTTTATTCTCATGAGATTTGCTCATTACAATCAAGTAGCGGACTTCTATGCTCTCTCGTGTGCGGGACTCATCTTCCTACTTTATCCGAAAACACCCATGAACACACTGGGCATGCTTCAGACCCCCAGCGGCGACGTCTTCTGGCTTGTGGTCTTGACTATCGTAGCATTGAAGAAACAACAGGTCATTCGGTGTCATACGGCTCCAATACCGGAAGGTTTGCCCCTCTCTATGCCTGACCGCGTACGTTTCGCCTACATAGTCCTTATTATATCGAAACTGGCGAACGTCAGCGGATGATCAGCCACGGGGCGAAATATCGGCTTCCACACGTTGATGATTCGAAACTGCGCATCACCGTTTTCGATATAATCTGGCATCCTCGTGAGATAGATGGCGGCGGATGCGTCTATACGCACCTTGCGGAGACTGATCGATGTGAACCTTGTGGACTTGGCATCGCGGTGTCTTGACTCTGGATGCTTTTCGCAGGACATAGTCGAATGCTGTGGCTTTTTCTGAGCCTGGGATAAACTGAACGAGGAATTTCTCGAGCCACGGCAGATATTCTTCGAGTATCGCCTTGTCCTTGCTGAAGTCCATGTTTAAGGTAAATCCCCCCGGAAGAGCGCCAAAACGATTGTTCGTCTAGAGAGAATCTATCCTCTTGACCCCGAATATCCATGACTGGTGCGACCACCTTGTTATGAGGATAGTTGCGCTTGTCTGGAGCTGTCGCGGTCTCAGCGATGTATTCAGGCTCTGTACCATCTCTTGGTGGCGCGTAGAAACATAGCGTGGCAGAGATAGCGTTCTGCTGATGACATGAGTTAGCCATTTCAAAATATATACGGCAATACTTGCAAACACGAAAGGGATAAGCTGAATAGCAATTTGCTTGAAGCCCTTGACTCATATATATGAATTCCCGATGGATACGGGTGTTCTGCGGGCCTCCAGACTGTTAGAACATCTAAGTAATTCAGCCGTCTGAATACAATCCGGGCATGGCACAATATTTAATGAAATTAGGTAACGGAAGAACAAATGACGCTGTGGTTCCAATATCGTCCCGGGGGCTTTGTGGCTACTTTGAAAAATCAGCCTCACCTAGTCCAAGTGTTGAAAGTCGTGCAAGAGATATATTGGCAAACAATACTAACGCGACAGTTTAAATTCGAGAACGTATCTTCTTGATACACGTCAATGCTGCCATCGGTGAGGAGATCTTAACATTCCCATTATCGTAGTAGCACAAGCTAGTCTACGTATGACCGCCACCGATTCTCTCACCTCGTCCACTTGACTATGGTTCACGAGTAGTCAAACGGGCTCATATTTAAAGATGGCATGTAATTCATCAGTGAGGCTGAACATTTCCACCATGCAGACAACCGATTCCGGCTGGGCTGAAGCCTTCCAACTCGAGCCCCTCAGCGTCGGATAACTCCTGCGTGAGGAGCTGAAGCGCGAAGGCAGCGAGTATGCTGCCATCGTCGAGCACGACACGCGTGCCGGAGCTGTTGGGCCCAAGGAAGCCACGGTAGACATCTTGTAGTGTCACACATATGCGGCGATACATGCACGGGCAAAGCTCCTTATTCTCGGCGGTAAGTGCATATCGATCGGTTCTAGCAGGACAGCGAAGCGAGAAGCGTTCTGGTCCTGGCTGGACATGAGCTCATATAGAGCTATCATCGCGGGATTCCCGAGCACTCTGGAGCGGACACGATTCTTCAAGGAAACAGTGGCCCTAACCGAATAAATCATCGTCCTAGATTGCTCTGCTGGCACCTTAATAAACCGCCCATTATGCAAACGATGCGACGATAATCTGGACAACATCCACAACTTGAAGCAGTTTCAGATTGTCTACGATACTACCTCCCAGGTTGTTGATTCTTTCCGCGCCCGGGGAAAAGTCATGACTGTCAGTGCTGAAATATACATTGAGGCTGTCAATACGCAACTTGTCAAGATATTCAAAGCTCGAGAGATACCTAGTATCCAATGTATCATGTCAGTCAGGTATCCACCGTCGCTTAGTTCCCGGTCTTTAAGTATGTCCGCCGGTGTTCGGCCTTTAGTACATACATACTAACCACCCTTGGCCGTACCTCAAACTATGTACACCTTGATGAACAGCAATTCTGGACTGGGCTATTGCGGATCGCCGTTTCTCTCTGGATTCTAGGTAATCATTCTTACATATCTGAACTGTCTACAACTCTACACACCTTAGATACATACTTAATTACTTCGTACATTATGTACATAAGGTATTGGCCTAAGAGCCTGAACGCAGCAGCGGATACGCTAGCCTAATATGCCCTTCGCGTGGAGAGTGGAGCAGACCAGTAAAGTCAATCTACTGTATCTAGCGTAGAACGTCCTGTCATGCATTTTGCCCCTCTGCCCCTTCTCTGACAGGACCCGGGGTCACTAGACTTGGTTACCTATCTCTTTTCACTGTGATCATCTTCGGTCTATTTCACCTTTTCCCCTTCTTCCACTACACAGACCTACAAACAACGCGCATATTGCATCGATCACAATGGCATTCCAGAGTGCTGCATTGTAGAGGGTGGTTGTCCAGTCCAGTGATTTACGTAGTAATCCAGAATGGCACCACCCTCGCGATGCATAGACTTCTTCCCTATAGCCAGGTGCCCCGAACAGTCCATTCACCCGACGATACAATCTAAACCTAGCAATTCGCAACGCTTAAAGCTTGCGTAAATACCACCCCGACTTGAATCCGAGTACTCCGCACGACTTGCCGACCGTCGCGTGACCCCAACCTTCCTCTCATTACGTGTTTTCTTCCTCGCTTGCTCGCCAATCCGAGTCGTACGACTTATTTCGCTGTGCAGCTATTGGGAGAGTGTTCACTTTGAACCGGTTCTGCAAGACCTACCGCAACGCCAAAAACAATGCGTGGCAGAAAGACTGGTACCGGAAGGGCATCGCGGGCTGCTGGTGCTGTCCCCGGCCCTACTCCCGTTGCACCACTCGCCTCATCGACGACCTCATCCGCATTGCCGACTCCTCTCAGCTCAGCGTACCCCTCGACTTATGCCTCGGAAGCCGAGTATGATATCAACGAAGAGATAAACGATCTTCCACTTGGCGCCTTGACTCTTGAATCAGCAACACCACATCTTCCGAAACCTCGACGAACCAAACAAAAGCCCTTTAGGTTCCTTGATCTTCCTTCCGAGTTACGTCTTAAAGTCTACGAAGACCACTTTGCCAATGTCGGCCATGTGCTTGACCTAGACATCGACAATCACAAACGGATTCACCAGAAGCTGGCTATATTGCGCACCTGCCGTACTATCTACATAGAAGCGTCCTACTTATTTTATAGCACTCATCCGGTTCGCATCTTTCCCGCTGTGCCTGGCCGGTTCTTCAAGACAAAGAAGCCTCTCCTAGCCCGCATGAAGCCGGGACAGCGAGCATGCATCAATTCGCTGGAGCTTCGTCTTGGTCCCGGATGGAGCAAGCCCCCTCGTGGGTGGGAGGTGAATCCGGCGTTGGGCCTCAGCCAATGCGTCAATGTTACCAAATTGACCGTGTTTGTGGAATGCGATCCGGGTAATGACATCTTTAAGGGATTTCGTCAGCCTGGTGGATTCTACGAGGCCTTCTCAAAGAAGCTGCTCATGGGTGTCCTGGAAGAGATGCCCTGGGTACAGCGAGTGGAGTTTGATGCTTGGCCTAGCGTGAAGAAGTCGGGTGCTCTCGTGTCCGGCCTCATCGACCTTGTTACCTTGCGCAGCCTCCGGATCTCTTGGGGGCCCGAACGAGGCTGGACTGACGCAGAGGAGGTAGAACCGCCTCCCGTTGTCCACAACTACGCACCACTTGACAGCCTGCTCACTGCTACTAATAACATATTGGTGCTGGCGTAAAGAGGCGAGAGACATCTAACGGATTTGATGAAATCATCAAGTCAACAATAGACTCGGAAAGCGTAAGGGGCATGGATCCCTCTATAACGATGTTGGCAGTGTACAAGTATTTTGGAAACTGCGCGCTGGGAATTTGAATGCCATAAGGCCGGGAGTTTGCTCGATGCTAGGAGCTGCTTAGCGAATCCTGCTTCATGTGGATCCCATAAAACGCTACTCATTTGAACTGAAGATTAGAATTCAATGGTTCAAGAAAGGTTTATGAATATCGTGATCTATGCGAGATAATCTTTGGGACTAGACGTGTCATATATCTTGAATGTACGCATTTTTAACCTGGTCTTCATAGCTGTTGGATTGTTACCTATCGTCAGAAGACCAGGGTAACTGTTGTCAATGTAATTTTCCACCTGCCGCATGAATTGGTTTCGCTTCAATAGGTGATAAATATACTCACCCAATTGTTGGCTGCATTCATTTGAAATGTTCGAATCCATAGACTCGCATATGTCGGCGTGTTTCTAGAGCTAGGCTACCTGCTCCGTATGTGTAGAAGCTTCATAGAATAACCCACCTTCCCTACCCACATGCATGCGCCTTATCCGAGCCCCACCAAAAATTTCCAGATCGCAACCTAGGTACAGACACCAACCAGCTCGTTTCACGGTCTCTTCTTCTACTACCTATCTACCTACATCTCTTTTCGCTTGGGATCTGATATTACCTGGTCCAGGCCAGCTACCTAGCGGCCGCCCTAATTGGAAGAAGTAGGAGGGAAAGGATAAAAAAACCGGAAAAAATGCCCCTCGACACCTCAACCTACGAGCTGGCGCTGCTGCGCGTGGACGGGCGCCGGTGGAACGAGCTCAGGAGGCTGCACGGGCAGATCCGCACGCAGGCGGCGGCCGACGGGTCGTCGTACCTCGAGATGGGCAACACCAAGGTCATGTGCGTGATCGCGGGGCCGAGCGAAGACAAACGCCGGGGCACGGCTTCCTCGTCCGCGTCGATGGCGTCCGGGGGCGTGAATGGCGCGGATGTCGTGGTTAGTATTGTTGTTGGAGGGTTTAGTTCTGTGGATCGGAAGAAGAGGGGGAGGGGCGATAAGTAAGTTTTTTGTCTTGTCCTACTGCTGCTGGTGTTTATGCGGGTTTGGGATGGGGGGTTTCTGGGAGAGAGGTGTGTGCTGTGTGTGCTCCTGGGGGAGTCTTGCTATTTGGAAATACCCATTAGCGAGGCTTTAGGAGTATTCGCGCATACATCACGAGATACCAGAGCAGACGAACTAACCTACATTCCTCACCCAGGCGCATCCACGAGCTCCAAGCGACCATCGCCAAAGCCCTCGCGGCGAACCTCCACGTGCACCTATATCCGCGATCGACGATCCTGGTATCTCTACACGTGCTATCACAAGACGGGTCTCTGCTAGCGGCTCTAATCAACGCGTCCACCCTAGCTCTCGTCGACGCGGGCGTCCCGATGACCGACTACCTGGTGGCGTGCACGGCGGGCAGCACGTCGACGCACGCTGCGGGCGACGAGGCCGCCGACCCCTTAGTCGACCTCAACACCCAGGAGGAGACCGAGCTGCCGTTCCTCACGCTCGTGACGCTCGGTGCGACAGATAAGGTTTCTGTTCTGGTGTGTGAGACACGTGTCCAGGTTTCTCGTCTTGAAGGGATGATGGCGTCCGCCGCGGACGCGTGTAAGGGCGTCCGCAAGTTCCTTGATCAGGTTGTGAGGGAGAAGGGCCAGAAGATGGTTGCTGAGGGCGCGGTGGAGAAGGGCGCGAGCATGGCTATGGATATTGATGTCTAGGACTGTCTTACAGCAAGCCAGACAGAATATTCAAAGCTACCTACCGTCAGGACTTCATTGGCCATCGGGGTGGTAAGGCGGTCAACACATTGAAGCTAGTAAGTGGCAATGTCACGATTTCATATCCTGGCTTTGTGGAATTCTTGTTTACTACACTATGCATTTACGCTAACATCAGATTTTGATTTACAGTTCTTCGTGCTTCGGCGCCGCCGCCTCGGTGGATTCCGGCGTCGGTTCTGCGCCCTGCCACGACGTGGTCTCCGGCTCCGTGTCCACCTCGACCTTCACATCCTCCTCGACCTTGACCTCGACCGTCTCGACGGGCTTCTGCGCTTGCGCTTCGGCGTCCGCCTCCTGGATCGCCTCGCCGATGACCGCCTCGGGGAGCTTCTTCTTCGGGCCCTCGTTCATGCGGATGGCGTCGATCCAGCTCTCCACGCTCGCGGCCGTGAAGTCGCCCTCGTATTGTCGCCACCAGCTTCTCTTCGCGTTGACGGCAACCAGTTCGACTTCGCCGCTGAGCTCGAGAGTCTTGAATACGGGGGTGACATGCTCGTTGTCTGTGTGCACCTCGAAGAATGGGAATAAGTGGCGCTCGGCTTGGGCGTGCTTGAAAGCGATGTCGGACAGGCTGCCAAGTGCCTTTTCGGCTGTCTCGCCATGAGCAGCAGGGACGAAAGCGAGAACGCAAATGTGGGCTTTAGGGTGCAGGCACTCGTTGATAAGTGCTTGGGAAGATGTAATAGCGGGAATAGGAGGGGCCGGTTGCGCCGCTTTCGTCTCTGGCTCGGTAACTGGAGGGACCTCAGTGGCTTCAGTCGGTTCAGCCGTGGTAGTAGATGTAGTTTCAGACGAAGCTTCGGCGGCCTTATCCTTCTTAGCTTTCTTGCCTTTCTTCTCGCCCTGCTTCCCGGCCTTGGGTTTGGATGGCGCCGGATCCGCGTTCGGCTCGCCGGCTTGCGTCAAGAATTTAAGCATAGCAGGCCTCTTCATATCCCCCTTGTACACCAAACCATCTTGATCCCCACCAGGTAGCAGGACCAAGGTCGGATAGGACTCGATGTTAAATAACCCAATTGTGTCCGACTCCTTATCCCGAACCTGAGCGAATGAGATAACATCCAAGAAATCAATTGCCAAACTGCGCAGCAAGGCGCTCGTGGTGCCCTTCTCTGTAAACAAAATGGCCTTGGCCGTCTCGTTCTTAGTCGAGAGGAACTTCTCAATATCCTTGTCGGTAACCTTTTTGACGTGATTGTTGATCTTGTCCACGACAGCGTTCACAATAGCCTTGGCGGAGCGTTCTCCTTGATAATCCTCCACAACAGGTTTTCCGCCCTGCTTCTTACCCGGGCGGACGATCTTCAGGGTCGGGAAACCCTTGACGCCCATCATGCCGCACAGCTGCTTGTTCTCGTCCTCGTCGCAGTTGACGGCGGCGACCTTGGCCAGGCCGTCGAGGTTCTTGGCTGCCTTCTCGTACGCCGGCTTCAGGTTCTGGCAGTGCCCGCACCATGGCGCGTAGAACTCGAGAATCTATACAGGGGCTACGGTTAGTGAATTGAAGCCTCAGACTATATATCGTGCTGCAGTTAGTCACTTACAGAGGTGTGGTTAGACTTCGCGATTAGACTCTCGTAGTTTTTGGCATCCACTTGCAGAACGGGCGAAGTCTTGGTGTATAAGCCGGCTTGCGTGGTAGGCAGGGCAGAGAGAAAAGCAACTGCCGCCATGGCAATGGCAGAGTCTCTGGTAGGGAAATGCATGCTGTCCTATTTTCTTCCCTCTTATCTCTGCGCCACGCTTTTGAGTGTACTCAGACGTGAGTTAAAGAGGACCACGGGAACGGCCGTCTACAAAAGTGGATAGCTGGCCAATGGTGATGTGAAAGGGCTTCACCTTCTCGGTGACCAGCAGTGATAGATGAGACAAAACGAGCAGGCTGTTGAGGCTCGTTATTATGTATGTATTAATAATGTAAGCCCTTGATGAAGAAAAGGCCACGGTGGAATCTCGATCCTAACCAACTGCTCATACAAACGAGGAAAGAGAACAGATTGGCGAATTTGCCCCTCCAAGGTAATATACCCAAGCAGGCAAAAATGCAGGCATGCAAGCTGTCCCTAGAAGGTATCCTTGTCGCGGTTACGGACAGAATCTGGGGTTCGTGTGGCTGGGTGCTGGCTGGTGAGTGGTGCCCTGGAATATGGAGCACTGTGGCGTGAGCTAGCTGTTGTGCTCGGGCGCTAACTGTCCCGATGGGCCGTTTTGTGCTTGATGACGGTGCATGACTTCAGCGGGGTTTCTCCTAAGCTGGCGCCTACCTACCTGAGTTAGGCATTGAATCTTCACTCCAAGTGATACGGAGTACCTACCTCTCGATATCTTCCTGTTCGTATTCCCCATTTCGCTTTTTTGTTGGCACGCATTCTATGCCCTGGGCTGTATACCAACGGTGGCTTGTCGCGATCTTAATTCTGAATCATCGCCCTTGGAAATCAGTCTTTATCTCCCAAGACTCCTGGGTTTCGGCGGTGATTATCCCACCTACATCACGCTACCGCCGTAATATCAGCGACACAGATTCTCGACCGGCAGCTGCCTGCGCAACGAGTCCTTGAACACGGTTTTGTCCTCTCCATATCGAATCACCCCGGAGTATTCACATGCGCCTTTGCGCCTGACGAGCTCATTCCCATAATGGCGACCAACATCCCTGCGAAGCTGAAGCCCGCGGGCATTGCGCCGTTCGTTGTACGCGCTGTTCAGCTGGAGAGCGCAAAGCCGGTCATTACCTATTGGTGTAAGCCGCCTGCCAGAGAAGCTCTTCCATTCCGAGAGCATCGTGCGCTAAACAAGCATTTGTTAATGCAGGCTACTACTGGGTCGTGCAACAAATCCTGAAGAAGCAGCTTCATAGCGCCGATGGAGAATGCCTCGAATTCACCACTACCATTATGGACAAGTTAGAAATGGTAAAGATATTCTAAACAGCCACATCCAGGCTTGGATTGGTTGCTAATACCACCTACCTAAACAGATGAAGACAGATCAAGCCGATAACGACGCTATACTGGACGATGTCGCGGGCCAGGCATACGTCGAACAATTTGCGCAAGAAACATTTGATCGCGCGCTTCGGCCATTAAAAGCCAATAAAGTCACACAGTTAGCCTCCCATTCGTATCGACTTGTTTTCAGGATGTGGTGGTCATTAATCTAGCAGCTAACATCGATGGATTAGACAAACGGCTAGCACATTTGAAGCGGCAGCCACATTCTTCCAGCTCGTGAATATCTGGGGCCAGCCCGATGCAGAGACTCAAGAGAAAATCAAATACGCCAAATGGAACGCTGCGCGCATACTCAAAGCCATCAGAGACGGCAAAGATCCCAACGAGTCGAACCCAAAGCAAGAAGAGCCCAAACCAGAGGAAGGCGTCTCCCCTCTTGACCCCAACGACCCGGAAGTACAGTTGATCGCCTCGGGACAGCCGCGGCCAGCAACTGTAGAAGATGTCCCAGATGACGGAGGGATACATCACCAGCCAGCATCGACCTACTCTCTAAGTGCCCCGGCACCCGTTTCCGCCCCCAATTCACCTCTTCCTCCTACAGCGCCAGGACCGGACCCGGTATCTCCTATCGCGCCGCCCGATGTACCAGCCCAGGAACCCGGAAGCTATTTCCCCCATGCTCCTCCTACGGCTGGTCAGACTCCCCTTGATCTGCCTTCTACCACGACTATGCCGCCGCCCGGAACTGCAGGTCACAACGCATACGGACCGCCACCGGAGATCCCAAGCCCTAGCTCACACCATCCAGCAATGCCTCCGTCCGTGCCTCCGTCCGTCCCATACGCATCGCCTGGTGTCCCGCCTTCTCCCCAGGATTTCTACCAACCCCCTCCTCCTCCTCAGCATCAAGCAGCGCCCACTCCGCCCTTTGTCCCTCCGCCACAGCATTATACGCCGGCACCGGCACCACCTCCAAACCCACTCCAAAAGTGGCAGAGCCACCCCTATTCACAGCCAGCAGCGCCAAAACCAGCACCTGCTCCGCCTGTACCTCCACCCGCACAGCAATACGGCGGTAACAACACGCCGACGGGATCTTATAATTATGATGATGTGGCGATAGTGCAAGCGCAGAAGCATGCCAAATGGGCAATATCTGCACTTAATTTCGAGGATGTTCCCACGGCTGTAAAAGAATTACAGGCGGCACTTGCCACTTTGGGGGCACGATAGTAGAAGACGTTTCTATTCGAAGCGCGGCCGTTAATAGTCAGTTGGTTTCCCAATTCTCAGCCGAAGATTGGTTGTGTGCTGTAATTATGTAAACAGACACAGGATCATGAGTCGCATAGGGGGATAGTGTATAATAACCCAAATGCAATGATCATGAACTATCAATTGTATTGACCATATCTCGCTACATTTTGTACAGACATGAAATTCATATTTCGCCGCTTTGACATCCGTACCGTACCCAAAAATTAAAGCTCCAGCGTGCCTCAAATATCAGATTCATCAAGTCATTAATATACCACACTTTCGAAAATCAACCATTACCTACACAAACTGAGCCCCATTCGCCCCAATAACCTGGCCCGAAACCCACGCACTCTCCTCTCCCGCAATGAACGCCACGACCTCAGCAATCTCCCCCGGGGTACCAAGGCGACCAAACGGGTTCGCGGCCGCAATACCATTAATCATAGCCTCAGATTTCCCTTCGCGAAACAATTCCGTGTCCGTCGGCCCGGGGGCCACAGCGTTGACCGTGACGCCGCGGCGCCCGAAATCTTTCGCCAGCACGCGCGTCAGCTGCTCCACGGCCCCCTTTGTCGACGCGTACAGGCCATAGGATGGCAGGACCGCGCTATTACGCGCGATCCCCGTGCTCACGAAGATTACCCTCCCCGATCCAGGTGGTAAGTGCGGCAAAGCCGCCTGCGCGAGGAAGAATGGGCCCTTGACGTTCAATCCAAAGGCAGTGTCGAATAGAGCTTCGCTGACGGCGCTGTGTTCTTGTAAGGGCATTGTGCCGGCGTTGGCGACGACGATGTCCAGACGTCCGAAGTGTGCTACTGTGCGGGACACGAGATCGTGCATTGCGGACGGGCTGGAGGCGTCGGCTTGAATGGTTAAGGAGCGTGAGGGCGAGGAGCCGTCGCCCGGGAGCGAGGATAGTGCTATGGACGCGGCGGACGCGTCCCGGCTGTAGTTTAGCACGACGCTGGCCCCGGCGAGCGAGACGCGCTGCGCGATGGCGAGCCCGATGCCCTTGGTGCCGCCGGTGATGAGGACGACTTTGTCTTGGAGGTTGTTGTTGGTGGTAGCCATTTGGTTATATATGTATTTCTGGTCTTTGAGTGTTTTAAAGTGCTGTATTCGTAGGTGCTATTGTTTGTTCTTATTCCGTAGTCAAGGAGTTGTTGATTGAGTTGCTTTTTTACCTTCACTCTCTATAATTCTCATATTCACATTTATATCCTTTTCGAACCTACCATATAATCGCTGTTGAGTACTATACAATGCCGGGATTTACAATACCGTTTGCTCGGAGGAGCCGGTGGGATGCTGTAATCCCGGGAGCGATGTACGGGCCTTGAGGCCTGGAGCTGTAAAGCCGATCGGGGCAGGATTATCTCCCCATCATGGAGGATAGAGCCGGTGGACTTGCTGTTCGTCGCTTTGCTTCCGGACTGATGTGCTTACCTTGGAGATAGGCGGTACAATAATTGTTTTCTATCGTGCGCGCCTTCGTAGCGATCTAGTTTAATACATTGACACTGTTCTGGTTCAGTTAGAGTAAATAAATTGGGTTCGCTGATGTTGATACTGCACGTCTGTCTGCACGGGCATTTTTCAGATGCCTCCCCTGACTGCAGTAAAGCCGATCCAGGTACCGTAGGTACCATTTGCAGTAGGAACATGCTCTTGACTAGTTGGATCGATGCTCGCGTCCTCGCGGAGGCGGACTTATCGTCTCTTTATTCGGATTTGAAACTTCAGACGCTAAATGTCCTCAGTTTCTATTCGGAATCGTGGAGCTACGGAGTGAGCAAAAAGGTCCATTTCAAAGCATTTTGCGCTCTGTTTGCACGCATCCGGCCATGTGCTTGGTTCCAACTGTCACAAATCCGGGCGAGGGCCCTCGGCTTTGGATCATTTTTTAGCATTCAAATCCGGTGCCCTCGGCCCCATAACACAGGCTGGCGCCGCAGATTATTCATCCCTGACATCCATCAGAGTAGCCAATCACGTTAGTCACAACCCCGCCATCCCACCAGAAGACTGCCACCAGCACTGCAGCCACCATGCAAGCAAAGAAGCATTCTTGCCCAGAAAACTAGCCGGATGGAGGAATGGATGGACAAGAACCAGGCGTCGAAGACTGGGCACTGGATGCCACTATGTCGTCACTCAGGCACGCTATCTAATCTTCAATGACTCTCCTAGGAAATTTCAAGTTGCTCGGCGACAATATCAGATCATGTCAGCTATAATCCGAGCCTCGGGTGGGCATGTAGATAACGGACAAGACGGAGTTCTAGTGTCCTGACGCTGTCCGTCTCGGCCTCGAACGGCCAGTCCGTATGATCGGGCGCCCGCGGGTTTTCTTCGAGAGTGATGTGTAGCTCACTTGTATATAAAGCCATCATGTCACGCATGTCTCAGGCTGTTGTTCGTCGTTACCCATCGCCGGCACTTCCCCCTCATCTCTAGCTTCTACAAGCAACAGACACACCAACCATACAACATCTTTTGAAACAACTTTGCGCAATGGCTTCGCTACCCAAGACGTACAAGGCCGCCATCCTACAAAAGGCCAACGAGCCAATTGTCATCAAGGAATTTGATTTGAAGCAGCCCGGACCCGGCCAGGTTCTTGTCAAAGTCATCGCCTGCGGCGTGTGCCACACAGATCTGTTCGAGGCCGGCGGCCACTTAGGCGATGTGTTCCCACGTGTTCCCGGCCATGAGCTCATTGGCGACGTTGTCGGCGTAGGCGAGAATGTGACGAGAGTTGGCAAGGGCGATAGAGTCGGTGGCCCATGGCATGGTGGTGAGTAGTTCCAGCTCTCCAATGGTTGAGAGATAGCAGTAGTAAAAAACTGACACTTCTCGTTGACAGGCCACGATAACACGTGCCGCACCTGCGCGCGCGGCCAGTACCAGATGTGCGACAACGCGAAGATCAACGGCGTCAGCTTCGATGGCGGTTACGCCGAGTATGTGCTGCTGCGCGAAGAGGCCGTAGTCCGCGTGCCCAAGGAAATCGACCCGGCCGAGGCGGCACCGCTGCTCTGCGCCGGCGTGACCGTGTTCAACGCGATGCGCAAACAGCACGTAGAACAGGGCAACCTCGTCGCCGTGCAGGGACTCGGCGGCCTCGGACACTTGGCCGTACAGTTCGCCAACAAGATGGGCTACCGTGTCGTGGCTATCAGCTCCGGAAACTCGAAGCAGGACTTCGCCCACCAGCTCGGCGCGCACGAATACATCGACACCAGCAAGGACGACCCCATAAAGAAGCTGCAGTCACTAGGCGGTGCGGCCCTGATCGTCGCCACGGCCCCGAATCCGAAAGCTATCAGCCCCCTGGTCGGCGGTCTCCAGGCCGGCGGCAAACTGGTGGTTCTGGCCCCCGTTGGCCCCGTCGAATTCGATACCGGTATCCTAGTCGGCAAGGGCGCCTCGGTATCGGGATGGCCCAGCGGGCACGCGCTCGACTCTGAGGAGGCGATACTCTTTGCACAGACTCATGGTGTCAAGTGTATGATTGAGAAATTCTCGCTTGACGATGTAGCAAGTGCGATGGAGCATTGCCAGTCCGGAAAGGTGCGCTTTAGGGGTGTTCTTATCATGTAAGAAGCAGGCTCGAAGATTGTTTATTTTTCACGGTTGAGCGTGCGCGCAAATAGACATTGGCCGAGATTGACTTAATCAGAGCAACAAAATACTAGTTTTGGATTTATTAATTGGCATTACGCGCACGCCTGCTTTATGGAAGCCTGAAATTGCCCTCCAGAGAACCTCTTTGGGCTATGACATACATTGTGAAACGTACTCAAGTACAGTAGGTACCTATGTAGGTCGTAGCTTCTAGGCAGTGTTAGTAAAAGCAAACAATAGAAATCCGTGTCAATACTTATTTGTTAAGAAAAACTCTGTGTCTTCATTTAACCCATCTTCTATACTTTTTTCTCGGGCTTTTTAAATCATCAATCTTCAGCAAGTTCGCCAGATCTTTTGCGCTTCTGCGACCTCCTCAGACCATAAAATGGCCTCTCCTGCTAAGAAACCGCCCACACCACCCCCTCTTCCCCCACCCCTAGCTTCGCACAAGTGCCAGCGGATGGCGGAGAGGCCATCTACCTACCTCGCTTCTTTATAGGCTGCCGGGCCAGATTTTATGAACATGCCAGTTCCTGTTCCCAGAGCCAAACAACCTATCAAGCCAATGTGGTACTTCTTCTACGGCACTCTCACCAAGCCCAAAATCCTCAAACACATCCTCGACCTCGACGAAGAGCCGGTATTGCGACCGGCCGAGATCATCGGCTACGAACTTTCGTCTTGGGGTCAGTACAAGGCCCTTGTGGATGGGGAGCCGGGAGCAAAGGTATCCGGATTTGCCTACGAAGTCCAAACCGTCGACCACGAATTCAAATTGGCGCGCTACGAGACACACGCTTACCGGCTTCACCCCTGTTTCATTGAGTTTACCGACGGTAAAGACCCAAGAGAACTATTTGGAAACACGTTCATGTACGCCGGGGATGCGGCTGCGCTGCGAGCCGGGACATTTGATCGCGTGCTCTGGGAGATTCAGATGGGACAGCGGCTGCCAGATAAATGGAAGACACCACCAGAGGAGATCATGCGAAGACTTATTGATGGGCTCGGTGACAGCCAGAAGACAAAGCGTCAGTAGTGGTGGGCTGTACGGAGTAGGTTCTTACCCCAATCCGGCCATCCATGACTCCAACTAAGCCCTCCGTTTAGGCCTTCCCCGCAGCACTTAATGCCCCATTTCTAGCAGTCTCTAAACGCTGGATCTGACCAATCTCCAACACTGCGTCATCGTTCTTTTTGTCCGGTCCATCTAAAAAACAGGATCTCATCGCAAGTTCTGTGCACAGGAAAACATGGCCTCGAAACTTGGTCAGGGTCGCTGCGAGTGGGATCATCCATGTAAATAGTCCATGCCTGATGTCAATTGGTCTGGACCATGTTCAGCTTAGTTACCAAGACCCTAATTCGCGAGTAAATCTTCATCCAGAATGACTCTGTCCCTTCTCCCTGATCGTATCGCGTGTCCCCCCTAGAGAAAAGCGATGAAAATTGAATTGAACCGAAAGATTGAGGTCTCTCCTTAGACTGTCGCACGATATACGACCACCAAGCCGACAGCGAGAACATGTTCTCCTCTAATCAATGGCGAAGCCCACACCCATAGCGCCTACATCCAGGAGTCCCAGCCCCAGTGCGCTGCTCACGATGCACATCTCTATACTCGTCATCCTATCCCTCCTCGCGCCCTTCTGTTCCGCGCAAACATCCACAGTCACGATAACCTCAGCCCCAGCGCTACCGAGCACAGCGCCCTCGTACACGGACGACGAGACATTCACATCCGCGATCCTGAACAGCACGAACGTGTACCGGGCAGCGCACAACGCGTCGGCAGTCACTTGGAACGAGACCCTGGCGTCGTTCGCGACGACGTACCTCGGCAGCGACAAAGTCGGGAAGGACTGCGCCTTCGCGCACTCCGGGGGCCCCTACGGCGAGAACCTGGCGCTCGGCTTCGCGAATGCTACTGCGGCTATCGAGGCCTGGGGCGACGAGGGCAGGAAGTATAATTATAAAAAGCCCGGCTTTAGCGAGGCCACGGGACATTTTACACAGCTTGTTTGGAAGAATACGACGGATGTCGGCTGTGGCAGACGACTTTGTACGAATTCTGGCTGGTATCTTGTCTGCGAGTACTGGCCGAGGGGGAATGTCATTGGCGATTTTCAGGGCGAGGTCGATCAGTCGGAGAGTGCGGCTGCCGAGCGACTCCGCGCGCAGTGGTTTGGGCTTGTTGTGGCTATCGGGGTCTTGATTTGGACGCTCTCTTGATGCATAAAGGGATAGAGTCTTGGGGTGTGTTTTATATTCTTCTTTTAGATTGATACCGGTTTTGGGAGGCTTATGAGTGTACGGGCTTACGCGATACGGATACCCTTGGAGAGGAACCAATTGTCTTATGTCTCGCTGGGGGATATTTTAAAAGGCGTTCGAGAGACATAGCATGAGAGATCATGGGTCAAACGAGTTACGAGGGCACGTTCTTATGTGATGATAGAACACCCGATTTTGCTTTTGAGGTAGAAAGAGTACTTGTAGATCCGATATTCTTAAATACATATCTTTTTATAAATATCTGTACCTGACGCACATAGTATGACACAGGAGGGACTGGAAGTCAACTTTAGTTCCTTCGTTTCTCGATCTTCCTTAGCTTTTTGCTAACTATACGTCTCACTTAGACAATATGCCCGCTATATATGGAAGCGCTATTGTGTCAACTCTTTCTGCCCCGCTGGTACAGCGAAAGGGCCATTCTCAGCCAAGGGGAACTTGGGCGTGCCATCTTCATTCCACGTAAACTTCTGTATCCTTGCAGTCCGGAAAATGTCGGCGGGAGGATTTGGCGTCGTCATGGCATGATACACGATATAATTCTCCGATCCATCAGGCGAAGTCGTGAATGAGGCGTGTCCAGTGCCGTACACCCCTGCGACTGTGTTCTGGTGGAATACGCACTGCAACATTTGGTGTTAATAAGATACATTACCTGTCATGTTGAATAGCCGGATCAGTGGCATTACTTACGCCGTCTTTGTGTTTCTTCCAAGATTGATATTGCATAGGATCGTTTCCGACAAGCTCCAACATGCCTAAGCAGTAGAAGGGCGTGTTCACCCGTGCTGCGGAATAAATCACGAAGTTCTGTCCCGTCTTGGGGTTCGTGAGTTGTTCGGGACCTTCGTTCGTCGCTAGTCGGATCGGTCTACCATACTAAACACAGCCCATTTAGCTTCGGGTTGAATATAATCGGCTATAAGGAGGTTTGATGTACTTACGGGCACTTGTTCCCACGGTTCATCTGGTTTGCTAATTATGCGGCGCTCGAGGAACGTCGAGTTGACGGTCCAGGGATCCGACATCTTGGTGATGCATAGATTGGCCGGCCAGGACGAGTATTTCTCTTCCCAACAAGAGTATATGTGATACAGCTGGTTTTCGTACTGGAAATAAGTCCCGTCGATAGCGAACTGGTCATAGGTGTCCAGCATAGGCTTCAGCGAGTAGCTCGCAGTCCATGGATCCGGGCCATCGGCTGCGAGAACGAACATGCGGTGATTGACTGCCTGTGCACATAATCAGTTCTCATATCGACATAGATAACTCAACCACTTGGGATATCTGGAGAATGTAACCTACTGGACAATTGATCGGGCACAGCGCATCCAATAGCGGTATCGGATTATCGCCATCCGAAGTAGCAGTAAATATGGCATACCACGATCCTGAGATATTGTGTATTTCCGGTGCCCATAAACTGGTCGACCACGCATCTCCTGACAAGGGATCAGGATTGAAGATTACGCGAGATTCTGCATTGTCCCAATTGTCGGTGAGGTATCTTGATCGCTTGAGAGTCACATTTGTATTTGTCGTGTATGTGAATAAATACCAGCTGTTGCCACTCTGATCATTATATCTGGTCATGAAGGGATCACCCACATTCAGAGTCATGACAGGATTCGAGTATGTGGCATTGGTAGTTTTGTTCGTGCCGACAGCAGCAGGATCCCATCCTGACGAGGTACCCGTATTGGGATCAAAAACCTGAGCAGTGACTGCAGAAATTCCTATGCAGTATGCCAGGGAGAAGAGATCTACGAACGAAAACCTTTTCATGGTGGCTCTGTGCGTTCCCGCTTTGAGTTTCTGTGACAGCGGGTTGGGGATGGGAGCATGGTGAGACTCGCATCAGTGACTGCACTGCAAGACTTTTAATATCAATGGAATTGTTCTACGTAACAAGTACTATCCATATCCGTAATTAGGGTGGCTGGACTGTTTGCCTCATACCGAGGGCGACGATCAAAGAACTCGGTGTGTGCTCGACCGGCTTGTACCTTGTAAGTCAGGAACCCCGCGAGATCTCTTCCCCACAATGTAGGGGAGGGTGGAGAGAGATCTTGCATTGTTTGCACGCTAGGGGTCGAGGATGCGGGGAGTAGTAAGCTTGGAATGCAGAATGATGTCTTTGTTACACGATGGCTTCACTCTAGAGGCCTAAAGCGCCGAAAACATTCCGGTTAGTTTCTGTTGGATCGAGCAGTACTGGATCGAGGATACCTAATCAAGAGAAGTGGCTCTCGAGAATTGTATCAATCCACACTGACGATGATCTGGTTCCTGAACCGGCCGCTCGGGTCGCTGATAACGACAAGACAAATATGTCTCAATTAGAAGGCAATCACTCAATCTTTACCCGTGTCTGTGAGCGGGCTAGGAGCCTTAATTACAGTTAGTACAGTGTTGCCGCATATTGACCTCATAATTATAGGATAGCAACATCGCCTACATCAAAGTGATGAACTTTGCCTTGCGCCTCCGTGAAAGAATGGTATAAATTTAAGCTCATCTGCCGTTAGCAATTGATGCTCTGGAAGCGAGTCCGCAGTATCAGATCTGATTCCAGTCTTATGGATAAGGTAGAGTGCGTCAAGCGATAAAGAAATTAAGCTTGAGTCAAGTATGCACAATAAGACGCCCACATTTGAATGACATATCATTACGACATCAACGGCAACAAGGACTATATCATGATCAGTCAGCTGCACCGAATCTCACCTCTGATGAACTAATTATAGCCTACGCCCGCCCAGAAATGAGTTCCTGATCGTCATTGTCCTCTTGATATTGAAATGAAATATAATTTGGGACTTCTAAGGACAGAATGGATTGTGGATGGAAACGTAAAGTCATCTGAAGTATCTTGAAAGAGGGCTGATCTATGTTTGCGAAATGAAACAGATTACGCTCGTACACTCGAGGATTTTTTATTACTCAAAGAAACAGGGTATTGTCTGCGAACAAATTTTACTCATGGGTGATGGCGAGTAAACATTATATAATATACGACGAAAAAGTAGATGATAAGGAGTGATAGGGAGTAAAAATCTCGTGTGCGACATTACGCCAGTGTCCAAGAAACAATATGTATAGCTGTCGTCATGCTATTAATCATGTCATTAAGTCATATCTGCGTCTAAACAGTATTCGTAGCTTCATTCTTGTTCGTCTTCACTCCGTGCATCTTTCTCTCGACCTTGTTCGTTAGCAAGTCCCGAGCATCTTTCGCGAACAGACAACCGATAATAGCGATAGCGCCAAAGCCAAAACTGGCGAGATACACTGTTTGGAAGGCCTGCGAGTAGGCAGTCGGTAAGGCAGAGGTAACGGCTTGCGCTATGGGCTTCGTCAGTCCCGGGAACTTTTGAAGCGATCCTCCGAGAACAGCAGTCACTAGTGCCGGGACCTGGTCTTCGGGCAAACCAGCAGAAACAGCAACGGGCCCGACGTTGTGAGGTATCGTGTAAGTCAAACGGTTCGAAAGAATCGTACTGTAAACGGTGACAGCTATAGATCCGCCGGCGGAACGGATTGAAGCTAGCAATCCGGATGCTAGTCCGATATCCTCAGGCTTGCAGAATAGCGGCGCAATAGCTAGGGCCACCAACTCGATCACGCCAACGAAGAACGGCCCGACAAGGGTAAGGGCAATTCCGGTATTCAAGCTGCTGGGAGTGAGCGCTGCCAAAGAACCCACAAAGCCAACCATGGCAAACGTCGACAAAATTATGAAATATCGGACATTGACTCGTCCCCTGATAATAAAACCGCCGACAATTTGCCCAATGGCAGTGGCGCTAGGGACGGTAGCCTAGAAGAAATAGTAAGCCAAAGAGAATTTCACGAGAGAATGGAGTAACCGAATCTCACAGAAAGCCAGCCACCGTAGTATAAGTCGGAAGTGAACAACGCTTTGACTTGCTGCGGCCAAAGAAGCACAGCTGAATAATAAAACATCTGTAAGAGTGTCAGCATCTTACTTGACTAGACTATGTTAAAGCCTTTTCGTACAGTTGCGACAGTAGCACAGGCTACCAAGCTGATAAAGCCGCGGTTGCGGAAGAATTTGACTGGAATCGCAGGGTACTCGAGATTGGCGTAACTTTCGTATATGAAAAGGATGATGAGTAGAACGCCGCCAATTATGATGGTCGAGAGAGTTGTGGCTGATCTCCATGGATACACTGTCCCGCCAACGCTGATTCCGATAAGGAAGAGAGTGAGGCCGACGATCCACAAAAAGGACCCAACATCTAATAGTCCATAATCAGCCTTATACTCGCAATTATTGGCAATTGTCCAACCTACAGTCAAGCTGCTGGAGGATCTGTCGCTTGGTCTTCCGCTCGTGGAGAAGATCGAAAGTTGGCGGATGGTAGAAAAAGAACAGTAGTACGATGGCTACGGCCACTACAATAGTATTGAGGTGATAGGTCCATCGCCAACCCAGTCTAGGGTTGTCATAGATGGCACGAGCTTCGATTTGCGTTAGCTTAATCCTGGAGAAGACAGACTATGAGGGATACAAACAGATGATAGAACCAAGACCAGCAATAGGCGCGCTGGTAGCGAAGATGAAGGACAGAACAGATGGGCGGTACTTGTTTGGGACCAATTCGCCGATAGCCACGTTGAAGCTTAATTGCACGGTCTCGCCAATGCCGTAAATTGTACTGCCCACAATCAACGTATTGACATTCTGAGCAGTTGAGCAAACAATAATGCCGATCAGGGCGACAACGTTGCCGATAATGAAGAACCATCGGCGTCCAAACAGATCTGAAAACCGTCCAAGAATCGTATAAGTGAATGATAAGGCTAGGGTTCGGCCGATATTGACCCATGAGATATATGGGCTAGGTCCTGTATAGGTATACCATATGAGCATTGAAAGACTGATCACAAATAGGAGCTGAGAGAACGTACCGATATCCGCATTTATGTATGTCAAAATATTAGTTGGGAATAGTAAAAAGATATAGGCCGATATAGAGGAAAGACAGAAGCCCTACAAAGTCCATTAGAACTACTGATGCTATTAAGCGGTTCCGGACTACTCACAGCCAGGGCTCCTAGAAAGCGGACAGAATAGAAATAGCCCTTGGGAAGGTCATCTCCAAGTGCTTCTCCGCGAATTGAGATGGCATCGTCGTCGAGACTGCCGACGGTCTGTTGACATGGCGACTCTTCCGACGTCTTCTCATCATTCACTATTGTCCCGGTCGCCGGAAGGCCGTCTTTCTCGGCCCCCATGATCCTTCTGTTGCCGTATGTGCTTTATATACTTGCGACTCTTGAAGGAACAATAACACATCTCTATCCCTCGACAAGCGCAATAGAAAAGATAAAAAAAAAGAAGTAAAGCAGAGACAGGTGAACAAATGGCTTTCTACACCGTTATTTTCCCCACGTGGCGAATCGCTCCGGGGGTAGTGATCGTTTTATTAAACGGATATCTCCTTGCGAAACCTGCACGAAATATCTCGCTACTGCTTTGATACCCTGCATTGGGCCTGACTGCGAGCTGGTACTGTATTTGGAAAGCTCCAAGTCCGTGATCTAGCGTAGCGTGACGGATGAGGCCGTACTAGACTGACAAGAGAGAAATTTCCGGCTGATCACTGTCCTCTCTAGCTATGGTACTGTATCTTTCTGATCTGGGCAACGACAGAAGAACCCTGCATCCTGGTGTACGGAGTAGTTGCGGAGCAATATCAACTAGAACCCTGCACGCTGCCGGTAAATGGTGCAAGGAAGCTAAGCGAGGTCGGTGGAGAGAAATAGCGGTAACGCAACTTCTTGCCTGTTCAAGTTCAAATGCACGGTCTTCATGCTCGAAGTACCAACACTCAACCTATCTAGGGAAGGAGTCTCAACTTTTGTATCGCCACCCAATCGACTACCCTACGCATTAAGAGTAGTCAAATGATGTTAAACCCAAATATCCTGCATTGCAGATATCTGTTGATGTGTTGGTCGTTGTTACTGGTGGCGAGGTTGTCGCTGAACGATCTGTTTAGAGCTCCCGGGACGAGATACCCTGGGCGACGCATACTCGGAATAGCCGGAGATACTGAATTATCTTGTGCTACAGAGTAGGTGCATGAACTAGTGGACGGATAACAATGCTGCAACTCCATCTAACGAAGACAATCACAACGCGGGTACCAGACACTATGACCGAGATAGATGCTAGGAGTGTGATGAATATGTAGAGGTATTACAGTAGCTTAACACCCGCAAGCTAATTGCACTAATTCCGTTGCTCTAATCTGGGGTGATCGGCTAAGACGGCGTATAAACTAAGTAATGTTATTATACACTATGTAATTGACGGCCAATTACTCCGTGATTCGCGATACTTTATGCGTAACGTGCTGCTCATGAAATCGAGCTGACCATTCTAAATAACTTCAATTATCTTCCGGAGTAGGCTAAGCAAGCCAAGCCCTGAGCACAAATGGCAACAGTATTAACCTCGACTCTTGAAGATGTTAAAAGTTGGCAGTCACTGCCCTTTATTAGGCGTCACCTATGTGTCTTATATACTCTCAGGTGTACACGACACGCTCTTGATGCCAAGAGCTTGAACAGCACCCATAGGCACCCAAGTTATTAGTTGACTGAAATATACACAAAGAAGCTACTACGGCCAAGTGTGTAGAGTGATCTTTTCATTTTCGCAGGATTCGTACAAAGTAGTTCACGCCCTTCGTCGCGACTTAGGTTAGCGTGCTATGATAAGTCTGGTAACAGCCTAAGTTAAATTAGTGTAAGACAGCGCTTTTAAGAGATCCTGGTAACCTAGTCCAGTGCCGAGGTCCAGTGCCCCTAGTGTATTGTGAAACCCATCCTAGCGTCATATAGCTGTGGTCACACTACTCTGGGACCAAGACGATCTTCCTTTCAGAATGGGTTTCTGGGACGAGAAAACGTGGTCCAGATTTCTTGCATGAACGTTTTCTGTGGCTATTTTCCTTGATAGAATTACTACTTCACCACAAATCGCCACGCTACCAAGGTACATTGCACTGTCATAAAATCTAGGCCATCAATAACACAGCAAACCATGGGGGCAGCACTAACAGAGACACCTCCGCCGCCAACCCCTACATTTCTAAAGCTATCATTCCCGGCAGCGAGAGTCCTCTTGGTTCGGATGGACCGGCCCAAGGATCTCAACGCCATGTCCACCGACGGTCAGTGGGAAATGGACTCCGTATGGAAGTGGTTTGACTTGGAGCCACAGCTGAGTGTAGCCATCATCACGGGCACTGGCCGGGCATTTTCCGCTGGTGCAGATCTTAAGGAATGGAACAATTCCATGTCTGAAGACGCAGACCCAAGAAAACGGGTGGGCAACGCGCCGGCCTTCAAGCCGCTCAGCCGTCGGATCGGCAAGAAGCCTGTGATCGCGGCGGTGAATGGACTCGCGCTGGGAGCAGGCTGCGAGTTTGTAGTCAACTGCGACCTCGTCGTCGCCGCAGAAGACGCCTACTTCGGTCTCCCTGAGGCCAGGCGCGGCGTTGCTGCCATAGGGGGCGCTCTGCCGCGACTGATACGCACGATTGGGCTCCAGCGAGCATCCGAGCTTGCGCTCACGGGCCGGAGGGTGACCGCGCACGAAATGCATCAATGGGGACTCGTCAACAAGGTCATGGCCAGGGACCAGGTGGTAGCCGAGGCGGTCAAGTACGCCGAGATGATCGCGCAGAATAGCCCGGACGCCATCATCTGCACACGCGCCGGGTTACGACAAGGCTGGGAAACGGCCAGCGTCGAGCGCGCCGTCGACTTGACGCTTGAGAGGGAGTTTGCTAAGCTACAGCGGGGCGAGAATATCCTCGAGGGGCTGAAGGCTTTCTCTGAGAAAAGAGAGCCGCGATGGAAGCCGAGCAAGCTTTAATTTACCGGGTTCATGCTAATTCACGACTCCGGCTTCAGCGATAGCGTTTCTTAGAAAATAGAATTTAGTCGGAATACCCAGCGTACATACTCCTTATTGTAGTATCTCATCCCTAGCTGGGCGTAAATGGTGGTCATTTCAATAGCGTTGACGTCCGAAACTTATAACAAGTTGCGCTTTTAGTGTACACTAACATGCCACGAAAGCCCAGATGTTAGCGTACCAAGGGTAACAAAACGCGGTACGTAACAATCTGGAAACGCAACGGCTGGTCTAAGCGATGCTTGTAAGTTGCGAAATTAGGTACTCTTTTGCTCTACCTATCTCCGGTATCTATGGACCATCTACCAAGATAGGTGAATCGGCCGGTCTTGGACGCTGTCACATGCATGTAAAGCGAACGTAGGGGTTAGCAATGGAGTTCTTGCGAGAACGGCTTTTCTGCCGAACTCTAGTAGAGGTATCCATCTTTCCCGAAATTCGCTACGTAGCCATTCTACTTCAGTACTTCGTATATCCAACGTATCTCGCTGTACACTGACTACAACGCAGTATCTTAAGGTCAGGAGGTGCTCACTACTCAGTAGATATGTTACATCGTGAAATCGAGCCATTGAAGTACACTCTAAGGATTGTATGAGACTTGTCGTAATTTCTTTAGGACTTTCAAATGAAGTCACGCTTCTTTGCGGGCCGCTTGAAATGATGCCTCTCACCGAGGCCGATAAGAAGCACAACTGCATCATAATGAGCGGCAGCAGAATAGCAACGCTCGACCTCACAATGATTAGTATGAATAGTATTTTTGGTGAGCGATAGGCGTTGCTAATCCGTAAAATGGTCTTTTTAAGGGATAGGTGAAGCAGCATTCAGATCATTTATACAAAACAATTAGGAGTAAGATCAAAATGACAGCAGTGGCTCATTGATCAAGACAACGTTTATAAGTACCTACTCGCGGCACTAGCACAGCGGCGGTTTGAGGAATTGCTTGATAGTTGTTAAAGTCGTCTTAAACCCTCTAAGTTACCCGCCAGGACTAATATCGTTTTTAAACTTTATAATAATAGTTACGCTAGACTTTATAAAGCTAGGGTTTTTAACCCGTAAACGACTTATTAACCCGTAAGATTAACGTTATTTAATACGTTATATAATCTGTATTAAAAAGTAAATATTTTTTATTAAATAAATTATTTTATTTTTTTATTATTAAAAAAAACTATTTATATTAAATAATATAATTATTTAATTTAATTTATTTAATTATATATAAATAATTATTTTTTATATTTATTTATTATTATTTAAACTTTCGCGATTTATAATATTTTTAATATAATTAATATTTTATAACATTTTATAATATTTTTAATAAATTTTATAAAAATAAAAATATATAAAATTTAAAAAAATAAACTAATAATTTATACAATATTTTATATATATACGTAATATTTTAATTTTAATATAAAATTAATAAAAAAATAAATACCCCGCCAATCTTACAGGTTAACAAGTCGTTTGCGAGTTAAAAACCCTAACTTTATAAAATCCAGCGTAACTACTGTTATAAAGCTTAGAAACAATATTAATCCTAGCAGGTAAAGTTAATTTCGGGTATATCTTGATCATACGCTGCGACCGGGTCATCACTAACGTCGACATCGCTGATATCACTGCTTTCAAGATCATTCCGATCAGGGTCGGCTGCTGGGTCGAGAGCCTCTTCAATGTGTTGCTCTACTACAATGGTGGACAGAGGTCAATGTCACCCGTCAGTTTGGGGAGCAAGAGTAAGTTGTTCAGCGTATTTTCTTCACTTGTGGCCTGACATCGACGCCTTTCTGGCTTCGGGGCCTTCTTCCTCTGAATGCGAAGTCCCGGGAAGTTTTGTAGCCAACCATTTATGATACGCCTGAATCGGCGCATTTCCAGTGTAACTTTGATAACCTTGTCGCCAACGCCGAATCCGCATGATAGGATATCTGGTAATTCTCCTATAAAACGATATAGGGTACGAAATAGTACATATATGTTATCTATGCCGTCTTTCGGGGCTCCCCGCCAACGCTCGAGAAGACTAGGGCATGTATCATATCGGTCATATGAGAACAATAGAGTCCAATCGCTTCAATCGGGCTACTAAAAGTCACAATTGTGATATCCCTACGCTCCGAGCAAATTAGTAGTTAGGGTATTTCCACCCTTCTTTGGCCCATAATCACGTTATGTACAACCGTAACCTTCGTGCTCACCTAGTATACGTAATCTGGTTACTCATATGTCTTATCATTGATGTCTTTACCGCGAAGACTGACACCGCATTGGCTTGAGGCTCGTGCTTCAATACACGCGAGACTCTCCAGGTACGCATTACGTCTCAACTTACTACCAATGAATACCTGCCATAATTGCGGATCTTATCTCGACAGCTTGAACATTTATAGTGTACTCATCACGGCGACGGCAGCGACATCGGGATGCTCTCTTGGGATGATTTGCCAGACGAACCAGCCACATATACTCACACAGCGTCTAACGTTGAGCATGTGGTATCTTGCAACATGAAGTTTTTTTCTTTCCGGCCGTATACAGTGGAGTCCCAAGCTGATGACTATAAATACACAATCAAATCTAGCATTTCTCATAATTCTATTCACGATCTCTCCCGAATATTGATCAATCTAGGCGCATTTCTATCTGCTTGCCAATCGTCACCTCCTTACCTCAAATTCATCATCGGTCTACGAAGCCCATATGCTAAGCAACTCTCTGTTTATAACAGAAAAGCTTTGTGATTACTTCGTACGTTTCATAACACTATTGATGAGATGGACGAAATCACATGTAGGTGATACTTAGCCTAGTAATCATGTCCGGTTGTGCCCCAGGCAAGAGTTAATACTGACCGCTCCCAGCCAAGATGTCGTCGTGTTGTATAGAGTGCGGTGGCTCCGGCAAGGTCAACGAGGACTGCGATGTGTGCGGAGGAGGGGGGTCGGATATGATCGACTGCGACTGCGGCGAAAACATTAACTCTTGCGAAGAGTGCTGTGGTATTGGATGTAAGCCTAAAACCTGCGAGGCTTGCGAGGGCATTGGGAAGAAGGAGAAAGACTGCCCCAAATGTGTCTAGAGTTTCACCGGCCGGGATGATTCCTACGTTATGGGCTATATCATGCTGCTCTCTCCTACGATTTTATCTGCTCTCTCCTACGATATAAAATCGTAGGAGAGAGCAGCTTACATGTTTCAGCCTGCGGTTTAAGCTGTCAGTTGCCCCCGCAGAAAGCGAAGTCCTGTAGATGAGATCCTGGGGTTTCTACAAGCTATAGCCGTATAAGTCGACATTCTGTGTTATCTCGCTATATCAAGTGGCGCCTTGGGCTTGGATCAGCATGTGAAAGAGATGAAGCGGAGTTGTACCCGGCCAAAACAAGAAGCAGGTACCGGTAGCACGCATGAGACACTGCAGTATTCCGCGAATAGTTGAAGTACCTAGCACTGCATTGCACTAACAAATGCGCTAAGTAATGGAACTGCCGGGGACTTGCCTAGGCTAGGCTTAGGCCAGAGCGGCATCAGGTGAAGCTAACTTCTATTAAATTGTAGAACATTGCTATTGGTGCACCCTGGTTTGTGCTATTGGTGCACCCTACCGGGCTGTTTTGGCTGGCAGCCCGGTTGCACACCCTCTTTTTATTGCTGTTTTAAAAGAATTGAGTCTTCTAGAGCTGTGCGAAGCTTCGAGAGCATTTAATTGACGGTATTTAACGCACCAGTAGTGCTTTGCGAGGTTTGTTTCGTAAGGCTGTTCCGTGACCTCTACTTTGTGAAGCTGCTCTAAAAGCTTGAAATATAACGAGCTACAATAGCTTCGAAAAGGCTCAAACAACTCTAGAAGGTTTAATTCTTTTAAAACAGCAAAAAAAAAAAAAAAAAAGATCGAAACAAGTGTGTACAATCGGGCTGCCAGCCAAAAACAGCCCGGTAGGGTGCACCAATAGCACAAACCAGGGTGCACCAATAGCAATGTTCAAATTGTATTAGTGATACTCCGTATGCAGCTTACATAGAACGTTGCCAACATATAAAGTAGGTGTGGTTTACAGAAGATAAAAGTTACGGTGATAGCTAAAGATCTTGTGTGAAGCACGATATAATTACACTCGAATGTGCCCCTTGCAGAAAGTGGCCATCTCCGGATTCGCAGTTGACATAGTTGTGCTACCAGTGGTACGGATGAGATACGCTACACCGCAACTTACACGGAGTTGCCAACGCTTGGATTCTCGATCTAAGCAATCAACTAGCAGCGTCGAGGAGGTTCATAGCAGAAATTCATAGAATGCGGATATACCGGTCCAAAGAGGAGATCACAATTCCAACAGATGTGAACCTGACAGAATTACTACACTCATCAGCCTACCCGGATTTGCCAGAATCCCATCTGATCGCCAAAGACAACCTCACGAACCGCAGCGTCACGATCGGACGGCTGCGGGAGCGCGCCGGGCGCATCGCCAAGGGATTTCAGGACAAGCTCCGGCCGCGAGACCAGGCGCGCTGGGCCATCATCCTACCTAATAGCGTCGAGTTCCTGGAGCTCGTGCACGCGATCCTGTGGACCGGCGGCGTCGCGTGTCCCGTCAACCATGCGCTGAAGCCCGCCGAGATCGGCCACGGGCTCGCCGTGTCGCGGCCGGATTACGTCGTTGCGTACGGGCCCGTAGTACCCGCGGTGCGGGAGGCGGTAAAAATTGCTCAAAAGAAACTCGCAGACGCAGGTGTGGCGTGGACGCAACCGCAAATTTTCACGATCATCGAGCGGGCGCCGGGTAGGGGTAAGGAGGAACAGGACCACTTACACGTGCCAGAGGACTTCTTCGCTTCATCGCGCCTTGCGATCCCGCATTATAGCGACACGCGCACGCGGCTGGCGACGATCCACCTCTCGTCCGGGACGACGGGGCCTTCGAAGGGCGTGGAGCTGACGCATTACAATTTCGTATCCAACTGCCATCAACTCTTTTCGCGGGACCCGGCCGTGTTCGCGTCGCACGCGCGGTGCGTGGCGTACACGCCGTGGGCGCATATCGCCAACACCACTTTACCGCTATTTCTGGGACCATGGACGGGGATGTTGCACCACGCCATGCCGGCGTACGATTTCCGCACGTACGTCGCGCTCGTCGGGTCCATCCGCGCCACTACGTTCCAAGGGGTGCCGAGCGTCGTCTTGCAGCTCGCTGCTTCGTCCGATGTTGCCGCGCGTCATCATGACTACTTCTCGCAGGCACAGGTCATTAATGTCGGCGGTCCGCTGCGCCGGGAACTGCGCGAGCGTCTCCTGGCAATGGCCCCCTGGAAACTCAACCAGGTGTACGGCATGACCGAGGCGGCCGGGTACGTAGCGTACCAGCGGCTCGGCTCGGAGCTGGAAGACGGCGTCACGGGGCAGTTACTCCCGAACATCGAGGCATGTCTGAAGAAAGAAGACAGCATCGAAGATGCGCCCGAAGGCGGGCCAGGCGAGCTCTGGCTGCGTGGACCGAACATCACGCGCGGGTACGCGTTTGACCCGGCGGCGAATCGCAAAGGGTTCCCGCTGCCGGGGTGGTATAACACGGGAGACGTGTGCACGATCGATGAGCGCGGAAACGTGAGCGTGGTCGGGCGCACTAAGGATCTGATCAAGTACAAGGGCTTCCAGGTCTCGCCGGCCGAGCTCGAGGCGCATCTCAATGCGCACGCGTATGTCGCTGAGGCTGGCGTTGGCGCTACTTGGGACGAGAGCCAGCTCACAGAGCTGCCGACTGCTTGGGTCGTGCTCAAGGAAGACCGCTTCAGGACTGCGACTGCTGAGGAGAGGATGCAGGCGCTGCGTGAGATTCACAGGGACGTCGACGGCGAGGTCAGTGGTTATAAGAAGATCCGCGGCGGCGTGTGGAGCACGATGTACCTGCCGAAAAACCCTACGGGCAAGATTCTGAGGAAGCAGCTTGTGGAAATGAGGGATGGGCTGTGTTCGTTGGACGCAGTCGCGAAGGCTAAGCTCTGATGTGGATATGATGCGTGATAAAGGGATCTTGGGTTGTGGTCAACTAGATTTCCACCAACTCTCATGTCGTACCTAAGAGTATTACTGAAGACAAAGCCCCTAAGCAAGACACACGGTAAGGAAGAATGTAAATTTCGGACTGTTCTTGTCAGTTTCTGCATGGAGCATAGTCGGCTAGAAAGCTTTCGATCCGCGGCGCGATTCTTTGATGATGCAGGGCCGACACTGCTGGAATTGTATATATACTTTATGTATCAAGCCCTCTATGAACAGACCTTTACGCTCCTATTTTAGCAAGCCATGACGCCGGGGAGTTTTGGTACACACTAGGAAGATCAATGCTATGAATTTATTCCTCAGCTTTCACGTCCTCCTTTTCCGACTTCTTGTCTGTCGCTGTTTGCTTCTCCCACATGGCGTGATAACTGCCTCCTAGCTCGAGAAGTTCGTTATGGGTGCCCTTCTCAATCACTTTACCGTTGTGGAGGACGATGATTTGGTCCGAGTTAACAATGGTGGAAAGACGATGCCTGTATTACTCCACGTTAGCCCCCGGATTCCCGTCATTCATTTCGTAGTTTATTGCGATCATTCTCCGAAACTTCAGATCGGAAAGGCATGTATGGTACTATAAGGCAGGTACAGCACATAGCCACTTTTCACGTCAGGAACAATAGCTGTAAGAAATATACGTACGCAATAGTGACCGTGGTGCGACCAGCCGTCACCCGCTCCAGAGCTTCTTGAATCTGCCTCTCCGTATGCGAATCAAGAGACGCAGTAGCCTCGTCCAGCAGCAGGACGCGTGCGTTCTTCAGAATGGCACGTGCAATGGCAACCTAAAACGAGTTTTGAGCAACAAGCGCTGATTACTATTACTGTATCCGAAAGACGATCACTTACCCTTTGGCGTTCGCCGCCCGATAGTTTCAATCCCCTCTCGCCCACCTTGGTATCGTACTTGTCTGGGAACGCCATGATGCGATCATGGATGTTAGCTGCCCTGCAGGCTTCGTAGACATCGGCCTCTGTTGCTTTGGGATCGGCATAGAGCAGATTGTACATGAGCGTGGCGTTGAATAAGACGGTGTCTTGCGGCACGACGCCTATGTGTTTGCGTAGCCCGTCAATCTTCAAATCGCGGATGTCGTGTCCATCGACCGTGATGGATCCCTTGCCCACGTCGTAGAATCGGAAGAGAAGTTTCAAGCATGTGGATTTGCCACTGCCTGATTCTCCTACAAGTGCCGTTTTGGTTCCTGGTGCGACGGTAAAGCTGATGTCATGTAGAACGGGTTCCGCATTTTGATAAGAGAATTCGACGTTGTTAAATTTGATTTCACCTTTGCATGAGGGTAAGTCTTTGGCATCAGGTTTTTCCACGACGCCGGATGTCTCGTTGAACTAGATTCAATTAGCCTCGTGGATGAGTCTGGAGATGCAGACAACTTACTAATTCAAGCATACGTTCTGCCTCGATCAGATTGTTCTGAAGCATCGTATAAAAGGTACCGAAGAAATTTAGAGGCGCCTGTAGCTGAGCGAAATAAGTGATGAGACTGACGAAATCAGATACCCTTTGCTGGCCATTGGCGATCTTGTAAGTAGACACAACCACGATCAGAGCGACGCCGATTGTGAACACCGAGCTTTGTACGAGATTGAGGAAGTTGAGTGACAGTTGGACGAGGCGCTCGGCCTTTTGGTACGTTACGACATGACCCTTATACTTTTCTGTCTCTGCGGGTACGGCGCAGTTGTGTTGGACCGTTTCATAAGCCATAATGGCATCAGATCTGATCCATTGTTAGTGTTGTTTGTTGCATAGCTGTTTTCTCACTTACTTGGCGGCCTCCATCTCTCTCGCTTTTGTCGCCATATCGCGTCTCTGCTTTCCACGATATTTGGCCATGTAGATAGTCATGAAAATGTACGACCACATGATGACTAACACAATGAGTGTGTAGAAAGCATCGTACTTAAAAAAGAACACGACGGCGGCCACAAATATGTCAAAAAGCATGGGAAACACTTGAAACAAAAAGTTTTCCAGGAAGGTGTTTATGGCACTGCCTCGACTCAAGGCACTCGTAACCTCTCCGATACGTTTGCTCAGGTGAAAGTCCATAGACAGCCCAAGCACGTGTTCGAAAGCGGCACACGATAACCTTCGGTACAGAGACTGAGACACCGGAATCCATAAAACTGCACGAGCGGCCCCGATGGCACCTTGCTGGCCTTGAAGACCTCGATATACCACGTAGAGTATGACTTCTTTGTATGGAATCTTGCCGTTTCCAAGAGAATCAACAAGTACACCAAGTTGAAGTGGGACCAAAATGTTGACTTTTATCACGGATTAGTGATATCGACTTTCTCGTAGCATATTAAGAAGTCTTAAAGATATTTTCTGGAAAAAGCAGGGTCTATAACGTGAGCATACTTACCAATACGCTGAGCAACCAAAAGGAGCACACAGAGAAGAACAATCGCCTGATGCAGCGGTGCATTGGCCGGCCTAGAGAGTGTCAGAGGTGGACCGACAGTTTTGGCTGTATAATGTGGAAGCCTCACCATAAATAGGGGAAGAGTACGCGCGTGCCGGCAAGGTAGTCAAACCAATTGGACTTCGACGGATCGCGAGTTTTCTTAACCTCGGGTTTCGCCGCAGCAGCGGCAGCCGTTGTGCCACCATACCCGTTCGCGGAGCTATCACCGTTTGCCAGAAGCGGCCGTTGTTCGGCTATTGTCCCCGTCTCGGTTTTTCTCAGCTTGTATTCTTTAAGAACAACAAGAAAGATCATGACTATGAGCAGGGCAATTCGTGCCATAGCAAGGCCAAAGAGGCTGTCAAGCAGCGCTAAGGGGGCATCGATAACCTGGCTCTGAGACAAGAACACGGCAGCAATAACGGCCTCAATCAATATGCCTATTCCCCACGCGAACGCGTGAGACACCGTTGGAGTCCATGGTCCATCTGGGTCAGGTAATAGCCCAGCCAGGAAGTACAGCAGGACAGCAATGTACGATGCCTATTGAAGAGGTGAGTGGGGATCTTGTCGAGACATCCGACTTCTTACATACTAAATAAGCGCTGTAAGGGAAGTTGGCTTGAGGATCCTCGTTCACAATAGCGTTATATGCGGCGAGGACAATGCTAGCCGTCTGCAGTAGGCAATTAGCATGCACAATTCAAAACTAATAGCAATAGAGAGACACATACAAGCAGCGGCGTTAAAGCAAGCTGCACTACCCACACGCATCGCGCGTAAAAGCGCCGGATCTTCTCACTGCTCTTCTCATCGACGTCAGGGCCGCTACCGGCATACTTGTACCTATACCGGGCGAGCTGCGACAGCAGGAGAGTGGCAATTAGACCGCATGGGTAGAAGTAGAACCCAATTGTGAGCCCGAGCTCGACATTCGCCATCTTAGCCGGGTTCAATTGACCGTTGGCCGCTGCAGTGTACCAACCGACCAAGACGCTGGATGGTACGGTTTGGAGTTGAAATGTTGCGATACGGAAGCTCTGCGACGCTATCAGGTTTTCGAGATGTCTTATTGGTTGCGCGCGCCTGCGTACGGTGCTGACGGCGCGCTGCTTACTTAAGTGCGTACTGAAAGAATTCTGTCGCAGGCTTACGAAGTGAGATCGGTACCTGATTTCTACGTTCTATCACGTGACTGCTTCCCAGCCACCTTTAAGCCCTTACTTTGTACACTGCTCTTTCCTTAGTAGTTTCAAGTGTTGTTCAACATACCATATAAACATAGACGTTGGGGCACAAACGTGAGTGAACTTTCATGCTGTAAAGGTTGCGTCTTCAAAACGTAAAAGTTAACGTATTGGCAGAAACCTACAGTACGTGCCGTGGTCTCGCACTATATTTCTATGCACTAGCTAAGGTGCTCCGTAGATGAGCGACCAATTGCCCACCAACGGGAGAACACAAAGTCACTTATGTCTCACTATTGCTGTAGAGCATTACCTTATTCTCAAGAAGAAGAAGGAAATCTCATAAAATCAGCAGAGAAATCTAAATGCTTACGTTGATATATAAACCCATTGCACACATGGACCATTTGAAGCTCTATCATTCTGTCAAATGGGTCAAACCGTCCTCACTCACTTACAACATTTAAGATAAAGCATTGCCACATCAAAAGCTTAGGTCTAAGCTTTACATGACTTAGGAGTTATGAAAGAGAATGAGAGCGTGCTTCACACTCATTGGGACGCACATAAGTATATTAGGCAACTTGTTGCGAACTCTCAATATGCAGTGTGCCACTTGCTCCAGAAGCATTCACTTCTCCGTGACGTCAACTATGAATCTCAATTGGCAAAACTAATTTATAAGGCCTTGTTACTGATCGGGCCTATCATGTATTTCTGCTTCTCGCAGTTATGCGAGCCCCAAACCCATTAGAACATGTCGACCTACACACATGTATCACTATGTTTCTTCAGGCTGCTGCTCCTATAATTCACATACGACATAGGCTTATGACATATTCCACGCCAGAGTCAGTCGCCCAGTGCTATCTGGATGAGGGCCTATATGATCTAGATGCCATTTACGGCCTGCATTGGTGATACTGGATATACCTATGCGCAGCATCTTAGGGCCTCCTGCGATAACGAGTTACTCAGTAACAACAATCAATATTCTGAGATCTGTATATTTACTACTCTATCTAGAACAATTTGGCCATTATGTCTTCAACCCTTTTTCTCGCTGCCAAATGATAAGACATAGGGTATGTGTGTAACATTCGCTAACGTGACCATTTGCCGTGCGCAATTGCCGTCATAATGATAACCTCCTAAACTCGCAAGCAGTATTGCACATCACACTTATCTATATATGACTACACAATTCTCTGCCAAATGCCCGTCGCATCCCGAAGATATCAAATCAAACATGCCATCTGCTACGGTAAAGAGGCTGAGCAGGTGCTGATCTCATACTCTAAAAGGCGTCCGGCTCTGACGGTACCGGTGAAAATGGTCGTTGAAAGGACCCGAGCATGTACACGGAAGCTGCAGGCTGAATCAGAGATTATTCTTCTCCTCGGGAATGATATCAATTGCAACATCAATCTTGATCGTGGTTGATAGGAAGGGACAGATAATGATACTACGAATTGCCTTGAGCGTGGTTCCGAGCCTTCCAAAACTCGATGAGATTCGGCTGCCACTCAGCTGTGAGTTTTCTGCACGTCATCCCCGATCTTCAATGAAGAGGTAACATCAGATGCGCGTTGTAATTAGGCCGCCTACACTTTAGCGATTAAGAGAAGACGTCTCGCGATATGTCTGGAAGTAGATACTACTATATTCATTCGCCACTTAGTACCATTAGAATCTGTTATTCAGCTCTGTGGTGTTAATTAAAACTTGCGCTCATCGTTGTTCCGCACAGACATACAAATACTTTGCTAAGCCAATCATGCAGATTTTTGCAGATTTTAAAAGTCATATGTCCCAACAAAACTCCCTAACATCATGGCCAATGAAGTTCGTAATCCCTAACGTCATAGGAGGCTGCTGCATTGCATTGATGCATTCTACGCATAAAGGCCTCACTCATCATACGCTGTAGGCTCTCCCCGAGCACACTGATCTTGGCAAGCAATCGACGGGCACTGCCTCGGATCCTTCAGAGCCTGCTTGCACCACACAACACACGCTGAATGCGTTGCCGGTGATTATCGCTAAGCTGCCGGCTGCGATTCTAATAGGTAGCCCGATAACATGATTGTAGGTCGGTAGGCAACAGGACTGAGCAAGTATGAGGCAATCCTCGCGGCCGACAGGGCATACGAAGCGAATGCGCATCTTTCATCCATGGCCACGTTTTTCCCGCGTCCAGCCGCAGCAGCAGGCTCTGATGCGTGCGGGTTGTAGACCGAAGAACGGAAAAACTAAAACTAATACTGCTGACAAAGAGGCGCAGCGCAGCCCGTCGAGCCTCGCATCGCAGGCGCGAAGCTGCGATGGATGGATTTCGGGGCGCCCACGCAGCCAAGTTGTCATGTGGCGGGGTGGTCGGGCAATGCATCGGCGGCACTATGGTGCCGTTCCATAGTAGCACTGGCAAGGATGGCGAGCCCACCTACCTATGGGACTCGGCCATTCACTCACACGGCAATCTGACATTTGCATCCGCGGCGGCCACTTGAGATCAGGTAGTGTGCTTGCTGTATGTACTGTAGGCGAAAAAAAGTAGCGTAGGTAATCAAGTCAGTTAGGTTTGTTCAGGGCGGGCGAGGAAAAACAAGTGCCGAATCGCCTGTGCGCAACCGTATCCATGTCACGCATGAGATCGAGTTCCTCTGTTGTTACCTTACCATAACATATGGAACTCTAGAGTCCTATAGTAGAAAGGGATTGCATTCCAAGTAATCATTTTCACGCAGAAATGGGTTATTTCCGAAGATTTCTTCTCTTTGGAAGGTTATACCCGCGTGTTGCTTGGCATTGGTAACTTGCCTCATGTCGTGTAAACTCAACCTGCGACAGCATGTATGTATGTATGCAACTTCATGGATGGTAGGTATACTACGTATGATACGCAACAACCACGCACATGAACTCGTCATCCGCTAGGAATGGCGGACGGCGACTTTAATCCATAAGCCGACAGAACGCCCTCGCTTACATAGTACATTTGTACGGAGTAGGTAGCGTACATACAGTAGTTTGTTGTGGAGGAGGCCTGGAGCGAGAGCCGTAATGTCAAAATCCCATCCTTCACTATCTAGGAAAATGCTGACTCGCATCTCGTATGGAATCGATATCGCTTTGAGCGGATCCCTCTCCTCTATCGTGTACCTACGCTAAAAGCTGTCGCGCAGCGGCTTCAACCGTTCTTCAAGGGGAATTAGCGTCTTGTAGGGCGCGAAGCATGGACTAGGCTTGTGGCTAATGTACACTAGATAATTACTAGGTATACTGCTTGTGAACAAGGTGTAGCGCCGTACTGAATAGAGAAGGTGATAGGGCCAAGGAACGACAGCCTTTCACACCGAACTAGGATTCCCAAGATCCTGCGCCCAGGGTCGCAAGTGACAAATTGCCACGAGGAACCATGAGATTGAGATCAAAAACTACCGGCGGAATGAGACCGATCAACGCTTATGGAAGCATCCGGGAACTGGCGATCATCATGTTCAGCTGGGATGGACGATGTGATGATCGACTTGAAGGCGGACAGCTCTGCGCACCATCACAGCCGCTGAAAGCCATAACTAGCAACGTATGTACGAAGTAATTATGAAAGAAATACAGGCGGAAGACCCGCTGCAAGTGGCTTCGCACATGGAGGGCGGAACAACGTCGCTTAGCTAATATATGGCTGCATGGCTTGACCAGTGGTCCAGTGGTGCAACCAAGTTTTGTCGCTTGCTGCATACATAATGTACTTACAACTGCAGTCACTGCAACCTTTGCTCGGTTGTTCGGAAGCATGGCGAATCGCTTCGCCATGGCACCTTAAACGATTCGCTGTTACAATCCCGCATTGTATAGGTACTAATAGGCATGCTAAGGTTAGAAGAAAAACATGGAACAACCGCTGGCAAGGCGGTGATCCAACGAGTTTCCAGGGTTTCAGGGTCCTTTCTTGAGCTCCGGTTCCTGCGTGGATCTTGGTCTCATGATGCCATCGCACCTAAGGTAGGGTAGCATGCAGGTGCTGACCTAGGCAGCACACAGCCTATCTACGCTATCTATCCTTCGTAGATCGTTCAGGTGTTGCGTGAACGGGCTGGGCTGAGGCGCTGCCGTAGTACGAACTATCCATGAAAAGAGGCTTGTGAGCGCTAAATGGGAATCACTCAGAGAGGATTCTTCGGCTCCGAACACTTGAATTACCAAGCGTAACGGAATACCTAGTCCACCAGATTTCCAGAGTTTTGACCAGTCTTTTGATCTTGAAACTGGAATACCTGGCAGGTTTGGTAATAAAAGCAAGTGTTTGTCAGAGTTGACGGCCTGAGGCCCGCATCCGAGGCCCGTGTCCAACGCCCGTGTCATTGCCACGTCAAACCTCCCATATTACTTAGGACGGTAAGTTCCTTCGAGTTTACACTAGCCCTAAGGCACAACGGAGGCAGTCATCAAGCTAGTGTTCAAGCATGCCAACATATCTTGCTTTGTGTATGTACGCAATCCCTGACAAGACCAGCACTATGCTAAGTGCAGTGTAGTGCGGTCGACAGGGTCCTCTGTCGTGTACGATGCCGGATCGAGTGTAAGTAGGTACCTTCGCTGTTTCATCCCGTTTGTGTCTTAATCAAAATCCCCGGTACTTATCCGTAGTGTCGTTGGTGTAGATTTGATAGGACCCTTTCGTCCGCCGACGTGCATCTCATCTTGGACCCTGCCAATCTTGGACCCTACTTTGGACCCTACCAGCTTGGACCCTACCGCCATGAACCCTACCGCCTTGGACCCTAGATCCTTTACCTAATTGTGACATGGGAATTAAGGCACAGCTATGGATATTATCAGTCATTCACATAGAACCGCATACTTTGCGCATATGTACCTGTTGTCCATAGGTTGTTTATACGGATAGCCTATCTGTATGGTCTAGGGTAGCGAATTACACGGCGAATCGCTTGATCACATCATTTGCTATTAATACTCAACGCAAAGTGGTCGGTGCGCTGCTACTTCTCTGTTTTGCGGCTTTGCTGACATCAATTCGACTCTGATTGTGGGTATATGTGCCTGAAGATCTCGGCCAACCGAGGCTGATCTATCCCCGTCTAGTATCAAAAGTAACAGATCTGTTACCACACGGGGTGATATATGACGACAATAGGTAGTAGATCTCGCTAGAAATTTGTAAATAGAAAGGTCACAACGGCAATTGTTTTACGTGCCGTGGTAAGTGCCATTCATACACGTGCTGCATAGCGTAGGTGCAAGATCTCTCAGATATGCGAGTTTCAAAGCACAACATGATAGGCTCAGGAAGCACACAATTGTATCTCGAGTGCACCAATGAGAACATGATATGGTACAGCATGCATCCTGTCAACATCCTTCGATTACCCTTAGGTACAGAGGGTCTTCAGTACCATACTAGTTGAATCTCACCCGCGTCAATTAGTCTTACACTAGCTACATACCCTTGGGCAGGATCTAATGAACTTTGCTGTTTACGAAGGCCAATTTGACCGCTCATCCTTTTGCGCTACCTACGATAATTACTTGAAAGATTCTAGAACGGGAGTCCTAGGTGGGCAGGTCCATAATAACGGGGCAGTGCTTAGTAAGTACTGCAGTCTACATACACCTTACACCAGTATCCTCTTTCGCTCCAAGTCACGAACGAAGAACCAGATACCGATGTTAAGAGGAATGGGTTTCTCAGCGCTGCCACATGCATACCTTTTGTGGCGTCCTCTCTCTCATTAGCTAAGCGAACACACCATCGGCACTAAGAAGATAGCCAGATTGCACATGACCTCCAACCACCACTTATTGGTTTACGTAAGCACTGCTATTGTTGACTTGGATGAAGGCCTGGATCGTGTCTCTGCATCACCAGAGCATGGGTTTTATCACAGTCGTGAGTTTCTCCGAATTAGGTCAGCGAGCCGTGGTGCTACTGTTCGAGCCTGCCTTATGTCATGCACCTACAACGCAGTGCTGCAGGGTCGAGCTTCATGGACAACGATTGGTGTGTAAGCTGCAGCAGAGACCAGCAAGCCTGTGCTTGTTGACTTCAGATGGTAACGAACGTTGTCATGGCCGGATCGTTGAAATCAATGTGATGCTTTTTGCTTTTTATGCTATACAGGCTTGCAGCTTAAGTAGGCTGTTTCCTAAGATCTACAACAAGTCACCTCCAATAGGTGGGCTGCATACTCCGTGCTTCGATGCCCAACTATGTTTCGGTTGGACCGGCGCCTCCCGCGTGGCGCGCAAACGATAGGTCTTCGCAAACGTTACGCCTAAGGCAGTCCCCGTAGCGCCTTTGATGGGGTCCAAGATTGACGCTTGTCCCACCCCCGTCCTTACAGTAGCTCCTCCATGAATAGCTATACAATAGCACAGGTAGGTATAAGGTTGGAGGCAGTTGTGTAGGTGCCTAAACCAGGGGATGCTTGAGATAGTGCAGTGTTCCCTGAGTTAGCCTACACTAGTAGACTGGGGATCTAGTGTAGTGAGAATGCTTGTAGTAGCTATTGTGCAGTGTTAATCATCTTGTTTGATGTATTTTGCCCGATATCTTGCCAACTTGGATTTTGCGGGTAGGCGACGGGGCCGGCAAGGGCGGACAATGTACGAAACACTTTAACTGCGGCTTTCTATGATGCAGCATCGCGGCGCAGTTATTTAACGCTGGATACTCCGTACGGTGTATCCTATTAGACCGAGGAGATGGAAGCTCATGGAACTGTGGGGTTGGCTGGTATGGACATTACAGCTTTGGCATGTTGTAAACCATGGGCAAATCAAGTGTTCCGAATGGAAGCAACAGAGTTGAGTAACCTTAAGATAATTGTTGGTACGCCTATGTATGTACGGGCAGAGAGGCGTATGCCTATACATCGGACAAAAAGATGAATAAGGCATCGGTCAATCCTACACGTAGGTAGACCAAGATCGTTTCCCTAGCAAAGCAGGGTCTTATTCCCTGCACTTCTTATCGTCCATCTTGCCAATTGATCGCTGTGTAGAGCATAGGATTTGGTACCACGCAAATGCAAGATAAAGCCGCTGCATGTTGGCATGTCTCGACCTTGGCGTGAGAACGCCGAATCAATCCCTAGCGCACAGGAGGATGACAAGTCCCTGTAATTTTCCTCGATTTACCCTGCTGATCTCACTTCAGGGTCTTGCAGTAGTTTTCGGACTCGTAACTGAGAGCAATTACTTTTATTAATTTTTCGCTGATGCTGCGCTGACACTCTCCCGTTGTACATGGTGAATGTAAACCCTATCATAGCGTCTAATTCTCATGAGCAAGTGCACTGGGGTATAGAATCCTAAGTTCGCTACCGTAGCGAAGCGGATACCCGGCCGGGGTCGGTCGATCCGAAAGGGGCACATGGTCGCCCACAATTCCCCTAGTGCCATATACAGTTGAACCCTTCTAGATCCCTCGAGATGCAAGACTCCAAACGCCCTGTACGATTGTGTCTTGCATAATACACCTAGGAGAAAAAAACAAGGACAAGAGAACGGAATAAAGATAACAGCGCCTAACCCAAAACAGAGCCACATAACTAGCGCGTCATGTCTCCGCCTTCAGAGACGTGAGGCCTTGTGTACGCCAGCCATCGTCTCCTTCTACCGCGGCGCCCCGCTCCAGGAGCATGGCGGCCATGTCCGTCCGGCCACACATCACAGCTCGTTGCAGAGCGCTGTAGCCCGAGTGGTCTTTGCCATTTATGTTGACATCGGAGCGTTGTAATAATAACCGTAAGGTCTCAACGTTGCCTCCAGCGATAGCAAAATGAAGTAGTGGAGCCGTCGTCTCCGGTAAAGGTTTCGACATATCCGGTACATCACCGACTTTGGAATTGGTCATGAAAGGTGGGGTGACTGAAGAGCTTCCGGGTCGCGCAATCTTCCTGTCAACTGCTGACCAGCCCGCCGCACTATTTAAATCTGAGTCTGGAGAGGTAGCGTATGCCGTGGATGCTGCAAGGCTGTCCTCGAGTGAATATACCGACTCGGGGTGATATAAAGAAAGATCATCGGCATTGCCGTACATGTTGAAGCTGAAGACATATGATATTAGCTTTGTCGGGTAACTGCGGGTATTGGTGCTCGCTTACCTAGTCGGCATGGGTATCGTTTCTTGCCCCTCAGCACCGCTTACACCCCAGGGAAGAGGACTGGAGCAATTGGACGAATATGTGCCAGACATGCTGTGACTCCTGTGCGGAGGCTGATGCTGTATAGAACCAGAGGCTATGGCTGTGGTGACGGCTCTTGAGCGACGGCCTAAAGCCGGAGCTGCTGAGAGTTCCGGCACAACGTCATTGGATGTGGGCATTTGCGAATAATAGGCGGGAGCGGCATCGAACATCATAGGAGTATCTCCGTCAGATATTAATCCGAGGCCATTGACTTGCTCGGGGTGAGTATGTGACCATGTTTGCATGTAATCACCTATTTGCCGCGACCCATCTGCACCAGCCGTTGTTACAGGTATCTGAACTGGCTCTGTATGGTGTGGTGCTGGTGTGCTTTCGGGGCTGACAGGACTTCTTCCACCGGAGGTCATCTCCTGCTCTGGTGGTGGTGTCGTCGAAGCGTCTCCGCTGACAATTTCCTGTAGTTGCTGAAGCTGCTTTTTCAGCTTTTCCACTTCTTTTGTCCGGTCCCTCATGTTGCGACCTAGTTGATAGTTAGCTACGTAAGTATAGACAGCATAGCAAGTATCAAAATGCTACTTACGATAGGCTCTCTGGGCAAGACGGTTCTGTATTTTTCTTCGCTCTGCTGCATCTGGTAGATTCCGCCAATCCTCGTCCGGCTTCATAAGATCGGCGTAGGAGGTCGTTAGCGGACGGCCGCTGCGTGGTGATGATGTGCCCGACATGCTGGCTGTAGAATCCGTAGCAAATTGAAGCGTCATAGAGGTCAGATTTGGGATTGGTTCTTGTCAATTCTTGTCAACTGGTCAACTGTGAGGTGATGATGGATGGTGCAGTAGGAGAGAAGGAGAACGGGCTCAATTGATAACCTGGGCCAGCCAGAGAATGTATATTAGTTGTGGTGGCGGTTCCTCCTGCATCATTGCCCGGTAGGATGACGGGAACGGCAGGATGAGATACATGATATAGTGTAAAGTATGTACATGGGATGCATGTAACTACACAGAGAAGGGAAGGGAACCACACCTACAGTGTGGGATCCTTCATCAGAAAAAGGGTAGTACTGTTGCGCTTTAGCTCATATGCACGTCTTCCCTACACTAGCTACAAAAATTCAGGGTGAGATAGCAAGTGGAGGGGGGGTTGGCGTGAACCACATTGCTTAAACTCATTGGGGTACAACCCTTGAGCTACCCCGGTTCCAGCCCATTGACAACGAGAAGATGGATCTAGTATCTCAGACATCAGGCACTGACTGACTACCTGTGTTACCTACTTACTTTCCTCGAGCTTCAAGAAGCCCTATGATAGCGAAAGCCCAATGTAGGATCAAATAAGCCCGCAGTAGTCTGTGCTGACCCCTTCGCACTAGACATGACGAAATCTCCGGAATCCTGAACCGGATCAGCCATCGGCTAGCTGTCGTGAACAGCGAACTCTGACCTGGTTAGGAAGTCATGGGCGCTAATCGCTGCTGGCTGATGCCATTCGATTCTCTCTTCCCGCCGTATCATAGACAGAGAGGGTTATGTTTCCGGTAATCGGCTGCGCCTGTGCCTAGGAAACATCCCCGAATGGCGACGCCGGACAGCGAAACCACCGTCTCAGTGGGGACAGTCTAAGTGTTTCTTCCGTACTTCGTAACAGTCGGCGGAATACCAGGCGACCGAGTAGGCCTGAAGGGCAATTTTCTTGACCCGTACTGCAAACAAGCCTAAACCAACCTAAACTACTTCTTACATTACATACACCAGGCCGACTCAGGCCGAGCTCAGCCCGCGCAGGATGACCTCGTGGCTTGAGTCTATTCCGCACGCCTATGTAGCCTATGTCGTCACATCAAGTGGCTGTAGGTTTCCTTCTCATCGGCACCATAGCAGTTATTTCTAATGTATGTACATTCCAGGAATTCGAAATAGCATCAGGAGTGCATTTCCAGCCGCCGCCACAGTAAAAAAAAATGAACAGAGAGGTAACGCCCTTCTTCTGACGATCAATACGGTAGATCAAGCAATGTCTATGCAGCGCAGGGCACTGCACGGTCCCTAGAGCAAATTGATCCTTCAACCAACCAGGCGCTAAAATCACAAAAGATGGACAACACGATAGTATGCATATGATCCAGTTTATATAGGTCTACTGACATCTCCTTGGTGCCGAATAGGTTCGTTCCTGACGGATACCACGCCCCTCTAATCTGGAGGTTACATAGAGCATCTAGGTTGTGCCAGAATTAAGCTCTGACATGGAGATCGGCAGCAGCCACTTAGTATTATTCTAGAAGCCTGCATAATTTACGTTGCAACGGCAACCTTTCGCGCAGAAAACGGCCGTCCACCGGGATCACACCTTTTCGATTACGGTCTATGTCCGTTACTTGGTGGGGCATTCTGTGACTTGATAACAAATATTTCTGTTCGATTGACGTATTCGGGCTTTGACTTGCTGCTACTTGATCGCTACTTGATCAGGATGTACAGTAGCCGACTTCATCCCACGCTTGCGAACTTATTTCTATCTACCCTGTATCTCGAGTTCACTCGTCGTTATCTTTTGTGCATGCCAGCATGGCCGTAGCAGGTGCCCGTGACCCAGGCTGTCCGAATAATGGCCATGTGGTTCTATATGCGGTCTTGTCGTTATTATTGGACGAAACAGCCTTGATTGCCCTTCATCCTGGTCCACTCGGTTCTCCACGAAATGCGACTAGCGTAGAACGAGCCCACGCGAATTTAACGGGCTAAAATGTCGCCAGTCAGGTACCTAACCTACCCATAACCACACTAAGAGAGTATCGACTATGTGGAGCCTGGCCGCGGCAGCCGAGATGCGAAACGAGACATTCCCTCTAGTAGCCATGAGGATTCTGCAGGCTGGAAGGCTAATTAATATCAGCGATTTCGACCGTACTAGAACGTGTGTGCCGCAGTATTCGACCGGAATCGTGCTTAGTAAGGTGACAACGTACAGCAGCATCTTGTGACGAGGGCCAATGATGAAGAGTCACGAGGTACTGTTACCTTAGCAGAAACGCGGCCATCGAGCCCAGAGCCCAGAGCGGGTATTCCTAACGGCGTAGTTTAACCGAGACTATGTCCAAAAATAAAGGACATTGAGAGGTAATTATGCCAAGAACCTTGATGTTAGAATGTACAGATCCTATAAGCATCCAGGTATCTAGTTGTCGTGTTTGAAGGCGGATGCAGGCCTTTAGCAAGACTAAGGCGGCTCGACGAGAAGAGTATACGAAAACGACAGGGCCGAAACAGAAGCTAAGGCCTACATAGATGACCAGGGCTAAAAGCATGCCTTTGGACTCTATGTTCGCTTCAGATGCTACAGAACAGTGCGCCATGTAACAAGTAATCGAAGGAGCATTAGCCCTATAGCTTATTGAGGATGCTAAATGGAGAGGCACGTGGTATATAGGAACGGTGCGAGAGCTCTTATGTAAGGCTAGTCCCCAAACCGCATAGTTACTCATATGGTATCTTATAGTTAGCAACTACTAAGAAACTTTAATTCATGATGGTATTTTGATTTTCTAGATTCAAGAATTGGATCTAGGTGAAAGCTGATTCAGCACAAGAGAGACCGTATTTTGGCATCGTGGAAGTGCTCGTGAATGTTTTGCATGTACATCCTATTTCAAGCCCCACCCATAATTATGTACTTCGTAGCTGTTCATGCTCAGGCTACCTGGCAACATAAGTGTTCAGACGACAGAAATAAAACAGGGAGGGAGTGTATCAGTTATGATTTACCGTAATGGGTGATATTTTGCGTCAGTCGGGAATGTAGAGGGTATCGCTTTGAATTCGTGTATGCTCTTCATAGGTGCCAGTATCAAGTTGTGAAATCACTTGAATTGCAACATATCGAATCACTCACAACTAGTTGATTAATAACAGGGATCTTACGAATTTATCTACAAATTACCCGCGTACTCCAATTGATGGCTCATGGACATCCTGTTACAACCGTTTCTCAGACACTATTCACAAGCCACATTAGATTGCACTACTTAGATGCTTGTGACTGAGACACAGCCAACAGGTTTGCTTAGATCATCGCAATTGCATCACGGTCTCTTAAATTCCGTTTTCGACGTATAAATATCCGTAATAACAACTTTAGCTAGATAGACCAAACAAAAGTGGCGAACAGGTTCGTGCAGGATGGGGCCAAGCAAAACTCAGTCTAGTGCAATTGCAGCAAGTCAATCTGTCACCTACAGTACTAGTTTTAGTCTTGCCGATAGCGTCTTTTACGAGGAACCCACAGAAGTTGACTGCATCTCTGCCGGTCATACCTATTTCGTAGGTTATCACAATATTAGGTTGTTACCAAGAGTCGAGATCTTCCGCCCGTCTTTCCGTCTTTACGTCCGTGCGTTCCGTACAAATTGCAACACGTAACAAGTCTGCGCGGCATCCGGCAAAAGACTAAATGTTAGTCATCAAGGTCAGAACCACTGGTGTCATGGGTATCCTAGGCAGGGTCTCGAATGACAACTTGTAGATTTCCGGTGCGCGAATGCGACATTGTCATTAGAATTTTTTTCTCAACGCCGATCTGCCACATACCTACCGATCTGTACGTCTATGATATATCATTTAGAAACAACGCTTGCCTCCGGCACGCCGTATTGGGTCACGACATGTCTAGACTCTAGAACTTGACCAAGAGGTAGCAGCCTAGCTGTTAGACGATTCCACAATTTCGTTCAATATTACTCTCGCACCTGTATAGAGGACAAGGTGAGAAGAAAGGAATTAACGGGCATCTGCTTCGACGGGTCGCTCGCTGTGACGGTTCGTTCGCTGTGACAGTAACAGATTGTCCTTCTAAATGGTAACGGCATAGCGCACGGCATATGTGTTAGCGTTGCGTACGCACCTGCGCAGGTAGCCTGCGTCGGCTCGACTTGACAGCTTGCGTCCCGCAACAAAATTTCAAATTCCTCAGGCGAATTTGAACGGCAGTGCCCTTTTCATTTCTGCGCGTCATATCTTTCTAATTGAAATGCCTTCCTATTTCGGTTGGAAATACTTTTACTACTCAGAGTCCATCCCACGTGTTGTCGGTGTCCCAACTGAATAGGGATTGGCGACCTGTGGCACAGTTTTCTAGATGCACGAAGCTGTGAGCCTTTAGACACATCGAACCAATAAGCCTTGGTAGTCAATAGTTGCAGGTGGCTTAGAATCACCTGACTCTGCAACAATTCTAGCGTTTCGATCTATCAGATTCAAGCTCAGGGTAAAAACCTGGACAATGATGAGATGCGCCTCATGTCGCAAGTTTGGCTGGATTCATGTTTGATCAGTGGCACATCCAAAAAGCCTCCTTATGCGAACGCCTGCATACCTGAACGTGGTACTGCTAACGGAGACAGGCTATGTAATGCAAGAAATATGGTGGCGAGCAGTTCGGGGACCGGCGAATATTTTGGTCTAATTTTTTTTTGGGTTCTCATTCAGGGCTCGACTCAAATCAAGATAGTTAGTTGCAGACCACCGACGGGCGTTTTGCGACCAAATAAGCGAAAGGAGAGGTTCTTGTTTATTTATTTTCAGCTCTCGGACTCGACCCGACGTCATGATATCAGCCAATGCCTGGTACCTTAATGAGAGCTGAATCTGAATCTCCAACGAGATCGAGATACACTTCTCCGTATTATCTAGGCACTAGCGTTTAAGCATCCCGTCTTCTCGATTATTCAACAAGTCCCGGTGCTTAGCTACGGTACTGGGCGTTTCTTTCACCCTATCCTAGTCATTTCACACGTGCACCAGATCGGCCGTGAGGCAGGTAATTAGCGAACACCCGTCATCTAGCCTACACCTAGAAATGATCACCACCCTTTTTTTGGGCTACACTGCTATTTCGGGTAGGAGGGGTTCATCATCAAGGTTCATAATTGGCTCGCCGATCCGTTGGCAATGATGTACGGTATATATTCTTGTTTAATCTCTAATCATCCTCACGACTTAGACGTCGATCTCTGCATCCTTATCTACACTTGCGCCCGCAGGCAGGCTTTGTGGGATGTTTGCCTCGTGGTTGTTGTCCTGTCGCTGTTGCTTCAGCTTTACCAGTTAGAGTATGCGCACCGACGCCTGTGATCCACATCCAATGATGAAGTGGCGCCGCTCTTGCAGGAGATAGCCAGCGTTGACGAAGTGATGGACCGAATCGCAGCAACGGTGTCGACTGGGTCCTGCTCGGGCCTCGCGAGTTTTCCAACCGCCGACAGATGTCATGCATGCATCTAAGAATCTTTACATACTATACTAACTTATAGCCCACGGGTAGGGCCCGTTTTCGCTTCTGCAAAGTCGCCTATTCTTCGCTCTGCGCAGGCCTACTGCTAGGCAAACGGGACCCAAAATGACGCAACTGATTTGAGAAAGCTGGCTTCGCGAACCTGCAAATACGTGCATGCGCCGCTGATGGCCAACTGCAAGTATATGTCAACTTACAGCTTCGATTCCACGCCCGGGAGATGCAGCGGGATGGCGTTATCGTGAGTATATCCAGATCTAGGGGAACGGCCGTGGGGTATACTGTAACGAGAAGGTCGCCCATAAGCCCCGAATACTACCGTGGCACACGCATAATGCAAGCGGAAGCAGGGACATGACGCCAAATGGCATTTCGTCACCACGGCAGGGCTGCATGTTGGGTACGAGGTTCCATCGTGTCATCGCCCGGCCCTCAAGATAAGCTTTGGCAGCGCACGACTCCATGTATGTAGGTAACCTTTCGGCTTCGCCTACCCCAGCATTTAAGCATTTGATCTATATTGCTTCATATACCAGCGTACGACGTTAGGGTTGCAGTACTAGTCAGCTTCGTTCTGACAGACCTAGATGTAATAGAGCCCATCAATCCTCAAACATTCGCCAGATGGCCAAGGTCAACCGGTCAAGATGAACATTCACCCACGGTTCAAAATTACAGCATAAGGATAAATACAAATCCCTCTTCCGGTGTCAAGACCCCCCCGTAAGACCCCCTGCCTTCTTCATCATGATAATCTCCGTCCTCAGCTGAGAGAATGACCAGAATTTATTTCGTAAAGGCGGCTCGGCGTATTCATTCTCCTCGTTCGTTATCCTATTTTTGAGGCGGGAGTAGTGGTTCTCCCATTTTTGCCAGTGCTCTTCTTCTGCTCCCACATGTCTCCATAATGTTCCCCAACGCCTCTCACCAAAGACACTTGGGAGGCACGCTTATGTTATTGTGTAGACTTGGCGTGCCGTAGCGCCATGACTTTGCCGTTACGTTGGCCGCATCCTGCATGTCTGCCGTGTTGCTCCTTATTTTCCTCTATCCGACAATATCTCAGGCCATGCCGTGACGTCAATGCACAGCTAGTGTTTGCGTAAAAGCGGTACTCCAACGAAGCTATGATCACGAAATCCCAGGCCTTTCCGTCCAAATCTTGAAACAGCTTGTCCACTTTGTGGTTGGCGCTAGATGGTCCAATTACGAAACCTACGGGTAAGACATTTCGCCCCATACAAGAGTGACTGCAGAAATCAAATCCTGACATATCATAGCCAGGCAGTCTTTGCAATATCCAATGCAATAATTCTCTTATTAATGGTTGTTTTCATTACATAATAGCACGGATGCTACTATGAAAATCTCGAGATGCTGAGCGGCAATTGTGAAGCTCGCTTCTCCAACTCAATTGCCGGCCGGGTATAATGTCTCAGACATTATCAATCACACTTTCCCATTCGAGACCGATGCTCGATCTGTTAGAATCTTAATCATGAACTCAGTTTGGATCATGTTATGCTTAAATACAACATAGAGGATAGGGTTATCCTTGCGAATGAAGTTGGACGTCCGCCACGACGATGAGGCACTGAGTATTACTATGAGATCGCATCGACAGTAACAATCACTCATTTGACTTACTAATACTCTCATGATGCTTACGCAAAATAGTTACACACGAAACGACGGGCTACTATCAGAATTCGAGGTTCGAGATATACCAAAGTTACCAAGCCCGCTACATCTGTCACATGGCGTGGTTATTCAACTTCATCGAGATGATTCGCGGAATCTATCACGATCTCTATAGCACATCATTTGGTAGACACGCAGCCTGTTCATTATCATGGACCTCTATGCCGTAGTTTTATTAAAAAGATTTATTAAAAAAATAACATTGCTTAAAGTCGTTTCGGAAACTAATTCATTTTCCCCATTTCTGGATCAGTTCCGGGTCCCATGTGTCCAAAGTGAGACGAAACTCGAGAATTGGCATATGCCCCTAAACTTTTAACACGCCTGTTACTAACACGACGTACATGATCTATAATCTCGCGAGTTTTAAACTCAAATATGATGAGAACAATTGAGGCTAAGTCCTGCTGTAAGATAGGGATGGCAACAGATTAATTATTTTATGTCAATATATTGCATCTGGGAATTGGCCCTTGCTTGTCAGTCAATAGCCCAAGATTTGAGCTTGGACTACCGGAAAAACTAAAATAGAGCAGCTTGTGATTACAAGAAGTAACTCATTTATATTCGTTAGATAATGCTCCCGTTGAGAGGGTAAAGGGGGGGTTGCTACCGAAACTGATTGCTTCCCTTTGAGGTGAGCCTACGCTGACATGACATCGCACCGGTTTCAAGATCTGCATACGTAGAACTATATAACATACGAAGATACGGTATGTTGCACATGGAATTAAAAGCATGTCCGTTGTGATCTGGTTTAACAATAGTTTATGATATGTGAATTCATTGTTATGGGAATGTAAAGATAGTACGAAATGCCCCGGAGACTCGCATTCCCGGATTTATAAAGATCAAAAAGCGAAGAGGGATAACTAATTCGCAGAAAAGACTGGATTTATTGACGTAGAGCAAATCTACAAGGTCATGATACAACTGATTAATGTAAGATTGGTGCAGGATAGGAAATATTGCGGTTGGTCCAATGCATTTGAAAAGTCTATACAGAAGGGGGATGAAAAACACAGGTCCGGTAGATACTAACATAGAGGCCCAGGAATGAATGTGTATTAAGCAGGCTTTATTCTTGGGATCCTGAAAAAGCTATATTGACAGCATTTTAGAAATTCTGACTACCACATATGCTTATGCCGCGCACTCATTAGATTAGTTAGGATGCTGATATTTTCCGAGCATGCAGCACAACTCTCTTCCTTACCAAAAACCTGCCGTATATGGACTTGGCTTTTGTAGGGCAATAGTACAGGCACATGGCATCATATATCAATTATCTATCTGTGCTTCAGTAGTACAGCAGCAACCGTACGATTAAAGATAAAGCCTTGTGTCACACACTCCCAGCACCAATAGAACTTCCTTAGCTGAGATGAACTCGCTGACACTAGACGTCTCGTCTTTCCGAGAGCGTTTGAGCAAGTATTTAGTGTACCCAGTGGCTCTCTTCACAGCGCCCAGAACAGCAGCGAGCAAAAGGCGCCGCCAGTGCAGACCTCTCAAGCACAATCGTCTGTTTGTTCGGGTTCAACTAGTGTTGCTGTCATACGAAATTTGGTACTACCGTGGGAACCATGCTTTGACTGCCACGTGCATGCCTGCCGACTTGTCTCGTCCCATGCAAACGAACTACATTGCGAGCCACAAACAGCGCAAACACGGTCCCTTTCATAGCACTAGAGTACCACTCATTCGCCGCTTTCTGCTTTCCTTCTGCTGGGTCTGCATCTAATGATTAAGGCAACTTACGGGCTGAGGTCTATCACGAAACTTGAACTGAAGCTGCCAGACAAGGCAGCAAGCTGTCTTAACAAACCTACCAACACTATGTGCGCTGCTATCATTTCTTTTTTCGCAGCCAGCGGGCTGGTATCTGCTCACTTCAGCCTCGAGTATCCGGCCTGGAGAGCTGATACTTTGGCCGCGAACAAGACATATAGCCAGTGGGAATATCCTTGTAAGTCCTTTATTCTGTTACTACATGCTTGGACCAAATAAATTCTACATATATAGGCCGAGACAGCTAAATCTTGAGAACAGGCGCCGGCGTGCCTTATTATGGGGAGAATAAGACGGAGTGGCCGATGGAAGGGGGTTCTGTGGCTCTTGACCTGCACCATCCGTGGACATACTAGTACATCAACCTCGGACTCGGTGACAACACGACCAGTTTCAACATCTCCCTCACCCCGGAACTACTGAACGTCACCGGCAGTGGCAAGTTCTGCATCCCCGCTCTTCCTGTTCCCGCGACTGTTGTAGATGGCCAGAATGCCACCCTCCAGGTTATCACCAGTGGCCAATCGGGATCAGCATTGTACAATGTAAGCAGACTCCAACTTCATCCAGGATGACATGAAATGATGTTGACGTGCGTGCTGGGTGATAGTGTGCCGACATCGTCTTCAGGTCCTCTGCGAAGCCTCTCTCTAGCGAAGCCTGCACAAACAGTACTGGTATAACGGCTACTACCGTGGGGGAGGGCACAATGGCGGATGGATCTTCGACAGCCACACCGACTCCTACCGGCGACGCAACAACAGGGTACCGAGTCAGTGTCATGGCTGTGATAGTTGCTCTTGTTCTAGCGCTCGTGACGTGAGGCGTATTGGGAGGGTAGGGTATCTTCAAAACATGTTATACATGGTTGTGAAATCCGAATGTTAAGATGGTGCTTCAGCTTGGATTTAATGAACGTTGTATAGATTGTCTAGTGAACAATGGTTAGCAGTATACTATGAAACTGGTATTGTATGATGATTGTCGCTTGTGACACTTGCCTCTACGGTATCTCAAATCACTTCTACGGTAGTGTACACCTACCCTATTTGAGGGTATATCAACAATTGACTGTTTAAAGAAACGGCGCTCTAGCCACTGTCGAACAGACACGGTTTTGAATAGCAATTGCTTGAGGAGGCCATCGTAGCTCCGATGGGTCTGGTGCGTTACCTCATAGTAATAGCACGTTAGGTTGCCCATCGGTCTCAAGATAGCAAAAGGCTGGTCGGGGGTGTTTGTTTTAAACACCAGCATCGAATCAGTTCTGAGTTGGTGGCCGCCAGAGAGCTACCTTGAGGGAGTTGTGGTCTCATCTGGATGTAATTCCTTCATGACCTTGGCCATGGTGATGCGCTGATGCGGATTCGGTGTCAGCATCTGCAGCACTAGAAACTCGATCTTGTCGCGGGGATCGAGGTGAGTCTTTGCGTCGTTGACTTCGTTCAGCCATTGTTGCATATGCGCCACGGCGGAAGAGGCACGGTTTGGGTGACCATGCCTTCGATTGAGATCCGCGATATACCAGTATAGCTGTTTAGGATGACCTCGAACCCCGCGGGCATCAGGGAAAGCGATCTTCCGCAAGACATAGAGCATCGTCACACCGAGAGCCCACACATCAGAAGATTTTCCGCGAAGCTTCTGCCCAATGAATTCCGGGGGTACATAATAGGGCGTGCCACCGTTAGTGGCTGCGTCGGTAGTGCGAGTGGATAGACCGAAATCGCAGAGCACAGCTCCTCTGTCCCTAGAGTACAGGATGTTGGCAGGCTTGATATCATTATGAATACGGTTCTTCTGGTGAACATAATGTAAGGCGCTGACGATGTCTTTGAGAATGCGAACGGCATCAGTCCGGCCGCCGACAAACTTGTCCGTTGTTGTATCGCGCCACACATTGCGAGCGGCCAAGTCCTTGCCATCGATGTGCTCCATATATAGAGACAAGTACCGCGCATCCCCACCATATAGCTTGACGATGGATTCGTGCTGGAGATCTTCTTGACTTTGATATTCACGCAGCCAGACATCGGCTTGGCGAATAACGTCCTTATGAATGACATCGGGATGGCGAGCATCTGTCTGAAGTCCTTGAGTCTTGAGGATCTTCACCGTGATGACGCCGTCGGGAACTTGGGAATGCTCGGCTGTGAACACGGATGAGGCCCGGTTAGTAGCGATCGGATCGCGTTTAGTCAACTGGTATTCGTCTATCTCACAGCCACCCGGGACTGAGACGGTCTCATCTTTCTGAACCTCGAGTAGCGCATGGCCGTTGGGGATTGCGATCTCCTTTGTCTTAGCTGCATTAGGTAGAGGGAAAACTAGACGCTCGTCCTTGGGTCCTAGAAATACGACGACACGGTCCTTTTCGCTTTCTCGGGCGTCTTCAGGACGAAGCTTCTTCTCTAGCACGGCATTCTCGGCCGCGAAATCGTCGGATGAGAAAGATCTCTTGCCTAATGTGCTCCGGAAGCCTTGGCTACGAGCGGGCGATGACTCTGGGCTATCCGAGGGAACTTGTAGGACAGCAGGTCGTTTTTCCAAGATGCGAAAGTCGAGGACCGGAATGCCAACACTAATCCTCCACGTTCCTGGCGACACTTCTCGTGTCTGCCCTGGCAGAATCTCTTGACTGTATTTGGCAGTCGTCTGGTCCGTAGAGGATATACCTGCGACTACGATCGGTATATCTGACTTATTCCACAGAATCAAGCTATCACTAGCCGGATCATAGTAAAGCTCACACCACAAGGGAGGGTGGTCTTCGTTCTCAGTTTGAGGTATCCTGATAGAGAAATTTATGTCCTTGGAGGTTTGGGTTACAGCCAAGACCTTGGATTTGGGTTGGTTGGGGTTGCCCACCTCAGCCCGCAAGGCGAGCCACTGGCAGTTGTCGTTGCCTGGGCTGACAGAACGGCTTCTTGTTAGCGGCCGCACCAGGATACGAAGCCCTTTCTTGTGGTGGTCTTCCTCGACCACCAACTGGTCCAGGGGAATATGATCGTGTTGGTCATCGCCGAGCCCATCCACTTCGATAGTCATAGCCAGACGGCGCTGGATTTCTTCGGGAGTGAACGGCTCCGTCTTCTCTTCGGAAGGGTAGACCTCAGCGGCCATGGTGCGACTGAGGGGAGAGCTGCGCCAGAGGCGAATGCGACATAAGTGGCTGTAGATATATGAAATAGGAACTGAACGCTATAGAACCCGCCCCTTTGCGAAAGAAGACGGATTAAAATGAAGAAGAGAAGAGAGTAAGAAACGCTCGAGAACTTCGAGAGGAAATTTGACCGGTCAATCAACCTGTTTAGTTCAGAGGACCGTACTAAACCTGGGGCAACTGGACGCGGTTATCACTATCAGATGAGCTGTCCTTGGGACTGCTCGGTGCTCTGGTCTTCGGAGCTCCAGCGCGGACAGAGAGTCATCGAAGGGGTCAGAAGCGCGCAAGACAAAAAGGCGTGGAATGGATGCTGTGCGGCTGATCCCGCTGCAAGTGGTTCCTTCAATGGCCTACCTATTTGGCCATCTCCCCGTGTCTTCCTTGACCAACCCCAGGGCACTGCAGCTATAAATACAGGTTCCACTGGGCGCGGCCTATTAGTCAGTTTCGAGCGCCCTCTGGATTGCCTCATCAGGACTGGGCTATGCTGCCATCTAGCACCTACTGAGCACCACGTTAACTGATCAGGTACTGAAAATAGCGAGCACGTGGCTTGCTGTTCTACGTTTGAGAGTTTGAGAGTGGTCTGCTTGGAATAAATTGTGACCTGAGAAGGAAGAGAGAATGAAGTGACGGCCGTCAAATGCCCATGGGACTGCTGCAGCATTTGTGCCTCCAAGGTCCAACGGTCCAACGGTCTTACCCCAAGCAATACAAGCTCAGTCACGAGGGGAAAACATGTCAGTAGGCAGACATGCCATAATAACCCATAGCCTGGGCATATGCGCAGGTAGCTTTTTGTGCGACATATCTACGCCCTGTCCCTGCCCTGACCAGGCAAGCGAGCGGGTCTTGCGCCAGAGGAGTGTGGCTGGAAGCTGACAGGAGCATGACCTCTCAAATACCGGTTTGCTGATGTCGTTGAGCATAGACGTCTCTCGAAGGGATGGGCTCATCACAGTATGTATGTGCACATCGATCATAGAGGACACTGAGCTTGATAGCGCATGCATTGGTTTCGAAATTGCACTCAAAATCATTGAAGTGTTGAGCAGATAGGCAAAACGAAGACATAACTCTGTCTGCCTACTCCGTAGCTCGTGTCGAAGTTGTTGCTTACACTAGCTGCTAGGCTGAGAGCTGACGAGTAATATTGTTTTGTACGAAGTAGATTGGTGTGTAAGCAGACAATACACTACGAGACGAGCCTCGCCGCCCCGAGCGCCCAATTCTCGCGATATTTAATAGTGCAGTTGGCAGGCATATATAAGTATAAGTGGTGGCCATGAGGGATTTGGCCAGCCTCATATCTTGAGGGTTTTTGGCTGAGAGACTGGCCATGGTTGGATTTCTAGTGTGTTCGCATGATCAATCAGCGGATGATGCGAAGGGATGATGATGGAGGGAGGCCCGAGATGGCTATTGGCTGTCAAATACTTAGGACTCGTGCGTAGCCCCGCTCTGATCTCATAGAGCTGCGAGTTGATTGGGTGCATTGATCAGGGGTCTGTTCCGTGTCTGGAAAGTTGGGTGGCAATGCCCCTCCGGCTGTTAGTGTAGGGCCAAGATATAAAACCTGCTAAACCTTTTGTGGTCAAAAGCTGCTTTTGAAGTTGGACAAGAAGGGATTAGCTTGACGGGAAAACTAACTTGTGATCGGAAAGCCCAGCATTCCAGCGCCACAGAAGGGGCCAGGCTCGGAAGAATGCCTCAGGCCGCAACACCAGCAATGGTATGGGTACCAGCGGTTGCCCACCACGACTCGTCTCGTCGCCATCGTCCCTTTTCAGCGCTTAAGAGTCGAACCATCAGCACGCACACCATCCAGCAAGAGCCACAACAAAACACAACCCGCAACCCTGAGCCCAATTCTACCTCCGATGCAATAAAAATCGTAAACTTTCATGATCCGAATAATAGCAACAATAAAATAGTAGCAACGATGGCCGCTGGTGGGAGTGCCTAGATGGTTTGACAGCAATCACAAGACCCAAATGATCAAAGAGCCCTCAGAGCCCACAACAAAGAACGCCGACAGCCTATTTCCCTGGGCAGACACGTTGTAATAAGTTTCCCTCTCGTCCGCTCGCCTTGACCAGCACCTTCTATTGTACCGAACCCAAACGCAGTATAGACCAAATACCAGCAACAGCCATAGCAGCGATACGGAGCACCAAGACCGACGGCATTCAACGCGAGTTGCCCGTTCGGTCTCTGCACACTTCGTCTTCTGGTCCCTCTGGCCTTATCTGGACCCTCGGACTCTTGGTCCCCACGCGCCTCGAATAAGAGAATGGATGAGCCTGATGGTGGTTGTTCCTGGCAAGCATGGAAGTTTGGAATGAAGAGGGAGGACCTCTACACTAAGCTCCAAGATCAGTACAACACCGTCACCCTGTCTATCCAGGATCCTGATGCCTTTCACCACGACGTCTGCGAGATCTCGAAGACCGCCGTCGACCTGGATGAGTTCCATCGCATGCTCCAGCAGCGCAGACAGCTTCGGCTCGATCAACTGAACGAAAGCCTCCAGTCGGCATCTGTTGAGATCATCGCAAACCCCAAGCTCATTGGCACCGAGCAGTGGCAACACGCCGTGCAGCTCTTTCGAACCCGGTCATTCGACTCGCTCGTCAGATACTTCTCCTCGTATCTCCCTGAGGATCACCAATGGAATACCTATCCCCAGAGCCCTACAAGCCAGACGTTCTATGATGAGGAAGACGGGCCTGCTCCATTTCTGACCCACGAGCCTTTATCGTTTGTCGGCGCGGCCTCAGCATCCTTGATTCCGGCAAGCCATCTTCCCCCATCCCCTCGATCTCTTACAATGTGCTCGGATTCGTCCAGCGCTTCCACTCCCGCCAGGACGCTTTCGTTCTCCGAGCAGGGATCTGATGTTATGTTACTATCGACTACCCTCGACGGGGAGAACGATTATGAAACATCCCAATGGGATGACCCAGACACACCAACGACTCCGATGTCCGAAATTTCGGATATGAATGCGTTGCCATTTTCCACAGACGATAAGCACAATAAGAGCATATCTGTCTGCGAACCAATTGATCTCTCTGCATCGTTGTCTCCTACATCAGTGGAAGACAATGCACAGGAGTTGGAGACGGAGACGCCAAAACCTCATGAGGTTGTCACAGATTCATACCTATCACAAGAAGTACTTACAATATTACGACCAGAAACGACACCATCACCACTAAAATATACCCCGCTAGAGCGGCGGTTTCGAGAAGCCAGCCCAGGCTTGTCACGATCACGACGAAAGAGTCCTGAACTCGGACGAATCCAAAAATCTTCCCCCGACCCCATACGCGCAAGACCGAGAAGTTGCAAAAGATAGCCCAGCTGGTCTTCGGGTCCGCATGACTATGTATATATGTTAAAATTCTGTAGATATAATGATGCGATGATGTTTTCGATTATCCTACGGAGTACTATCGTGGCGTTTTCGGTGCTTGGTGTTTTTGTCTTCAGTGTTTCCCTGCGACGTTTTTTCCACCAACTCGATGACTGATTACTGACAAGTTGATGCCATAGTGTAGATGTGTTGTATGATGCGATGCGAAATCTGTGCCGATGCTGACATGATTGTGTTGACGCCGTTGAAGCTGTAAGTTGGTCTCTTCGCGATCATCAACCGTACTTCATGCTTTCGCTGGTGATGAATGCTAACATAGGATGTGATTGCCTGCCTGGGCAAGTGGTTTGGGCGGTTGCCTACAAGCTTGCTCCAGCCAGAAGCCTTAGTCACTAACCCCTCCCGCCCACAGTGCCTGTGAAACGCTAATACGCTAACGCTCCAGCACTCTCCTTTACGCTAACATCACAGACATTTAGAACTTTTCGCGTCGCAAGGCGGACCACTACTAATACCTAATATTGAGTTTACGTTGGAACACCACTCGTGAATATTTCGTCATAGATCACTAACACAAGGTGAGGTATACATGTCAAGATGAGGTCATCTGAGTCTAAAGACGACGACAAAGAAGCCGTAGTTGAGATGCTGTGTTGCTGTTTTCTTTGCTCAAGCATACTACAGGTAGCCTCTGTTCTCATGTTCTCCGGTAGCAGCTAAGTGCAAACAAACACATCCAACCTACAACAGCAGACACTTCTCGCAAGACTGTGTATCAAACAATCTCGTGCTGCTACAGAAACTCTCACCATAAAACCCACTCTCAACGAACCCAGCTTCTTTCTAGCTCTGTTCCCACCACAATGCCCGCCCCAAGCCTACGCATGACAGCGACCAAGAAATCTCACGGCCCAGGCGCGAACCCCAGCCAGCTAGGCGATCCGATCAGCCTGAAGGCCGAGACCAGCGACACTTTGCCGACGGACGAGGAAGCGGGCGCGGGGCCGTATTTCTCGTCCTCGTACGCATACGTCTCGTTCATACCACCGTCTACTGCTACTAGAGGCGAGACGTTGCGGGAGAAGGCCGCGAAGAAGATGCACGGCGCGCATGCGAACCCGAGCCGGCTGGGCGACCCGATCAGTCTTGAGGCGGAGATGGGGCCTGGTATGCCGGGCAAGAGTATGGTCTTGAGCTCGAAGTTGTGAGGGGAGGGGATGGGATTAGGGAGGGATGGGACTAGGGAGGGATGGGAAGGGGGTCGATGGAACTTGTATTATCAACTACGTATGAAGTATGTGTAAGTGTAAGTGTTTGATGGGATCCTGTGATGGGATTGTATATTAGGTAGTAGTATGGGTTCCATTCTATGTATGTATTCATCAACTTGTCTCGTCTCTTTATCTTCTTCGTATATAAGTCGTATGAGTGATGTGAACTTGTGTCATGTGTACCGCGATTTTTGTGTGCAACATAACTCGCTTGTGTGTGAGAAGCATCAGAAAGAGCATATATGTTTGGATCCGTGAATAAAGCATTATCATGAACCTTCGCAGCCTGTCTGAACACAATGTGATGCAAATATATCAACAGAATTTTCTGAATCCCCCCTCATACCTTCCATCTCGGCCTATGCTTATTTCTCAGGAGCCTGAAGTCCATGAGCCTCAAAAATCCGGCGCAGTATATCCCTCAGAACCGGCTCCTTGCGATCATTATATTTCTGCACCCCCTCGCCCGCCGCGGCACTCGCCTCCGCAGCCTCCCTCTTCACCTCCGTATAGATCCTGCGATCGTCCTCGTGCTCGCGCAGCCAGTCGCGGAACATCCTGTGGCGCACGAGCTCGGGGCTACTCGGGCCGAAGACGTGGAGGTTGGTGTAGGGGTCCTCCGACTGCAAGTGGAAGAATCGGTGCTCGTACCACTTGGGCTCGCGGAACAGGAACTGGAACCCCGCCGCCTGCAGCGCCGGCACGTACGCGTCTTCGTCCGCCGGGTCGGGGACTACCAGGTCGATGTCGATGACATCTTTCGCGGCTAACCCTGGCACGCTGGTCGAGCCGACGTGCTCGATTACCACGGCGCGGTCCCCGAGAGCTTCGCGGATACGCTGCGAGACTGAGGCGAATAGGGCTGGCCACTCGGGGTTGTATTCGACGATTTTGAGGGGCTTTGGTGGCCGCTTGCTGAGGATCTCGACGTCTGCTTCTTCAACATCCACCAACGTGGTCAAGGTAGACGGATCGGCCATCGCTATTATGTACTTGGGATAACCTATTCACTTCAAGGTCATAGAATAGGAGAAGGATTAAGCAAGTGAAATATGTCAAATGAGTCTATAGACATTGTCTAGCCTACTCGTTTCACGTCAGGGGAGATTGCTGCTTTAATAGTACTTGCAGATGCATCGTCGCCGCTTCGAGACTTATCCCCGAACCTGGAAAACTACGCGTCGGGGCACGATGCACTTGATCGTAGTGCTAGTCTTAGGTAGTATGCTCGGCACTTACACTAGAGGCCCCTATATTACAGGGGCCAATACGACCTCACGTAGCGCCTCACCCGTTGAGTCATCACGCCGTATACTTCGTAACCCGTATTCAACAATAACACGCAGCAATCGGTAAAGTAGGTGCGTATAGCTAAAGCTCACGCTTCCATCCGCCTTCCGATTCGAATATTGGGCCAACTACTTTTGAAATAGCGAGTAGGCGTCTATCGTGATAACGCGGTGCAACCAATGAAAGCCCAATGGGCATACCGTGGACGCCTTTGAATCCCGGGATATTTACGACGGGTGTGTGTAAGGCCTAGTTTAGGGCCCGGACGCAGTCAGCAAACTAGTTCTCTCACCCAAGATAACCGCTGCAAGCTTCATCAAAAATCTTGAAAAACTCACCGTCCACATAGTGTTGAATGCAGGACTCCCCGTGCTTTCCAGCCCCACCGGCGCCTCATCTACAACGCTCGGGGTGAGGATCGCCGCATACTTCTTCGCTATGGCGTCTATCTTCGGGCGCAGCGCAGCGATGCCGTCGTAGGCCTCCAGCAGCTGCGCGCGGGAGACGCGGGGCTCGTTCTCGACGGCCTTGACCAGGGACGGGGAGAGCTTGTCCTTCGCGAGCCTGTATTCCGGCAGAAACGTCGCCCGGCTCTCGCTGTGCAGCAGCACGCGGTACCACTCGGTCATCTGGTCGAATTCGGCAGGCAGCTCGATCGCCTCAACCTCGGCGCCGTGGCGGCGCAAGAGCTCTGTGCCGGCAGCTAGGGCCGACATCGTCCCCGGGCCTGCCTGCGGCCACGCCGGCGTCTTCACGACGGCGAACTTTGTGCCTGAGAGGACGAAGTCGCCGTTGCTGGAAGTAGCATGATCATCATTATCATCTTCCAGCTCGAATAAGTCGGCCATGAGTTCCAGGTCCTCGACGCTGCGCGCGAAGAATCCGATCGTGTCAAGACTGAGGGAGAATATCTTCTGCCCTTCGCGACTGATGGCGTTCCACGTCGGCTTAAAAGAATAGATGCTGTCGAATGAGCCCGGACGGATGGTCGAGCCACCGGTTTGCGAGCCGAGTGCAAGCGGCGCTTGGAAATCCCCAACAGCAGCAGCTGAGCCGGACGATGAGCCTCCCGGTGTCCGTGTGGGATCAAAGGGGTTGCGAGTTTTTGACCTGCCGTGGGCTGATGCGAACTCGGTTGTTGTGGTTTTCCCTGTTCCACCGTTAGTATATTGTGCCCATGGTGTAGGTATTGATGGCATGATCTCTCACCTAATATCAATGCGCCCGCTTGGCGCAGTATTGTAATCGAACCTGCATCAATTTTCGGCGCATCACCGTAGTAGATGGGAGAATTGTGCTGAGTTGGCATGTCTTTCTAACATGAGCAGGTGTCCTCATGGTGGCGCCCGGCGGAATTACCTTTCGTGTAGATTATATCTTTGACAGCCACAACAAGACCATGCAGTGGCCCTCGCTCCTGATGAGGAATTTGATCGAGTCTTTTGGCTTCTTTAATAACATAGTCTGGATCTAAATGCTCCCATGCCTGTACTGCCGGATCACGGTCTTGGATACGTGAAAGGAGTGATTGAGCATATTGTTCGATGGTTAATGACCCATCCCTTATACTTGATAGCGCCTGGGCAGCTGTTAATCTGAAAGGCTCCATACTGGTGCACTCATATACCCAGCATATAGCGTCTGATGACCTTCGTGAAGTTTGTCGCCATAGTTGATGTCCGTTTCATCAAGATTTATGGATCTTGGCACGAGACCGTAATCGGACGCCTCCACCCGGTTGTACATAGCCGAGTAAGTGATTTAAGGTAAGTCATCATCCCAACATATCCTCCCTAGAAGTGCCAACTCAAAATGATCCCGACATTTTGGATCGGGTATCACCTCTTGAAATTGAAAATCAGCTTCAGATCTTTCATTCTCACTACTCAGCACTATCTCGCTAAAACCTGTATGTACCTAATTGGTGGAGGCAGCGATTATGAACATGCCTAACCTAACGCGGTATCCTACTCGAACCAGGGTTGACCTTCGACGGCGTGTTTGATACAAACAAGTGAGCTTGGGGATGATACTTACTGATACGGGCCGTATGAGGTCCTACTCTTCATTATCGATGGTCAAGTCTCTAATTTTAGCACAAAGCCTGCGCAGGGCCTGAGACACTGTCTGAGGTACCGGTATTACTGCGCTCGAGGTAGCAATCCGGGCATTTCGAGCTGAAAAGTTGCACCTGAAGATGATGTTGCCAGATCCATGGTTCACCCTCAGCACTGAGATACGGATTTGATACCATTTAATGCAATGTCCTAACAGAACTAATCAGAGAACTAGTATGGATCGCACTAGGCGTCACCGGCAGGCCATTCCCGTCCTGGTAGCGGTGAAGGCAAGGGATGGCGTCAAACTGGGGACAGCGAATACGGCGATCCAACGTGGCGTCGACTCAACCGTGATACAAGCGGCAATAATTGGCGTTTCCGTCCACCGTTCTGACCGTGGCACAGAGGCAACCCAACGGGACCCCGCAGCACGATTTATTGAAACGAGGGAATACAAGAATCGGTCCGTTTGCTGGGTATACGGACAGAAGTACGGAGCTATCAGACGACCATCTCTTGGACCGTGTCCGTGCATCTTTGCATTCTCGGATCCTCACGCCCTCTGCAGATAATCAGATGCTAGCGGCCATGTCCAACTTGTTCAAGCCGATCCGGGTCGGCGCCATGACGCTTAGTCATCGTGTAGCGATGGCGCCGTTGACGCGATATCGCTGCGACGACGATTGGGTACCGCTTCCCATGGTTAGAGGTGCGGTCGTCGAGCCTCGGCAACAATGCTATTGTATGTGTGCTAATAAAGTTAGAGTATTATGAGCAAAGGGCGACCGTACCCGGAACTCTACTGATCACGGAGGCAACCTTCATTTCAAGATCATCAGTCGGCCGGTACAATAATCCAGGTCTTTATAGTGAAGCCCAAATAGCGAGATGGAGGCAGATTACCGATGCCGTGCACAAGAAAGGGTCTTTCATATACTGCCAGATTTGGCACCTTGGGCGCGCGGGATGGCCAGAAATCCACGCGGCGAACGGCTCCAAGCTGAAATCCTCCAGTGCTGTCCGGATCGACGAGACTAATGGCTTACCAGAAGCGATGACGGAGGAAGATATTTGGGAGGTTATTGGCGACTTTGCGAAGGCGGCTAAGAATGCAATGGCCGCGGGCTTTGATGGCGTCGAGCTACACGGAGCCAATGGCTACCTGATCGACCAGTTCATACAAGATAATTGCAATAAGCGAACTGATTCCTGGGGTGGCAGCATCGGGAATCGTGCTAGATTTGCGGTCGAAGCTACCAAAGCCGTGGCCTCTACTATCGGAGCCGACAAGACCGCTATACGTTTAAGTCCCTTCAGCGATTTCCAAAGCATGGGGATGGAAGACCCGCGACCTCAGTTTGAGTGTCTCGTGGAGCAATTAAAACCCCTGAATCTGGCGTATCTGCACCTCGTCGAGCCGCGCATTTCTGGGGACGTGGATGCCGGCTGCGGCACGGGCCGCGGCTTGGGCTTCCTGATCAAGTTGTGGAACAACCAGAGCCCCATTGTGCTTGCAGGCGGGTTTCTAGCCGAATCGGCGGTCCGAGCCGCAGACGAGACATGGAAGGATTTCGACGTTGTGATCGCGTTCGGGAGATACTTCATCTCGAATCCGGATCTTGTGTTCAGATTAAAAGAGGGCATCGAATTCGCAAAATATGACCGGTCGACATTCTACACACCTAAGAAATCGGAGGGCTACATCGACTTCCCGGTTAGCCATCAGTATAGGGCCCTCGAGGATTCGAAGGTAAGATGATGTGGGCTGGATGGGTATCCATTGTAGATGCGGGTATCTACATTACAGAGTAATAATGGGACGGATAAATTTAGACTGTTCGGTTAAGGGAACCAAAGGAGGATACTATGCACGCCTGTACGAAATTTCAGCAATAGAACTAGAGGTGTAGAGAAGAGAGACTACGGCGTACAATTACGTATTGTTAAGGAAGGTCAACACCATGTACATACTGCACTTGCTGGCGACGATGGCCACCGCGCTAGTCACACTAGAGATCAGACGCCCATACCTACTCCGTAGGCGCAGTAGATCCATGTCAGTACGGTCGTACTTAGGCTTACCCCTGTGGGCCTACAATTACACCCAGATCGGTACTGTACCCAGTACCGGTATTATTCAAGTGATGTGTCTAATTTTCGCCATGCTAACCTTGCGATTGTGTCAAGCCCATTAATTCATAGCATCTGAGTTACATTTATCTAGAGCGGGACGTTTTGAAGTTGTGATTCTCTTATACATCGTCCCCGTCCCCCCAGCATACAGTATATACACTTTTCATGCCTCTATTACGATGGATCTCACAGCAGAGATCCTCGGTTACACTACCGACCAGGATGGTACAGTACCACATACCTGCAGGCTGACCAGCATGCCGCGGCCGTGCTGCTGGCCTGGACGAGGCAGATCGATTGGATGGATCTGCAGTCCCCGCGTCTCGCGTCGAAAAGGAATTTCTACCTAAAGCAGCACGGCGGCTATCGTGTCTCCATGTCGTCAACCGCTCCTCTGCCGTACAAGATACCCGCGCCTGTTGAATTGCGCTGCGGGAGTCTAGATGGCTGAGGCTTTTGGTACGGTTGCGAGCGCCCTCGCTGTGGCCGAATTATCGATAAAAGTTGTTCGACAATGTAAACGATACTATGAAGGCGTCAAAAATGCCGACGATAATATCGAGCGCGTCATACACGAAGTTCAAAGCATGCAGACGGTTCTAGAAGCACTGAATGATCTCTTGGACAGTCCTCAAGGCGCGAAACTGAAAACATCACCGAAGTTATACGATGCACTCATGTTTGGCCGAATCCAGCTGGAGAACCTTAGCAAAGAGCTTGAACCAAGTAATACTGGTCGATTGATGAGACGCGTTCACATTCGCGCATTGAAATGGCCATTTAAACGTGACGAAGTTAATGAACGCTTACTACACCTTGCTAGGTGTACTCAGTCTCTCACATCCGTGCTGCAAATAGATGAGACGTAAGTAAAACAATGGATCACCCTAGTTCATAGGGTACTAATGGAAAACGTAGACAAGCTGTTCTGAGGATCGAGGAAAATATCGTCAATTCCGATCAGCGAGCCGTACTCGACAAGCTCCCTGTTGCTAGCGGAGCAGCCTTTGACTCTTACGCGGAAGAACACAACTCCAAATGCCTCCCGCAAACGCGAGAGAAAACTCTTTCTGATATACATGGCTGGGTGGAAAATCCCGATGCTAAAACCGTCTTTTGGTTAAACGGCATGGCTGGCACGGGAAAGTCAACCATCTCACGCACTCTGGCTCGTTCCTTTGGTGAAGATGGTAGGCTCGGCGCTACTTTCTTCTTCAAAAGGGGCGAAGGCGATCGGGGAACTGCGTCCAAGCTTTTTACAACGATTGCTGCTCAATTGGTTCAACAAGACGCTACCCTTGCTTGGTACGTTAGAGATGTTATCGAGAACAATCCTGCTGTTCTTGATGGCGCATTACGAAAGCAGTTTCAAAAATTAATCAGCGAGCCTCTATCTAAAGTGTCATTAAGTAGCCAAGGCGATAAAATTCTTGTTATCGTTATAGACGCTCTAGATGAGTGTGAGAGCGAGACGGATATTGAAGATATTATTGATATACTATCTCACGTTAATACTATGAGAGGAGTACGACTACGGGTATTCTTGACCAGCCGACCGGAATTACCTACCCGCCTTGGGTTTTACAGGGCCCAAGGAGAATACGATACTCTTATTCTTCATGAGATAGAAGAAGTCATTATAGAACATGATCTCTCGATATTTTTCAGGCACGAACTCGCAAGCATTGCGGAAAGGCACAACAAACAACATCCAGCTCATCAATTTCTCATGCCTTGGCCTGGGGAGCCTGAAATTGAGATTCTTATAAATATGGCCACGCCACTCTTCATTTTTGCTGCCACCGCTTGTCGCTTCATTGCTGACAGGAGGACTGGCCCTCCTGATGTGAAATTGAAAAGAATTTTACAGCACAGGACCAAAAGTCAGGAGTCTAAACTCGACGCTACATATCTACCTGTCCTAGAACAACTATTGTTCGATCTAACCAGGTCTGAGCAGGACGAAGTCTTGGAATTGTTCAAGCGTGTTGTGGGCTCAATCGTACTGCTCGAATTTCCGCTCTCAGTTCAAGCTTTAGCACAATTGCTCGACATGCCAGAGAACGAAATAAACAATCACCTTGACTATCTTCACTCAGTTTTAAATGTCCCCTCGTCGCCAAAATTGCCTGTACGGCTACTACACTTATCATTTCGAGACTTTCTTACAGATCCATTAAAGTGTGGCAAGAACCCATTCTGGATAGACGAAAAGGAATCTCACTGGCAACTCGCTACGTATTGTATACGAGTTATGGAAGAAGAACTTCATCAAGATATGTGCGAACTAAGATGGCCTGCGACTTCAACCGCTTCTATCAACCCTAAGACAATAAGCAACAAATTATCGCCCACAGTCCAGTATGCTTGCCACTATTGGGTATCCCACGTCGAGCAAAGCTGGCGTCCTCTAGTCGACGACGACCAAGTTCATCGCTTCTTACAGAAGCATTTTCTTCACTGGCTAGAAGCATTAAGCCTTATCAAGATGACCTCGGAATTTAAGCCAAACCTCATAACATTGAGTACACTGTGTCACGTACGTCTTGACATATCTTCCGCGCTACTCTCCAGACTGACTCTACCTAGCGTGTGGCATCTCAGCAGCTAACAAAGTTCATCAACGACGCTTTAACTTTGCCCGAGGATGGTATCACGCGGACCAAAGTTGCACCGCTTCAAGCATACTGCTCGTTACTTGTATTTGCGCCAGAGAACAACATTATTCGTGATATATTCCGAGACGACATGCCGAAATGGGTACTTCTCTATCCTAGAATCGGTACAACAAGCCATTCCCGCCCTGTCGTTTCAACAGTGTTTTCTCCCGATGGCGCACTAGTTGCCTCATGCTCTCATGATCACACTGCGCGGCTTTGGTCAGTAGCCACAGGCGAATGCCTGCAAACTCTTCGGGGTCATTCTAAATCGGTCAACAAGGTCGTTTTCTCTCCGGACAGCTCGTTTGTTGCGTCATGTTCTCCTGACCGTACAGTGCGGCTCTGGTCGGTAAACACGGGCGAATGCTTGCAAATTCTCGAAGGCCATTCTGACGCAGTTGTATCAACTGTGTTTTCCTCCGACAGCACTCTTGTTATGTCGAGCTCTACTGATTGCACGATACGGCTCTGGCTGGTTGCTACCGGTGAATGCCTGCAAATTTTCGAAGGCCACTATAGCACTGTTGAATCCGTAGCATTCTCTCCCAATTGCTTACTTGCTGCATCAGGCGGCGTTCGAGACAACACATTCGACCACACATATCAAATCGCAATGGGCACCCACCACGTCGGTGGCAATACGGACGGCTCAGTACGAATCTGGTCGATAACCAAGGGAGGATGCTTACAGGTTCTTCTAGGCCATTCTGGCTGCGTCAGGTCAATCATCTTCTCTCCCGATAGCGCACTTGTTGCATCAAGTTCCTGTGATTTTACAGTGAGGCTTTGGTCGGTAGCAACTGGCAAATGCATACGTACCCTTGAAGGGCATTCTCGAGCAGTTACATCAGTTGTGTTCTCCCCCGACGGCGCCCTTATTGCAGCCGGCTCTGACGAGGGGACGATCCGTCTCTGGTCGGTGGATACCGGCAACTTCCTACAATCCATCTACGTTGGCACCGTTCTCGATAGACTTTCGTTTAGCCAGGACTGCCAACACCTGGTAACGAATACGGGGGTTGTTTCCCTCAGCCGTCTTGTCTCGCCAACTGTAGGCTCTATTGCCCGAAGCTTGCCTGGCCATGATAGAGATTATCATCTCGGATATATGATGACTCCGCTATACTTCGCGCCAGATAATAACACTTTCTTCACTCGTGTTGCGTATGGTGGGAGATACCTGTTGTTATTGCCGGAAGAAGCCCAGCAAAGTACTTTTGGAGTCTTTGGGCATACTATTGTGTGTGGCTCTAGAAAGGGAAAGGTCTGGATTATGCGATTTTCCGAAAGCTTGCTGGAACATTGGTGAAAGGAGAGGTAGTGGACAAGTCAGCGATGTCTCTACTACACATGATACCCATGATGATAACAAATCGAGCTCTATATATGTTCATTTTGCGTCTCTTATGCTCTGAGACTAAATCCGAAAGCTTAACTTTCAAACGAAGTGTTCATAGAACCACCTTGGCGTAGCTATATACCGTACGATAAATGATGCACAAAAATCAATGAACACTTAGAATATCAGGTGCCTAAGGACACATGCTGTTAACTTGGATAACCCCTGGCTCCAAGACCGGCAGTTGAACCTAAAGAGTTCAATATTTGTCCTATAACATTAACTCCTTCGAAGTTTTCCGTCTTCAAGATCGTAATGGATATCAATACTATATGGTGGGCGTGGATAGTCTTTCGTGGGCGCAAAGCTACTCAAAATTAAGAAATGCTCAATCTTGCATCATTTTCCGCAAATTCGAGAACTAATCACGGCGCCTCATGTCGTTAGAGAGGCTAAAGGGCCTCGGAAAGATGGTTCTATATACACTTCTCGACCATGGATTTAACCTAGATCCTGATTGTTAATAGTAAAAGTAGGCCTCATGCGCGTAAATGGAAAGAGTTACCGGCTATCTACCTTTCGCTAGCGTAAACCATTTTCCTCACGCGATGGGAACTGTATTGGCCACATCGCGCGAACTATCCCACGGCCTACAACTATAAAAATCTTATGTACTGCTCACAAAAAGAACTACCGCGGCTTCACCTACGACTACCTGCATCATTTCATCGTCACTAAAGATTACACGAACTCCAATAGTCAGATTGTACGAGATGAACATAACGGTTCCGATCGAGGGGCAACCCTCCAACTTCACCTGTGACGACACATCTGTGAGGCTACCTAACCCTACCATCGTCCCGAACCGAGTACTAACGTGTGATGCCCTTGTTCATAGGTGCCTTGGGGTTGGAACCCTCCACACCGATGCTTCCTCTGGAAGCTAGAAACGACTTCTCCCAAATTATATGTCGCATTTTGCCTCTCGATGATGGTGGTAGCCATGCTTTTCGCGGCGGTTCGCAGCAAGATTAATTCTGCCGACCATCTCCTGGTCGCTATGGATGAGACTGAGGCCAGCTCTACAGTCCGCGACTCGAGCTTGGCTGATGATTCAGTTCCACAAGCTCCCCGTATAAAGTCAATGCCAGCCCCTTTAGGCCTACGGACGTGGCGCGCCTTCGTGTACCATGCGCAGCTTGTAATGGCTTACGCTCTCCTGGTTTTGGCTCTGCACGGCGAAGCGCTCATGATGTCATGCATCTGGCTCGGCATGTTGATCGGATTTTTCATGGGCCAGTCGGTTCTCGTGGTCGATACTTAGACACACTCAATAAGCGAGGCACTGCGCAGCACAAGGACTACCATGCACTGACAGGAGAACTCTGGGAGCGGCGATATAGACCCTTCGAACAAGGTCTCAGGAACTGTTAATTGTTAGCTGGAATTAGGAGCATGGTACCTTCATCTATCTGTCAGGCCACCCACCATTGCACCTTCGATAATTAGGCGGCGGCAAGATACTATGAAGTATGCATTAGATACAGGGGCCGCGAAGGGCCGTTACCAATGGCCACTGGCGCCTAACAGTGCGTAATTGATATAGGTTAGTGGGGAACTATTGAACACCGACGGACTCGGGATACGCTTTCCGCACCTCTGAGTGAGATTTAAATCTTTAACGGACTCAATTTACAAGTTACAACTTCTTCATAACTCAAATACGTCCACGTCTAGATTGAGTGACTTAAAGTGGAATGTGCAACATGTCACCTACGCTGGGCATAGGCAGGCACTCACTATCGTCACTAGCGCCTTCACCAATAATGCTATGATAATATGAATAATACTAGCATAGGAAGGCACAGATAGTGGCGAATTTAAGTTCGCTGGCAACATACTACCTAGGTACTCGAGATATTCTCATTTCGATCTGCGGTTAGTGCACCTCTATTCGAACACATCAGAACGGATTCATTCAGTGATCCAGCTACTGCTGCATACTCAGCTGCCAACTTGGTAGGCAGTAGCAGATTGCGCTATACCTCGGTATGGATTACAAATCAACAATATCTCAACTTGTTAAACACACGCGATATTCGTCCGTCTCTCCGTCTCTCCGTCTCAGGCAACGACTACTTACCGCAGATAAGCTATGCAGGGGGTGCACAATTCCATTGACACAGATCTAATCTCTCGCTGTCGCTAAATGGTGTTAGTCTAGATAGTGGACTTTGCCCAGAGCGCTGCCTGAATTGGTACTTTTCTTGTCTCATGCGTCGTGGTGTTAGGGCTTAGAGGAACGGCCCGGTATGAACGGACTCAGGCTCCGGAGCTCACAGGGCATGTCTAGACCCTTGCTCGTGTTCCTTTTCGACTACTTGTACAGTACAGGTATAACTGAAATGAGCTATGCTAACACATAGAGCACAGGATGTTGGACGTGCAGGCTGCGGAGGAAAAAATGCGACGAGGCACACCCTACCTGCGCGGCCTGTCTAAGCTTGGAGATCGACTGTCATTACAGCGATACCAAGCCGGAATGGATGGACGGCGGTGCGCGCGAGAAGCAAAGTAAGCCGACTCTCATTGCCGTTCTCTCCCAATCCTCTGGCTGCATCTAGATATCCAGAGAAACCCGGCCAAACTTGGAGGCATACGCACAGACATGCTGAACGACACGAGAAAATGATGAAGACTACCGGTAGCACTGACTGTTGCTGCAGTGGCTGATGAGCTCAAGATCATGGTCAAGCAGAAGGCAAATGAACGACGAGAGCGGAAATGGGGCCAACTGCCAACGTTGATGGACTTGTCCCCTAGTGCGCAGGCGCAACAGCAACGGGACCGAGAGCAACGGGAGCAAGAGCACGACCATGAACAGCAGTCATCAGATCGTGTGATGAGTGATGCGGGCGATCCGACGCCGAGCGACCACATGTCTAGCGAGGAGACACCGCCCAGTACAGCACCGAGCGAGACCTCGCCACAACAGCAGCAACAGCAACAGGAGCAGATAGCACAGTCGCGCCGGAGGTCGACGTCGCCGCCGGCGTCGTGGAAGCGGCAGATCCAGCCGGCGACAGACGCGTTCCCAGAGAACAAGTCGGAGCTGGAAGTCAACTACACGATGATGTATTTAGACTACGTGGTGCCATTCCTGTTCCCGTTCTACCGGCCGTGTCTGCTGGAATCTAGCCGCGGGTGGATGCTGGTGCTGCTGATGAAGAACCGCGCCCTCTTCCACACGGCGCTATCGCTGTCTAACTGGCTGTTCGGCGTAGTGCTCCAGAGCGTTACCAGTGATGGTGGTGGTATTAACGGGACTGGCGAGGACGACCACAACGAGTGTCGGCGCGCGAATTGGGCGCAGTTGCAGGCCCAACAGACCACGGCCATCAGCGTGCTGCAGCAGGACATATCCGCACTTAACGAGCGCGGCGTTGCCAATGCCTTCCGCGAGTGTGTTGCCTGTATTCAGAGTATTGTACAGCTGCTCGAATTCGAGGTCGCCACCGCGAGTATCGCCAACTGGCAGGTTCACCACGACGCCGCTGTCGCGCTGTTCGACCAGTTGATCACGCACCACGCCACCGTCACTGCTCCCCCTGACCTCGGCGACCAAGTCGACAATATCGACGATGGGGCCACGGATGCGGCAACAACAGCGACAGGACCATGGTGGTCGATCATGGACCGTCTCGGCGACGAATCGCACCACATCATACTACCGAACGGCCGCCAGATCCTGACATCGGACCAGTCGGCATACCAGTTCTACACAGCGTATCTGCTATGGATCGACGTGCTAGCGGCAACAACAAACGGCGACGAGCCGCGGCTCCAGCGGTATCACAGCGAGCTACTAGCCGGGCCAGCACCGCGCATCGCGCTAGGCGAGTACGTAGGCTGCCACAGCTGGGCGGTATTGGAAATCGCCGCAGCAGCGCGCGTGGCCGCATGGAAGCGCGCACAACAGGCCTCAGGCTCGCTATCCATCGTAGACCTAGCGCGACGTGCCTGCGCCGTCGAGACGCGGCTCCAGCAGCGGTTAGCCTCGCTCGCATGTCTATCAACTTGCCGCGAGGGGACCGTCGACGCGTACGATCCTTCCGCCATCTACCCCGTAACACCGTACCTAGGCTTCCACGAGGCCGTCGGCGCGAGCAGCGGCGGGGGCCGACAGCCGCGCAGCGCCGGGGCCATGGACCTGCACACGCGCATCTGGGCGCAGGCGGCGGTCACCTACGTGCATGTGGTGGCGTCGGGGTTGCAGCCGGCCCTCCCGGAGATCCGGAGCAGTGTAGCTGCGACCATCGAGCTTTTGCGCACGCTTCCCTCCCCTCTGGCGCTGCGCACGCTGGTTTGGCCGTTTGCCGTCACCGGGTGTCTGGCGCTGCGCGAGCAGGAGGGGTTCTTCGTTGATTTGGTAGAGGGCATGGGCGCCATGCACGTTTTTGGTACTGTTGGCGAGGCTTTGAATATCATGAGAAGAGTCTGGGAACACCGCGATTCTGGGTGCATCGAGCCGCAGATGTGGGATATTGCTACGTGCTTTAGTCTTTTGGGACATCGCTCTTTGCTGGTCTGAGGAGCAGGGATTCGGAGCAGGAGCAGGAGCAGGAGTAGGAACAAGAAGGCGAGGGTTTCTCGTCTGTTTCTCTAGATAAGTCTGCTTGGATGGTCCTGCGTTTGTTACAAGGAGCCGAGCATGTGGTCTGAGATATATATGCTATCACTGTGGGTTAATACACTTCTTTCTAACGTCCGTCTATCTTGCCACTTTACTGACGATAGGTGGGAAGAAGCTTGGAAATTGAGGATACTACGAAGGGATGGTTAACGGACGCATCAATACGGGATTGATTACCTGTTAGGTGATCGAGCTTTCATAGAGGCGGTGCTGCTCTGTGCCTGTCGGGATCTGTGGCGCAAATCGATGTCCAGATCACCATGAAATAGATGTGTATGAATTAAAAAATTGATTAATCAATTAAATGCTATCATGGCCTCGCTAGACGAGTTGAACATACCCGATCGTTCCATTTTTGCTGCCCATTGAATAACTATCCGTATCGACTAGCCTTCATAAACTGTGTTCGCATTTTTACATATCAATTGCGAGTTCAAGTATCATCCTGTAACGCCCTGTTCCTTTCATGATGCTTATCGGCCAACTCGAATAACACCCGCGGCTATCAACTTGCGAATGTTGCTAGCCACAGCAGGGTTCCGCATATGTTCTTGCAGAGCGGCAGGATCAGACTGGGCCTGCTGGAGAATGGACTGCATGACTGGGTCTTGCATGATGCTCAGAATCTGGAAAGTAATAGTTAGCATACAATATGTGATCGGCTGGTGACTGAGGCTCTTCTTGGGCCGTTGTTACTCACCTCGGGATCTTTCATCAAACGCTCCCGAGTCTGCTCCTCCGTCTCGTTCTCTCGTGCCGCGTACATGGCTTGCAGGGCCTTCTGTTGCTGCTGCTCAATTTCGCGAGCGTTGGCGTTGTTGTGGTGAGTGTTGTCGATTTCCGTGGCTTCGTTGCATGCATCGATACACTCCGAGTACTTGCGCATGCCAAAGTAGATCTGGGCCTTTCGGATGTAGGCGCGGATGAACTTGGGGTCCTTCTTGATTGCCGCGTTGCAGTCATCAAGCGCGCTAGGAAACTCGAAAAGCTTGACGAACGCAGCCGCACGATTGCTGTAGCCGCGGGGATCTTCAGGGGCGCGCTTGACCATCTCCGAATAAGCCGCAACGGCGCCAGGGAAATCTTGCTCCTTAAATTTCTTGTTGCCGTCTTCGCGTGCCTCTTCAGCTTTGGCCGGGTCGACGTAGGCTTGCTTGGCTGCGTCAATCTTCTTGCGCTCGGCAGCACGAAGCTTGTTGACTGTGTCTGGTGTTCTGTGCTCGGTCAGAGACTTTTGGTAGTTCTCGACAGCTAAAGCCAAGTCGCCCTGCTTCTCATAAGCAGTTCCAATGCGGGCGTAGGATTTGGCAATCATCTTGAAGTCGGCATATATCATGCGACCTTCCTCAATAGCCTTGGTGCATGCATCGATACACGCCTGGTAATCACCCTTCTCGAAATTTGCGGCACCTAGATTGTTTAGGTAGGTGATGTCTTTGTGTAAGTCCCAGGCCTTGGTATAGTGTGCGATAGCCTCGTCGAAATTCCGCTTCTTGTACTGCTCTGTTCCCAGCGCCTTCTCTTTGTCGGCTTCTTCCTTTGCCTTCTTCTTCTCCAGAGCCTCTTCGTCTATCTCTGGCTCCGGTTCCGGTTCCGGTTCAGGAGCCTTGGTAGGTGCAGGTTTAGAGGTAGGAGGGGACCTAGAGCCTACTAGATCGGGCATTTCGACATCCTCCTCCGCCTCCTTAGTGCCCGAAGACGATGCACCCGGAGCCTCATCGGGCATCCGCATGTCCATATCAACGCCCATGGCTACGCCTAGAACCTGGATCATTCGAGGGTCGCTAAACAGCTCTTGCGTGTTCTGGGGGTTCCTCTGAAGCGCCTGAACTTTTGCAATGAACGAGGGGTCAGAGAAATAGCCGCTCGTCTTCGGGTTGGTCATAAGCTTCTGGAGGAGATTGGGGTCGCTGAACATTTTGCCTATTCCTCCCATGGGATCACCACCACCGAAGCCGCCAGCGCCGGCTATCCACCGCATGTCAGCAAAGCTCATTCAGCACGGTCAAGGCTCTACGTACCTTCTTCTTGTTCTATGGCTCTCTGGACGGAGGCTAGGGAATTTTTCAAGCCAGCATTATTAGGCTCGAGCTTCAGCCCCTCTTCGTAAGCGACAACAGCTTCCACCAAGTCACCAGAGCCGTGAAGGGCGGCACCCTTGCGTCCCCAACCTCGTGGCCAGTCAGGCTTGATCTCTGTGGTCTTCTCCGCGTCTTTCAGCGCATTAGTCCAGTCTTTCTTGGAGGCATAGGCAGCCGAGCGATTGCTGTAGAGGACGTGGTTCGTGGGAGCTAGCTCAATGGCTTTCGTGAACGCATCTCTGGAAGTGCGTTAGCTAGCGGAACATAAGCACCGAGCATAAAACCCGTAATTGCCCGGAATACGAATGCATTCAAAAAAGAAAACTTACACGGCCTCATCGAAGTTTTTGGCAGCCATGGCACTATTGCCTATGGTCTTGAACTCGTCTGCGGACGACATGGTGGAGGGATGATAACCAGACGCTGCGAGGTATTACGTTGAAAACTGATGTGGTGGTGTGAGAGTATATAGGACTGAGATATCAGGCCGCAGAAAGGTGAAACCGCAATATATTATTGTTGGGCTAGCGGATAATAACAAGGCAGGCGAGGCAGAAACATCTGGCAGGGCTGAGAACGAAGTTCGAGAGCTTTCTATGCGGGCCAGAGACCGTTTGTTCAGAGGGTGTTGGTGGGGTTGGGTGGGCGCAATCGAAAACTGCTTCCGGCGGAGGGTACGGTAGACTAGCGCTAGCCCCAGCGCTACAACATAGGTAGTAGACGGTGCAGATTGCACCTGCCTCAGGCTGCAGGAGTTATTTATGCTTGACTAGAAATACCGTGCAAAAACATTATTCCGCACGGTATATAGATGCCCTCTAGCGCCGAGGAGCGATAAGAGCTTCTGCTCTGCGATAAGGAAATATTTCTACCAGGCGCTTGCTTGCTTGGCTCAGTGCTTTAGCATCGCGGGGCAAAGCAGTAAGGTGCATTCAAGTCGTCTTATATGAAATATTCAAGCAATAGCGCGCCCACCATCTAGATTACGGCCTCTAACTTAACAATGACATGAAAGCTCTCTCCTTATGGGCTTAGCGCGACTCGGCTTGTTCGCCGCATCATATCAATTGCCCCCTTTTGATCTTGCACTTTTTCATCTTTTTGCACAGACACTGCGCCGGCATCGCGTGACTCAGAACCTTCCTGCACCAACTACACAGAGCCCTCGCCAGCATGGATGAAGACACTGCCTCGCTCAAGACACAGCTGTACGCAGCATGTGAGGAGGCATGTAGCGGTGACCCGGATCGCTTGTTTACCCAGGAAGACTTGACAGCTCTTGACGTGGTTCCACCAAAAGACATCAAAAAGCTTTTGCAACTGATCCAGCATCTCACGAACGAGCGCCTCTTTGCACCCGTTCACCTGGTTAGCGGCTTAGCATGGCGACTACGCCCAGTGGCAGAAGCAGCCAAGTGAGTTTTCATACCCACGGTCGGATGCAGCATGGATTTCTATAGTCACATTACGCTAACTCAACTACCTCTTCCTCCAGGTACAAACAACTCACCAATCATGACCAGATATTGGTTTATGAGATCATAGATGCTGCCGGCGCCGAGGGCGCATGGCAGCAGGATATCAAGAGACGGCTAAATGTTCAAGACAATGCCCTGAGGAAAGCGCTTAAGGAGCTCGAGACCAAACGTCTGGTCGCTCAGTTCACCACTGTCGAGAACATCTCCAAGAAGATGTGGATTAAAGCCAATATCAAACCGTCATCACGAGCCACCGGTGGTCCATGGTACACAGACCAATTTCTCGACGAAGCATTCATCGAAGTTCTACAGAGTGTAGTGATGAGTTTTATCAAAAACGAAGGCAGCTATCTCAGTAAAGGGGGAAGGAGCACTAGAAGTGTCAGTCCCGTTCTTCCGAAGAAGGGTGTCATCCACGGCGCTGCGTCTGAGGCCGCTATAAAAAGCAAGAAGCGTGCAGCCGAAGCCATCTCGGGGGGTGATGATGCCGCAATGGCGCCACCAGCAAAGACCCGAAAAACTATACGCCTACCTCTCCCTGCCGGATACATGGAATACCCCACTACTGAACAGATCACAGCGAACATACAGGCAGCAGCAGTTGCCAAGGGTCAGCCCCTCAAGCAAGAACATGTGCAAGAACTCATTGATGTCCTAGTATGGGATAACCGTGTCGAAGAAGTTCGGATGGGAAACAGAGTCGGTTATCGTGCAGTTCGCATCAGTCGGCAGAACCCCTCGCTATACTCCAAGCCCGGAGACGAGGACTTCTGGGAACCGCGCAGCAACGGACTAACGACAGTGCCGTGTGGGAAGTGTCCGGTTTTCGACCTCTGTGAAGAAGGCGGACCTGTCTGGGCGGGAGGCTGTGAGTATTTCGATCAGTGGCTCTCATGACCACAAGTGATGGGAGGCGAAGTTGAGGGTCGTGTCAGGCGATGCTTGATGATTTTAAATTATGCATGGCAATGGCGTTATATAATTATGAAGCACTTCCAAAGGGACTACCCGGCTCAGGCGTCAAGGCCAGAAACAAGCGATACAAGAGATACAAGTCATAGCAGGACTTACTCCTTACTAATGACATTTGCATTTTTCCAATACATTTCACATTACGTAAAGACATTTCTGCTCAACATTTGCAATCGAAGTATAGATGAGTGGTCCAATGCAGTGATACACTGACCAATAATTTCTTTTTGTCATTGCCAGTTATTTAGCTACTATTTCAGCAGAAAACCCCCTGTAATTTTGCGTGGCCCTACCACGGTTCAAGTGGGAAACATTGCGACGAGTGCTAACTTGAAATATTACAGGCGGTCAGGGAATGTGACTACTTGCGTTGTTGATTTATAGAACGCCAGAATCGACGATGGTGGGACGCTTGCTGTACTTCGGGGTTCCGCTCTGAGAGCCAGTGGCCTCGATAGCCTTGACGATATCCATACCGTTGCCGATGACCTCACCGAAGACGACATGACGGCTGTCTAGCCAAGGAGTCTTGACAGTGGTGATGAAGAACTGTGATCCGTTGCTGTAATGCTTATGTCAGTTGCGCTGTTCATTCACTTACCCGAGACGTATGTCCGCGGGTGGGCGATGTTTTCGAGTGTCATGACTTACGTGTTAGGGCCGGCGTTGGCCATAGACAAGATGCCGGGCTGGGCGTGCTTGAGTTGGAAGTTCTCATCAGCGAACTTCTCGCCGTAGATGGACTTGCCACCAGTGCCCTATTCAGCTGTCAGCTTAGCGTCACGGCGGTAGCCAATGCTCTTGAGATATCCTTACGTTGCCACGGGTGAAGTCACCACCCTGAAGCATGAACTCAGGGATGATACGGTGGAATGAGGAGCCCTTGTAGCCGAAGCCCTTCTCGCCGGTGCAGAGCGCGCGGAAGTTCTCGGCGGTCTTAGGAACAACCTTGTCGTAGAGCAAGAATTCAATGCGGCCGTTCTGGACTGTGGTTTCGAAATTGTAAGCTTTGAGGTATTACTGGGGTACAAGACGGGAGGGTTCGATGAAACGTGGGGGCCGTGAGAGTAAGTAGGTATGGTGACACTTCCGACGAGGCTAGGGAGGAGCACGAATACCCGATTTCCAAGGCATCTGATACAGAAAGTACAGGGAGAGGGACACCGCGGCGATAATAAACAGAGTAGCTGGGGATAACAAGACCTGACTTACCCTTGACGGTAGGGGTGGGACGGCCGTTCTCTAGGACGGGGCCCTCCCAGGTGAGGTCGAAGAAGACCTTAGTGCTTCCGTGTTGACTCATGGTAGCGGAAGATACGGAAAAGAAACGAGGAGAGAATTGGTTCGTGAAAGAAGGCTTATGAGTGGTTGCTGGCTTGGCAAAAGCAGATTGAGGCCGAAAGGTTGATGTTCTGGTAGAAGAGAGGGGAGAAGAAACGCCGCCGCGGGGCAGAACTTTGAAGAAAAGGGATCTGCTCATCTAGAAGGGAGGGGTTAGCTTGAGCTTCTCTCGTCCAATGATATCATAGAGACAGTGCTATGCTGGGACCTCGTAGGACTAGGGCGCAGTGAGGTGTAGTACAGGAGGGGTACATGACGAAGGGGGGTACGCAGCAGGCAGTTGCGATTAATACGGGGTAAGAAGTACAAACGGAGCGTTATTGCTGGTCGGTACTTGATGTGTGGGGGTAAGCGGGCATGGTAGGAAGCAAGCAATCAGAACCAGAGGCGGGTAAGGCAAGGAACACAGGTGCAAAGCGGATGCTCGCAGCACGCATTCTAACAGCTTAGGTACTCTGGCAGAAACCTGGATGGGCAGGCAGTGGCTGGCGGCTTGCAGGAGCATGCGGCAATAATAGGAAGGGTAATTGGAACCAGGTAGTCGGCACATCTGTATTGCAGTGTAATTGGCTTTGGTTGCTCTTGCTTCTTGATTCTCGCGCCAGCTCCCGCTTTCCAACCTAGTGCATTTCGGGAGCTGTGCTAGATGCGAGCTCAGTTCTGTTCTGCTCACTTGAGCCGTGCTTTTCTGAAGGCACTGCTTGTGGGGAGGGGGGCGCCGTCTCCAACAGTTATGGGTAGGAATGCAGGAGAATTTTGGCCAAGTTATCGTAAGCAACGTCGGATTGGCGCCGTATTGGTTCTGAGCTTGGTGGTCTCAAAACTTCGCGTCGTGTCGGAGCTCACCAACGGTTGCGGGGTCTAGCTGCTATTGAACAAGCTGCCACGGCAGCCCTCCCAATGCAGGGCATTGTTGGCCATTCTAATAGCCAACGGCGAAGGGAGCACAACACTCACTCCAGCTTCGAAGGTATTCACTTGATACTTTTTGAGGCAGATCTCCACACAGCCATCGGCATTGAACAAGCTGGGAGGCGGGTATGAAAGCACGGCCGAGCGGAAATTTAAGCTAGCTCATCATCCGCGTTGCTCAACAAGTCCAACTCATTGGTAGGCTCGCACCAAGAGCACTTGAGTATCAAGATATGAAGTCATAACCCAGACAACTGGGAGGCACAGAGAGAGCAGAAAGTGGTAGATACGTACCTTGACAGTGAAATACAACGATGCGTCACACGATAGAATATAAAGCTTCAATACAACACAATCCGGTAGGTAGGTACCCTTTGCTTCACAAGGTGCTCTGGTCTGCACGGACGAACAAGAAATTTTTCGCGTGTTATGACTGGACGTAGGGTCATGCTGGTGCTGGCCTGCGCGCACAGCTAGTACTAACTCGATACTTAGGTATAATGTCTGGAGAAAATAAGCGCTGTTAGATGCATAATTCCATACCTCCTCCGACAGGTCTCCCAGAATGTCCCAGTTCCAATCCAATGGAACCCTGCCAGTCTAATACCTACCTAGAAGCTGTACGGATCCGAAAATTGCCAACCGATTAATGAGAATTCCATTTTTTACGTTGGGCCACACACCCCTACTGAATCTGCAACAAGCCGAGACATAAGATAGAATTGTTCTAATTTACCTCTGTACGGAGTACTTCCGCCCTTTGTCAACGTCCACCGGTGTGAACGTGCCTGTGTACGGGATCAGCGCCGAGAAGGGGGTCCCGAGCCATGTCACGTGATTCCTTTCAGCACTAGCTGTCCAATCGTTAGGCGTTGTTGACCTTTCCCCCTAGAGACCTGGCCAGGGCGCTGTAAGTGCTATGCTGGTGGGCACCTGAATATCATATACGTATCTCGCTTCTCGTCGTCGCCCGACGTCCTCATCTCATCCTCGCCTCAGTATCACAATATACCAAACCCCTCCTCCCTGGCGCGATGGATCTCAACAGTTTAAGGGACCAAGTGTCCAATCTCACTCTGTACGACCTCAAAGCAGGCGTTCGCAAGGTCCAAAATGGTAAGCAAGGCTCAAGACCTTGGTCGTTCTCTCGGCCGACCATGTCTGTATGGCTACTGATGCGCTCCGATGCCTAGCCGTGATGAACTATACAGACATGGAAGCAAAGGTAAGCGCGCTCTTCTGGTGCCTCCGCGGCAGACGTTCCCGGTTAGATGGATGCACTAACCCACTGGTCAACTTCCAGGTACGCGAGGCGACAAACAACGAACCTTGGGGGGCTTCCTCTACTCTCATGCAAGAAATCGCCAATGGCACCTTTAATTAGTACGTCGGAGCCGACTGTCCTATCCCGCTCACGAACCAATTCTCACGAAGCTTAGTCAAACCCTCAACGAGATCATGCCCATGATCTACCGCCGTTTCACGGAAAAAACGGCCGAAGAGTGGCGGCAGATCTATAAGTCTCTCCAGCTGCTCGAATTCCTCATCAAGCACGGCTCCGAACGTGTAATAGACGATGCCAGGGGCCACATAACTCTCCTCAAAATGCTGCGCCAGTTCCATTACATAGACCAGAACGGCAAAGACCAGGGCATCAACGTCCGGAACCGCGCGAAGGAACTGGCAGACCTGCTCGGTGACGTCGAGCGCATCCGGGCCGAGAGGAAGAAGGCAAGGGCAAATAAGGCCAAGTACACCGGTGTAGAGGGAGGGTCAATGGGTGCCTTCTCTGGCAGCAGTGGCCGATACGGCGGTTTCGGTAGCGAATCTGCAGGCCACGGAGGCCCCGGGGCCAGTTACGGCGGCTACTCTGGTGGTGTTTACGGAGATGGTGGTGGCTTTGGAGGTCAGACTGACGAGTGGAGAGAGCCTGGCAGTCGTGGTGCCGATAAGTTTGAGGAATACGACGAGTACGATGAGGGAGCGACCACGTCAAGTCCGTCTCGTTCAAAGCAGGCCGACAGGGCCGAGAGAGTAGGGGTGAAAAAGACGACACCATCTGTTCCACCTAAGAAGAAAGAGCCTGAGGTTGACCTTTTCTCTTTTGACGACGCAGCCGCGGCACCGGCGGCCTCATCGACCGGGGCTACACAGGCATCATCTGCTAGCTCTGGCCTGGCCGACCTATCTGGCCCAGCAGGCGATGACGACGACTTTGACGACTTCCAATCTGCTTCTCCCGCGGCACCTGTGTCTGCGGCCCCTAGCAATTTTGCTATACAGCCACCATTGATGACATCAACCGCACATTCTACGGCCCAGTTTGCCGCCCCGAAACCTGTGTCTGCACCGCAGCAAGCAAGCTTGACAGGCATAATGGCATTATCACCCCCTGCGAGCACTACTTCTACGCCTGTAGCTAACTACTCTTCGTTTAATTCACCTGCACCTATGTCTGCTGGTATATCCGGCCCTCCCAAGCCGATGGGATATCAAGCAGCGACCCCCAACTACTTCCAGTCGGTACAAGTCCCCCAGTCAACCGGTCCGTCTGGTGGATCCCTATCATCCGCAAGCTCGATGCCATCGGGCATGTCAGCACATAATAAACCAGCCGCTCCCGCGCTGGCTAAACCCAGCTCCGGTGCTGATCCTTTTGCCAACCTTTGGGGACAGGCCGGCTCTGGTCTCAAAAAGCCAACTACTGCAGCTGGCCCTAAAATGGGTCAACTCGCCAAAGAGAAGACTAGTGCTTCGCTTTGGGGGGCGCCAGCAGCAAGCGCACCAAAGCCTGCTGGCAACACGAATACTAGTAGCAGTGGGCTGGATGACCTGCTCGGGTAAGAGGGTTCATACCATAGTCATGGCCACATATATATAGGAATGAAAAGAACCATGGGAGGGTACCGAGTCTCTTCGCTACAATATACTATGAAGACTGAAGGGACTACGGGGAAGCAGCTTTGCAAATGACCGTTTGATGGATTGTATCAAGACTTAGACTGGTGGCATGGTTTGAAAAAATGCGCACACCGTCATGTCGAATCATCTACCAATTTACTACAAATTTTTCTCTCTTACTCATAAAAGGGACTTTTGTCAGGCAAGGTGAACGTCGAGTACCTATTTGAGGCCGTTCATGCAATTCGACACTGTTTACAGCGCGCTTCGAAACCAATGTCAACGAGCAGAATGCAAGCCAATCTTGATTCGGTCCCATCTTTATCTAAATAAACGTTGTTCAGGCGAAAATCTGGATCTCAGGTCTGAACTCCACCATAGCTCGATTGGCTCGGATCGAACATTGAAGCTTGAGCACTGTTGAAGGGCCCATATAAAAAGGTACCAGAGCTGGCTTCGCCTCATCCTTCATATATCCCTTGCTGTCGGTGGTGTGCGAACGACTAGCATGCAAGGTGCATAGTGCATTAAGTGAACAGTTACCTAAACATCCAGCCAGCTCATAATATTGGTCATGCGCTTGAAACACGCAACTGGTGCCGGGCGCGTACGTAGAATGTCGTCTTGTCTTAGCTCGGGACTGTAAACGCGGCCCGCGCTTAGAGATCCCTACCGGACCCATCAGCTGCAGCTCTGGCTCCAGCCAACCACAATGCATTGCTCGTGTTGCTTTACCGTACCTGGCAGGCCAACCTCGCTCATTTCGCCCAGTGCCGCCCATTCGTGCGGGTGCGGGTACCCACCAAGCTGGCACTGCATCCAACCACGACGTTGACGAACTGGTTCTTGTTAGTGACGATGTCCATGCCCGGTCCTTACCCACAAGTCCAAATGCGAGGAGGATAACCGCCTCTCATTGGGCGTGTCGGCGCGTTATGATGCGGCTAATCGCTTCAACAGCCGGGCGGTCAGTTGGAAATAGCAGCTCTACTGTGCAGTAGGCGAAATTAATTCGGATGTCTTGTGTGTATCATAGTACCGGCGTCAACAGGCCTCGATTCATATTTAAGAATGTGCGCCCCGAGTTCAACAGAGCCTCTTCTTTCTTCACCTTCATTCTGAATCAGTGCAACATCAGTCACACCGTTTTCCTTAAGTCGTTTCCTTTTTTTTCTCTTTTTCTTTTTTTCCTTACTCTATCGTCTCTTTCGGTGTCTTTTCTCTCTTTCCTAGGGATTCTTACATTCGTAAATGGTCATTGGGTTCAGCATCAATTTTCACTTACACGGCAACGTCTCTCTGTCACGATTTTCTTTTTAACGACGTCAAGTGATTGCAGTCGATCTGCTTTCCATACACGCTTCATTACAAGATATCTATCGACTTTTCATCTACGTCCTACGTTTGCTTGTCTTTGGTTCGGTTGAGTTTGGGTACTTATTTCAGTACCTCACAATCTTTCACAATTCCTTCCTCAACCCCCCTGCCATCTATTCCATTCCCGCGGCCGCGACTCCCAACGCGTACCGTATCTAGCCGAACTCGCCCAAAACTTTCGCTCATCACCGATACTGAGGCTGGGATCCCCTTGAAAATGCGCTTCCAATCACCCCAGCTCGGTGCCCTGGGCGTCACCTTCACTGCCCTTCGTGCTCTGCAGTTTCTCGCGCTCGTAACCGTTGTTGGCTTGACTGCCAACTTCATCAATGAATTTGCTTCCTCGGATCGCCAGGTACCGGATGTTCTAGTTGGTACTATCACAGTTGTAAGTCTTGCCCCTGTATTTGTCACTGTCTACACCACTCAGCAAGACTTACACATTCACAGACCAGCATCTCGACCCTCTACGTGGCTATCTCTTACATTCTTTACTACGATGGAATGCTTCCCCTCCTCGTGGCTGGTGGACTCGACTTGGGTCTTCTTATAGCCTTCATTGTCGTTGCCGTCACCATCGGCAAGCCTCTCTCCGCTCTCCAATGTGAGCTGCTAGCCCAGCCCGTCTCGCCCGCCGCCGCATTCGTGGCCGCTGTGACTGGCCGCAGCTACGAATCCGCCGCTACCAGGTACAATGCCTACCTAGGTCTCATCGTCGAGGACCAGCCTCACTGTTACGAGATCAAGGCAGCTTGGGGTCTGGGCATCTCGCTCGCTGTTCTCTTTGCGTTTTCCAGCATCGTGTGCCTGAGCCTCTGGCACCGCATCCGACGCGCCGGAGCCCCCGCGCCACCAAAGGACGTCGAGAGCTACTAGGGGTACGCGGGCGTCCGTGGTGGCTACGGGGCGGCTCCTCCAGCAGCGCCATCAGTCCAGCAGATCTCGGGACCAACGGCCCTCGGTACTCGGATCCTAAGTCCTGGGGTCGGCTCGCGATATCCGCCTCCGCTCTCGCTGCCCGAAGCGTCTCATCGGCGGCCCGTACGCGCCGTCGACGTTGATGTTGACCACGAGGAGGCCATCCCTCACCACGTGCCTACGCCCCCAGTCGTTGCTCTTAATAATGATACTACCACTACTACCTCCACTACTAATCAACCCGGCCCTAATAATGCCGGTGGTTTTCTCACGGTTCCCATCCTCCCCCCTCCCACCGCGCACATCGCAGCGCCATCGCCAGTCCCAAGCTTCCACAGGTCTTCTTCGCTCTCGCCGACGGAGGATTACATCCCCATCCTACACCAACCCGTCGCCAAGCTCGGAAAAACGCCTGCCAAGACACCTACATTAGTCATCGTGCCGCCGCCCTCGCCCAGCGAGGACGGGTTCACGCCGGTCACGCCGAGCCCGATGTCGCTGCGGTTGAAAGGGTTCAAACTCGTGCGCGCGTCGCAGCTCCCGCGCGACGCGCTGGGTATTTCCGCCGCCGCGGCCGCGCCTTTCACGCGGAAGAAGAGCCAGCGTGCTGTGGACGTGGACGAATATGATGACACGCAGCCGCTGAGCCCCCGGGATTATAATAATGCACAGACTATGGATGCGCAAGTCGCTGTGAAGGCGAAGCCGAAGAGGAAGACGCTCTTTGGTGTCTTGGAAGGGTGGTGGGATCTTGGGTTATTGGAACGGGGGAAAAGTTTGAGGAGAAAATGAATTTGAAAATGGAGAATGAAAATGAAGGATTGATGAGGAGGTTGGGATTAATGTGGTAATACATCTTGTGCTTTTTTGGTTTTTGGTGGTTTGGTTCGGGACATACGAAGTATTTGGGCTCTTTTTTGCGTTGAGTAACTCCGCACTCTAGAATAAAATATTCAGATTGATCTGTCAGCAATGTCAAAAATTGATATGGTATTCGGTTTTCCATGCTTTTTTCAATGCCGCTTTGTAATCCTTCTGGATATGCGAAGGTCTCTTCATCAGAAGTTATGATTCAATGCACACAATTTACTCACCACCGTTGCTTATAGGTACAGATACGTTGCAACCTGAGTAGTTGGCCCGGATATTGATACTGACGATAGTAATGTTGTCTATGACGGCAGCGAGAACCCGGCTGTTGAACATAGACGTTGCTAACGATAGGAGAGGGGAAAACTAGTGGCCCACGAACTTTGTCGTGAGCTAACAAGATTTAAGCGTCATGTCTATTGCGAGCTCACATCATAACCGTCATGGCGAATATAGTAACATGTCAAGCCAATGGAGCCTACCTATGTCCTCCTAGATGGCTAGAGCTAACCAAGCACTTAACTCTAGGATTTTTGTAAGTACTGTTAGTCCTAAAACGCCCTTGACGTCGACTATGATATCTATCTACTTACCGTAATGTCTTTGAGCCAGATAAACATTACGTCGTCAAGCCTAGAGCAGATCCTATGTCATAAGCTATATGAATCAGCGTTATACCCCCGCCTTTCTAATCCTTACGCCATGGTTACCGACAGCACTAACAAGTACACAAATCATGATAAATTGCTGATGATCGGCATATACGTAATGTCACCAGAAGTGCCTTGTAAGAGGCGCTTAGCAGTCGTGTCCCCTAATGTGCCGCAGTTGAATAAGTACCCCATATTCGAGATCGTCTTAATTGTCTCTGGAGAAAGTCGTATTTCATGCACAAGAGACCGGCTGGATGGAGACACGGGAGCAGAAACGGGAGAAAGGATTCGGGTCTCCCCGCGAGGGGCCGCTAGGAACAGTCCTGTATGTACGCCAATGCGCCCCACAGGCTGGGTCAGGTTTTCGAGCCCACCTGCGCGTGCCACCCTTCTCACCTGGACCTACCACCCCTAACCCGATTCTGCTAGACCCGACCAAACTACCAAATTTTAGTGCGAATCTTGAGCATGGTGGAATATTAGAAGTACCTCTATGTCGCGAGCTGCGTGTCTTGTTTTGATCAAAAAACGCAACCGCAGCTGCACGATCACAGCTATGTTAAGTCATTACAGTTCCGTACTCAATTTACCAGCAAACATGGAATACAACAACATTGAAAAAACGGCAGCGTGATCTGTAGCGCGATTCGCAGCGCGG